>JASAUF010000369.1:600000-939685 GCA_030180095.1 Magnolia changhungtana | reverse complement strand
AGTTTTAGATAAATATTTCACCATTACTCCTTAAATTTATTTGATTTAGATTACATCTTAGTCTAGTTCTAGTTCTACTTAGTTTCAGATAACGTACAAGTATCAGTCACTTGGGATTCGACCTCGGTCTTACCGAGTTTATTACTACATCACAACCCTGCACTTGGGGAGTGAACAAGTTTTTGGCGCCGTTTTCGTGGACTAACAGCTACAATTCTCTGAAATTAATTGGTTTTAGAATTAGTTTAAGATTAGGATTTTACTAACTTTTGTTTTAGATTTTTTTTATTTGATTTTTAGAACTAACTTTCCTATTTTGTAGGGTCGTTGATAAATCTTCTAACTTGGTAACTTCGTCCTAATTTCTTTACTTTCTTTATTTTTTAAATTAGGTCTTATCCCCTAGATACTAACTTGGTTTGTTTTGTTTTGCAGGGTATTAACATAGGAACTTCTAAATTGGTAACATCCTTCTCACTTCTCTTCTGCTTACCTTCCATATTGTTGTATGAATTTTATTTATTCTAGGATTAGACTCAGAGTTAAGGTTCTACCATGGAAGCGTGGGTACGTGCATATGCTAAGATGGATAGGAGATATTGGGGAATGCCTGAAGGTTGTGGAATTCAACGTATACCTCAAGATTTCTCTCCATCGAGAACAGACATTGAGAACCGACTAGAACGTTATGTTCCATCAATTAATAGGTCTGTATACGATCATAATTATGGGAATGAGGATTATCAACCATTGTATTCTCCCATGTATGATCAGTATGACTATAACCAGTGGAACCATCAAAACTGGGAAGAAGAACCAACAACATGTCGTAATGATTATTCTCTTGGATACCCTACCTTTGAGAACCAACCAGAAATGATCCAAGCGAATTCATTTCAGCATAACATGAAGTATCTTACGGAAATTAGAAAAGCAATGGAAGCACTCAATGCGCGCCTCGATAGGATAGAGGAAGCTCGCTCATCCCAACTACAATGCAATTCAGAAATACAATGTGAGGAAAGTGATCCTCACTCGCTTTTGACAAAATCTGGAATTTGGAATGAGGAGTTGGATTCCATTAATGAGCATATGGTTCAATTCCCCGATGAGTCGATCTCAATGACTGTTCAAAAGAATGGTAGAGATACATGGGTGTCTTTCAAATACAGTGATGATGACACACTTTCCTTACATGACACACAGGATCATAATGATGAGGTAGAGGTTAGTTTATTCGAACCTCAACCGAATTTAGAATGTAAGGAAAGCGATCCCATACCAAGTGTGCACTGCATAGAATTAGATGATGATGTGTATTGGGATGATGATCATAAATGTGCAGCCCAAATTCCCCTTGAATCAATTTCAAGATTGGTCCAAGTCAATGATCAAGACATACACGAAGTGATTGGACGAGCTCCTTACAACCGACACTTCTAACTCTTGTGAAACATGTTTATACCACTCCCCTAAATCGAATGATGATGTGATTTGGGAGAAAGATGAGTTGTTCGCTACGACTCTAGAATTTGAAACCACTCAGTTGAGGCCACCATCTGAGCTGTACACTTTTGACAATGCAACGCCTCGATTGAGTAGTTTCAATGAACCAAGTGATCACATCGATGCTTCCCCTATTGATTTTCAATCTTTCTATGGAGGACTGGAGTAAGAGAGCGTACATCCGTCCACTGTCAAGGATGATGGATTACTTGGGCAGATCATCACGAGCTCTAATGTGGAACATAAGTCATGCTCAACTGAATTTTCCAATTCTTTGGTTAATTGCTTGGCACACTTTGCAGATTCAAATAATCTCATGATAAGAGACATAGTGAATGCCTTGCAAGACAGCATCTCGGTAGTCATCACTGACCGAGGGAACCCTTACTCTAAAGCCCATTCTTCCACAGATCCTGAATGTTTACCATTAGGGGAGGAGGAGCTGAAAACTGAACCGAAGTCTGCTACTTCAGAATGTGTTGAGACTACACTACTTCCTGAAAAATTTTCTTAATTAGATCTACCTGTAGTCTTTGATTCACCATGGGATATTAACTTTGAAACTTTTTCTGACACAGGTGAATCATATATACTTTGGATACTTCAGGCGAATCAACAGCAAATTTTTAATAAGGTACAAAAGTTTCTCTGAAAAGTCAAGCTCCAGGACACCCAAGCCTATTGCAAAAAGGGCTTTTGGATTATCTTGTTGAGGAACTTACTGAGAAACTTATCACGATATTGGCCAGAAGAGGAACCTTGCGACATGATCGAGTAGTTTTTCCCTGCTTTCATAGGACTAGGGTAGTTTGCTTTATGCTGTTCTAGAATAGGCAGTTTTATGCCATTAGGTTAGTTTATTTGATATGTTGTTTTAGGATAGTTTGCTTTCATGCCTTCAGTCTCTTACTGACCGGTCATCATGCTGCGATCTCTTAGAAAGTCTCTCTCTCGATTCGTTATCCAGGTACTACCTTCCCATCACTTCTCATTCACCTTCGTTGTCCCATGTGCATTGCATGCTTAGATCTTTTACATTGAGGACAATGTAGATTTTAGGTTAGGGGTGAGAGATTAGGAAACCTAATCAGTGTTTTCTTGGTCTTGAACAAAAATTGTGAAAATTTTTAATTTTCTTTGGACTTCCTAGTAAAGTCGAAGTGATTTTGATGGCCATTTAGGGCACTTAGAATCTTAAGATACGTGATGTTGGTAATTTATGACTCCTGGACTCAGTATTTGTTAGATTTCACAGTTAAGATTGAATTGTTAATCTATGATTAGAAGTTTTAAACATTGATTGAGTCATGATCACATGTCACATCTCGCTTTTGTTCACTCCCCAAGTGCAGGGTTGTGATGTAGTAATAAACTCGGTGAGACCGAGGTCGAATCCCAAGGGACTGATACCTGTACGTTATTTAAAACTAACTAGAACTAGAACTAGAACTAGAATGAGATGAAATCCAAATCAATTGAAATTTGAGGAATAATAGTGAAATAACTATCTAAAACTTAAGAGAAATCAGAGGAAATGACACTAGGGATTCAGAGGATCCACTTGTAGAGATCAGAGAGATCTTCTGCCTGCTTCAAAAACTCAACTTAGAGTCCATCTTTATCCAATTGAAGGGTGTAACCATGAAATTCAAACTGAACTTACTTTGATCTAATTTTCAAGAGATGAAAGGTATATGAATTAGAATCGATTCCATCACCAAACCATGCCTAGAAGATAAAGCAAACAACATAATTAAACTAATTACCAACTAATCAACATGTTGTGAAGGTTAGGAAGGGTACCGTCATCTGACCATGCCCAGGAGACGATGGTGAACAATAGGGCTTCCTGACGTCATAAACATAAAAAGGAGAAAGAAATACTCAAAGCTATCGCAAATCTATTGTAATTTCAGTCACAACAAACCATTAAAAACTAGAAATATTCCCTTTAATCAAACTAGAATCAACATAGTTCATAGCATGAATCCAAGCAATAGAGATCTCCCATCACGCCACAAGCTTCACCTCTTAGCCCTAGCTAAGAGGTTCAGCCCAACATGAATGGGCTGGATCTCTTAAACAAAAACATAATAATAATAATAATAATAAGAAAAAGAAAAGAAAACAACCACTACTTTCTCTCTTTCACGTCCAAGTCATGGATCTCCCCACCATAACCTCTCTCTCCTTTTATAGGCAAAAACGTAGGTCAGCTAGGGTCTTTACGCACAAAAGGGGATGAGGAGGAGTTTACATAGCAACAGGCGCAACAACAGCGAAAAACGCAAGGCCGACCTGCGTTGGATCGAGTTTTAGGACAAATAATCACCCCAAACTTCTGATTTAACTCCATGGTTAGGGTTAGAACCCCCCTCTGAATCCGCTAGACGGATCAGATCATCGATCTGATGACGAGCATGAATGCAGTAGGGCCCACGGTTGCCAGACTGCACGGACACGTGAACAGAGCCTCTGCTCTTACGCTGAGATGATGGCAGGGCCCATTATTGGGGTCTGATGAGAAATCCAATCCATCCACTCGATTGCCCTCGAAAAACCAGTCGAACCTGATCAGTTTTGAATTGTTGCTGACGCGGCCCTCTTGAATTTCTATATTGTCGTTCGACCTATGTTTAGACGATATTTTCCTGTGTGTGCGAGTATGGAAGTGAAAAATCCTCCTTTGTACGGTCAGTTTTCCATCCTGGAACGATTGAACGGTCCGGATCTTCCATTAGATCAATGATGGTGGGCCACTAACATCCACAGTGGGTGCTTTGCGTTTTGCAGCCGAAAACAGCTCTTTCCGTTTTTGAGTGGGACGCTGATCGACTTCCTCAGGTTCAGTGCACAGCTGGTAAAAGTGCACTATGTACACGTATGTGTACATGTGGGATCTGCTTTGATCTTTTTGAGAAATCCGCTCCGTCCATTTGTTTTGTCATCTCATTTTAACAGTGGAGACCAAATTTGAAGCATATCCAGGACCCAGGTGGGCCTCAATTCACCACTCTACAGGCTGATCTGTCCATTGGCCCACTTATGTAGGGATTCAGGTGCTGAAATTTTACGTGTACAGCTCATTTGTGGTCCTCAGGTAATGTATGAACTTCGGAGCCAATCAGATGGTAGAAACCCTGTGATCTTGCATTCTGGCTGACTTTCAGGCCACTTGAGCTTCAGTTTCTCGGTTTCCTCGGATCCTTGGCGCGTAAATTTGTCAATCTTGGTCCCCTGGATTCTGTCCCTTGCTATGGTGACTTTAGAGCATCAAATCCACGCTTTTAATACTCTTTTTCAGTCAACGCTCCTAATTACACCCTGCAACAAAAACACAATTAAAATCTTTCATTAAGCAATGTCATGTTCGTAAATCCATGTAATAACTGGGGTCTAATATGCAATATTTGACCCTCAACACAACCCCCAACCAGCATTTTGCTAGTCCCGAGCAAAGTATGCGAAAAATAAGTTGAGAATTACATGACAATTTTTATGAACTCGAACGATTTTTGGAAAGACAATCCATATACTAGAACTTTAAGATTCATGAATGTTGGGCATTACTTTCTCCTAGAATCAAGTACATGGTAAACTTCATAATCAAATTCAAAATATTAATCCATTAATCAGAAAAAAAAAATCTAAACATTGAGTCTCATGGGTGTATTGTGCAATCTCGGCTTATCATCATTAAAATTCACTTCTTTATTTCAGGATATCATTGGTAACAAACAAGATAATTCATGATAACCAAAACTTAAACCAAAACTTGCATCACAGTTCTTCTTTTTCATTCTTCCAGCTTTTGATTTTTCCATTAAAAGTAACGTCAAGAAGGAGAATCAAATCCTCACCTATAGGGAGTAAACCTATGGTGAAGACTGTACACCTAACCCTTTTTACATATCATCCATGGGGAATTAAATCTACACCTATAGGGACCAAACCTATGGTGAAGATTATTCGTCAAATCTTTTTCAAAGGTATCTGCTTTTTTTTTACTGGGTATTTTCTTTTTCTTCAATTGATCATGACCGACAAATTTTCCAGGCTGGTTCCTGACATGCTTAATGATAACCAAGTTAACCCTTCTATATCAACTGAAACCTTAATGTGAAAGCGAGATGTGACATGTAATCATGACTCAATCAATGTTTAAAACTTCTAATCATAGATTAACAATTCAAACGTAACTGTGAAATCTAACCGATACTGAGTCCAGGAGTCATAAATTACCAACATCATGTATCTTAAAATTCTAAGTGCCCTAGATGGCCATCAAAATCACTTCGACTTTACTAGAAAGTCCAGAGAAAATTAAAAATTTTCACAATTTTTGCTCAAGACCAAGAAAACATTGATTAGGTTTCCTAATCTCCCGTTTCCCAATCTCCCGTTTCCCAATCTCCCACCCCCAACCTAAAATCTACATTTCCTCAATGTAAAAGATCTAAGCATGCAATGCACATGGGACAACGAAGGTGAATGAGAAGTGATGGGAAGGTAGTACCTGGATAACGAATCGAGAGAGAGACTTTCTAAGAGATCGCAGCATGAAGGCTAGTCAGTACGAGACTGAAGACATGAAAGCAAACTATCCTAAAACAACGTTTCAAACAAACTAACCTAATGACATAAAATCACCTATTCTAGAACAGTATAAAGCAAATTACCCTAGTCCTATGAAAGCAGGGAAAAACTACTCGATCATATCGCAAAGTTCCTCTTCCAGCCAATATCGTGATAAGTTTCTCAGTAAGTTCCTCAACAAGATCTTCTAAAAGCCCTTTTTGCAATAGGCTTGGGTGCCCTAGAGCTTGACTTTCTAGAGAAACTTATGTACCTCATTAAAAATTTGTTGTTGATTCGCCTGAGGTATCCAAAGTATATATGATTCACCTGTGTCAGAAAAAGTTTCAAAGTTAAGATCCCATGGTGAATCAGAGACTACAGGTAGATCAAATTGAGAAAAATTTTTAGGAAGTGGTGTAGTCTCAACACATTCCGAAGTAGCAGACTTGGGTTCAGTTTTCAGCTCCTCCTCCCCTAATGGTAAACATTCAGGATCTGTGGAAGAAGGGGCTTCAGAGTAAGGGTTCTCTCGGTCAGTGATGACTATCGAGATGTTGTCTTGCAAGGCATTCACTATGTCTCTTATCATGGGATCGTTTGAATCTGCAAAGTGAGCCAAGCAATCATCCAAAGCGTTGGAAAATTCATCTGAGAGTGATTCATTGAAGTTTACGATGCACTGCCCAAGGAATCCATAATCTTTAAAGGTAAACGGAGGTGTGCTCTCTTGCTCCAGCCCTGCACAGACAGATTAAGGGTCAGTATACGAAACATTGATGTGTGGACTTTGTTCATTGATACTACTCAAAAGAGGCATTAAATCTTCAAAATTCAACAGTTTAGATAGTGCCCTCAACTGGGTGGTTTCAAATTCCAGAGTCGTATCGAGTAACTCGTTCATCTTCTGAATCATATCATCATGTAATTTAAGGGAGTGGTCTAAACATGTCTCCCAATAGATAGAAGGGATGGTTGTAAGGAGCTCATCCACTTTTAAATTAGATATGTCAGGTGAGTGGAGTAGCTCGTTATGACCGCTCTCTTTGTGCACTTCTTGATTATTGACCTGGACCAAACTTGAGATTAATTTCAGGGGAACTGGGGCTGCACATTCATGATCATCATCCCAATACTCATCATATTCTAGTTCAGTGCAGTGCACATTTGGGATGGGATCACCTTCTTCACATTCTATTCCCAGATTGGGTTGAGGTTCACATAAACCAACCTCTTCCTCATCATTAAAATCTAGTGTATCCTGTGAGTGAAGTATATCATCATTGTTATATTTGAAAGACACCCATGTATCTCCACCATTCTTTTGAACAGTCATCGAGATCGACTCATCGGGGAATTGAACTGTATGCTC
The DNA here is from genome assembly GCA_030180095.1 of Magnolia changhungtana. NCBI lineage: Eukaryota > Viridiplantae > Streptophyta > Magnoliopsida > Magnoliales > Magnoliaceae > Magnolia > Magnolia changhungtana. The sequence goes on along the minus strand of JASAUF010000369.1, from coordinate 932,232 downwards.
ATTAATGGACTCCAACTCCTCATTTGTAATCCCAGAGTTCCTTAAAAATGAGTGCAGATCGCTTTCCTCGCATTGTATTTCTGGATTGGATTGTAGTTGGGCTGAGCGAGCCTCCTCTACCTTATCAAGGCGCGAATTAAGCGCTTCCAATGATTTTCTAATTTGTGCAAGATAGGCTATACTATGCTGAATTGAATCATGTTGGATCTCAAAGGTAGGGGATCCATGAGAATAATCATTATAACACATTGTCGGTTCATTTCCCCAATTTTGATGTTTCCACTGGTTATAGTCATACTGATCATACATGGAAGAATATGATGATTGACAATAATCCTCATTTCCATAATTACGATCGTATACGGCCTTATTAACCGATGGAACATAACGTTCTAGTCGGTTCTCAATGTCTGTTCTCGATGGAGAAAAATTTTGAGGTATACATTGAATTCCACAATCCTTAGGCATTCCCCAATATCTCTTATCCATCTCAGCATATGCACGTACCCACGTTTCCATGGTAGACCCCTAACTCTGCGTCTAATCCTAGAAAAATAAAAGAAAAATTCCGATAGCAGTACAGAAAGTAAGGGGAGAAGTTAGAAAGATGTTACCACATTAGAAGTTCCTATGTTAAGGTCCTACAAAAGAAAACAAAATAAATTAGTTTCTAAAAGATAATATCTAATATAAAGAATAGAGGAAGTGAAGAAATTAGGACGAAGTTACCAATTAAGAATAACTAACAAAATCCTACAAAGCAGGAAAGTAAGTTAGTTTTTACAAATCAATTAGAACGAAAACCCTAAAACTAAAGTTAGTAAAAATCCTAATCTTAACTAATTCTAAAACCAATTAATTTCAGAAAACGTAACCGTCAGTCCCCGGCAATGGCGACAAAAACTTGTTCACTCCCCAAGTGTAGGGTTGTGATGTAGTAATAAACTCGGTGAAACCGAGTTCGAATTGCAAGGGACTGATACCTGTACGTTATCTAAAACTAACTAGAACTAGAACTAGAATGAGATGAAATCTAAATCAATTGAAATTTGAGGAATAATAGTGAAATAACTATCTAAAACTTAAGAGAATTCAGAGGAAAGGACACTAGGGATTCAGAGGATCAACTTGTAGAGATCAGGGAGATCTTATGCCTGCTTCAAAAACTCAACTTAAAGTCCATCTTTATCCAATTGAAGGGTGTAACCATGAAATTCAAATCTAATTTTCAAGAGATGAAAAGTATATGAATTAGATGGATTCCATCACTGCCTAACTTACTTTGATCTAATTTTCAAGAGATGAAAGGTATATGAATTAGAATGGATTCCATCACCAAACCATGCATCTAGGAGACAACCATCATGCAAAATTATGGCAACAAATCTGTTTTCTCACCTTAAACTAATTACCATACCAATCAACATGCTATGAAGGTTAGGAAATTTGAAATGTACGGTTAATTTATGTCCCTATCTCATGTATGAAGTTTTGGACTGATTGGATGGCGGGACCATGCCATTCTGGACCGGTTTCGAGATGATGGTGAAAAATCTTGATCCTCTGAGTCCGTCCTTCCCCGACGGAGCATAAACATAAAAAGGAGAAAGAAATATTCAAAGCTATCACAAATCTATTGTAATTTCAGTCACAACAAACCATTAAAAACTAGAAATATTCCTTTTAATCAAACTAGAATCAACATAGTTCATAGCATGAATCCAAGCAATAGAGATCTCCCATCACACTACAATCTTCACCTCTTAGCCCTAGCTAAGAGGTTCAGCCCAACATGAATGTGTTGGATCTCTTAAACAAAAACATAATAATAATAATAATAATAATAAAAGAAAAAGAAAAGAAAACAACCACTACTTTCTCTCTTTCACGTCCAAGCCGTGGATCTCCCCACCATAACCTCTCTCTCCTTTTATAGGCAAAAACGTAGGTAGGCTAGGGTCTTTACGCACAAAAGGTGACGAGGAGGAGTTTACGTAGCAACAAGCGCAACAACAGCAAAAAATGCAAGGTCGACCTGCATTGGATCAAGTTTTGGGACAAATAATCATCCCAAACTTCTGATTTGGCTCCATGGCTAGGGTTAGAACCCCCCTCTGAATCCGCTAGACGGATCAGATCATCGATCTGATGACGAGCATGAACGCAGTAGGGCCCATGGTTGCCAGACTGCGCGGATGCACAAACAGAGCCTCTCCTCTTGTGCTGAGATGATGGCAGGGCCCATTATTGGGGTCTAATGAGAAATCCAATCCGTCCACTTGATTGCCCTCGAAAAACCAGTCAAACCTTATTAGTTTTGAATTGTTGCTGACGCGGCCCTCTTGAATTTCTATATTGCCGTCCGACCTGTGTTTAAACGATATTTTCCTGTGTGTGCGAGTATGAAAGTGAAAAATCCTCCTTTGTACGGTCAGTTTTCCATCCTAGAATGACTGAATGGTCCGGATATTCCATTGGATCAATGATGGTGGGCCACTAACACCCACAGTGGGTGCTCTGCATTTTGCAGCCAAAAACGGCTCTTTCCATTTTTGAGTGGGACACTGACCGACTTCCTTAGGTTCGGTGCATAGCCGGTAAAAGTGCACTATGTACACGTATGTGTAGATGTGGGATCTGCTCTGATCTTTTTGAGAAATTCGCTCCGTCCGTTCGTTTTGTCATCTCATTTTAACCGTGGGGACCAAATCTGAAGCATATCTGGGACCCAGGTGGGCCTCAATTCACCGCTCTACGGGCTGATCTGTCCATTGGCCCACTTATGTAGGGATTCAGGTGCTGAAATTTTACATGTACAGCTCATTTGTGGTCCTCAGGTAATGTATGAACTTCGGAGCCAATCAGATGGTAGAAACCTTGTGATCTTGCATTCTGGCTGACTTTCAGGCCACTTGAGCTTCAGTTTCTCGATTTCTTCGGATCCTTGGCGCGTAAATTTGTCGATCTTGGTCCCCTGAATTCTGTCCCTTGCTATGGTGACTTTAGAGCGTCAAATCCACGCTTTTAATACTCTTTTTCAGTCAACGCTCCTAATTACACCCTACAACAAAAACACGATTAAAATCTTTCATTAAGCAATGTCATGTTTGTAAATTCATGTAATAACTGGGGTCTAATATGCAATATTTGACCCTCAACAGCTTTCACATTAAGGTTTCAGTTGATATGGAAGGGTTAACTTGGTTATCATTAAGCATGTCAGGAACCAGCCTGGAAAATTTGTCGTTCATGATCAATTGAAGAAAAAAAAAAAGATACTTTTGTAAAGGGTGGGCGAATAATCTTCACCATAAGTTTGCTCCCTATAGGTGCAGATTTAAGTCCCCATAGATGATATGTGAAACGGGTTGGGTGTACAGTCTTCACCATAGGTTTGCTCCCTATAGGTAAGGATTTGATTCCCCTTCTTGGCGTTACTTTTAATGAAAAAAATAAGTTAAAAACTGGAAGATTGAAAAGACGATCTGTAAGGCAAATTCTGGTTTAGGTTGTCCTGAATGCTCTTTTGATCGTCAATGTTATCATAGAAATTGACAATTGGATCTCTTAATGATGACAAACCGGGGATTACACTATACACCCATGGAACTCAATGTTTAGAATTTTCTTGCTGATTGATGGATCAATATTTTGAACTTGATTATGAAATCTACCGTACACTCGAGTCTAGGAGAAAGTAATGCCCACCATTCATGAATCTTGAAATTCCAGTATATGGATTGTTTTTCCAAAAATCGCTCGAGTTCATAAAAATTGTCCTATAATTCTCAACTTATTTTTCGCATACTTTGCTCGAGACTAGCAAGATGCTAGTTGGGGGTTGTGTTAAGGGTCAAATATTGCATATCAAACCCCAGTTATTACCTAATTTTATCAACGTGATACCATTTAATGCCCTACTTTAATCGTGTTTGTGGTACAATGTGAAGTTAGGAGCATGGACTGAAAAGGATGCTTAAAGCATGGATTTAACGCTCAAAATTTACCAAAGCAAAGGACGGACTCCAGGGGACCAAGATCGACGGATTTACACGCAAGAAATTCGAGAAAATCGAGAAACTGAAGCTCAAGTGGCTCGAAATTGGTCTAGAATGCAAGATCACATGGTTTTCACCATCCGTTCAGCTTAAAAATTCATACATGGCCTGTGGACCATAAATTAACCGTACACATCAAAAATCACCCATTGGATCCCTGTGGAAGTGGCTCAACGGATAGATCAGCCCATAGAGTTGTGAATTGGGGCCCACCAGATATCTAGATATACTATAAATTTGGTCTCAACTCCTGATATTAGATGAGAAAAATGGATGGACGGAGCGGATTTCTTACATACATCAAGTGGGACCCACATGTATACTGAGTGTACATAAGGTACACGTGCACCAGCCGTGCACCATTATAGCTAAAGTCGGTCAGCTCATGCTGACCGACTTCTTCTTCTCCAATTCAAAAACGCAACAGCGTTTACGCTGTCGTCTGCCAGTTTTGCTCAGTGGACCCCACGCATCATCCTTATAGATGATCTGGACCGTCCATACTCTCCAGAGATGGGGTATTATGCGATTTTAGGTGTATCTTTGCCACCTTGCAAGCTAGCATAAGATCCTAGCCGTTAAACGCAGGCTGGACGGTGAAATAAAAAATTCCATGGGCCACACTCAACCCAATCTAAAATCATCCATATCTAAATGATTTTTTGAGCTGAATCCAATAGACGGTGTGGATTTTTCAAACAACAATGTTCATGGGCCCCACCAATGTTACAGCGCACGGGTGCGCGAGCTCTGTTTCGCAAATAGAGTTGCAGTCAGGTGCAGGTGGGCCACCATCGTTAATCAGGGACTTGATCCAGTCCGTCTATCGTGTAGAGGGACTCAATATGTTCAAAACCATGCTGTCCCTTTTTAGCCATACAAGCATACATGTCCGCTACAGTGATCACAAGAGGACCATTCAAATACCATTGCAGCAGGAATTCTTCCCTGGGCCGCATGAACGGACGATCAAAATGGACCATCTCCGATCGAAATTCTGAGGAAAAGCTGATGGACGACATGGATCTATCAAATGACAGCTAAAGTGGGCGCCACCATACCTCAGCGCAAGAAGTGCATAGGCTGCTGCTACGTAAAACATTCGCATGGAGTGCGGAAACTCTCCACCGCCGTTGGCACCTATAAAAGAGAGAGAGAGAGAGAGAGAGAGAGAGAGAGAGAGAGAATGGGAGGGGGCATCTTGTCTTCCATTAGAACGTGAGACGGAGAGTAGAGTTTGTTTTCTCTTCTTTTATTTTTATTTTTATTTTTATTTTTATTTTTATTTTATTTTATTTTGTTTAAGGGATCCAGCCCATTCATGTTGGGCTGAACCTCTTAGCTAGGGCTAAGAGGTGAAGCTTGTAGCATGATGGAAGAACTATTTGCTTGAGCTTTTTGTTTACACTGAATTAATATTGATTTTATTTTAATTAAGGAAATATTTTTAGTTATTAATGGTCTGTTGTGACTAAAATTACGATGGGTCTGTGATGGCTTTGAGCATGTTCTTTTCCTTTTTATGTGTATGAAGTCAGGAAGCCCTGTTGTTCACCATCGTCTCCTGGGTATGGTCGGATGACGGTACCCTTCCTAACATTCATATCATGCTGATTGGTTGGTAATTAGTTTAATTCTGTTGTTTTCTTTGTCTCCTGGGCATGGTTTGGTGATAGAATCCATTCTAATTCATATACCTTTCATCTTTTAAAAACTATATCAAAGGAAGTTCAGTTTGATTGTTATGGTTACTCTCTTCAACTGGATGAAGATGAAGTCTAAGTCCAGTTGAGTTCTTTTATGCAGGCAGAAGATCTCCCTGATCTCTACAAGTGGATCCTCTGAATCCCTAATTCCCTTTCTCTGAATTCTTTAAAGTTTTAGATAAATATTTCACCATTACTCCTTAAATTTATTTGATTTAGATTACATCTTAGTCTAGTTCTAGTTCTACTTAGTTTCAGATAACGTACAAGTATCAGTCCCTTGGGATTCAACCTCGGTCTTACCGAGTTTATTACTACATCACAACCCTACACTTGGGGAGTGAACATAGTTTATATTGAAAGCTATCGTTATTAAGACCTTAATAGTTGTAATTCTAATTACAGGGGAATATGTATCAAAATTATCTATTCATTTTTTTTGTTTCAAGCCTTTTGCTATTATCCTAGCCTTAAATTTATCAATAGTTCCATCAGGTTTTAGTTTCTTTCTAAACACTCATTTACAACCTATTGGTTTATTTTCAGGTGGTAAGTCTACGAGTTTCTAAGTGTTATTTGATATAATAGATTCCAACTCATCATTTATTGCTTCCTTACAAAAGATTGCATTTGGAGAGCTAATCGCTTCCGTATAAGTTGTAAGATCATTTTCTACTAAGAAGATGAAAAAACCATCTCGTAGGTTAATTTCTCTTCTAACTCTAGTACATTTTTTTGGTTGTATCTCTTTTACTACTTTCTCGTAAGTAATTTTACTAGTAGATGTGATATCCAATTCATTAATTTCTTCTATTTTCATATATTTAAATTTCATAGGGAGTACGTTCTCAAAAAACTCTACATCCCTAGCTTCTATAATTGTATTAGGATATAGAATATTATTCTTAGTCTTAAAAAATAGAAACCTGTAGGCTGCACTATTTTGTGCGTACCCTATAAATACATAGTCGGTAATTTTAGGGCTTAACTTTCTTTTCTTAGTTTCAGGCAATCTTACTTTAGCAAGAGACTCCCACACTTTAATATATTTATAACTAGAAACATGATTCTTCCAAAGTTCGTAAGGTGTTTGTACAAAAGGCTAAGAATGAATCCTATTTGGAATATAACAAGCAGATAGAATACTTCTTCCCACATATTTGATGGTAATCCTGAATTATTTAACATAGTATTCATCATCTCCTTTGGAGTTCTATTCTTACGTTCTGTTATTTCATTCTGTTCTGGTGTATACGGATTTGTAGTTTCACGAATTATTCCATTCTTTTTATATAATTCTCTAAATTGAGAAGATTCATATTCACCTCCTCTATCTGTTCTGAGTCTTTTAATTTTTATATTTAACTGATTTTCAATTTCAATTTTATATTTAGAAAAAGCATCTAAAACTTCATCTTTGTTCCTTAACAGATAGACTCTATTGAACCTAGAGTAGTCATTTACAAAAGTTATGTAATATCTTTTACCTCCTCTAAACATGTGATCTCTAAAATCACCTAGGTAACTATGAATCAACTCTAATGGAACAAAGGATCGTTCTATTTGTTTACAGAGTTTTCTAATGAATTTTAATTCTACACATATTTCACATATATCAAATTCTTTATTAGATATATTAGGTAATAGACCTAATCTTTTCATTTTCTTCAAAGACACTACATTCACATGACCTAATCTACTATGCCATAGATGAAAGGGTTTAACGATATAAACAGAACTGGATGTCTTCTTATTATTATCATTGGATACATTTACAATGAATAAACCATCACTACAGTATTCCTTACAAACAAAAGTTTCATTCTTAGTCATTACAAGTTTATTTGAATTAAATACTAACTTGACACCAACCTTATTGAGGAGCGAACCAGAGACTAAGTTTCTTCTAATGTTAGACACATGTAGGACATCATTCAATATCAAAGTCTTTCCAGAAGTGAGTTTCAGAAGTACTTTCTTTTTTCCTACAATTGGAGATGTTCTAGCATTACCCATGAACACCTGTTCATCATCTCCTGATACTTGGTAGGAGGTAAACATGCTACGATCCGTTGAGGGTCAAATATTGCATATTAGACCCCGATTTTTTCCTAGAATTACAAGCATAATACTAGTTAACGCCCTGATTTAACCGTAATTGTGATGCAGGTTACATTTGTGAGCATGGATCGAAATAAAATAACAAGAGCGTGGATTAAACACTCAAAATGTACCAAGGCAAGGGACGAACTCCAGAGGACCAATATTGAAGAATCTACATGCCAGGGATGCGAGGAAATTAAGCCGTTCACGTTAAAGAGGCCCGAAACTAGTGCAGAATGCAAGATCATGAGGTTCTCACCGTCCGCTTGACACGAGACTCCATAAATGAGGTGTGAACCATAAATTAGCCGTACATATTAAATTTTATCCATTGAAGATCTTGGAAAATGGGCCAACGGTCAATTCTGGGCCCACCTGATATCTGAATATACTTCAAACTTGGTCCCAACGGTTTAAATGCGGTGAGAATATGGATGGACGGATCGGATTTCTCACAAACATCTCTGTGAGACTCAAGCATGCAGTGCATGAGCACGGTGCATTAGTGTACCGGGCGTGCACCAAAAATCCAGAAATCGGTCAGCAAACGCTGACCGACTCTTCTTCTCAATTCAAGAAAAAAACGCAACAGTGTTTCTCTGTTTGATTGGGTTTTGCTTGTGGCCCACCATCGTGATCCGAAAGTCTGATCTGGACCGTCCGTGTGACTCGCATGGTACATATATACCTTGCCTAGGTGACGAAAATTCAAGATATATTGGAGATTGATTTTTAACTGTCCAAACGGAGGATGGACGGCGAAATGAAGATTCTCGTGGGCCACACTGCAACTGCTCCAAAAACACTCCTTCCCGGACGGTTTTCCGTCCTGAAGCCAATAGACGGAGTGGATTTCACAGATGACATCAATCAATGGTCCTCTGATGTCACAGCGCGCGGGTGCGCGATCTCTGTTTCGCAACAGGGAGTTGCGGACGAAGCTCAGTGGGCCACCATCATCACACATAGTGATGATCCAAGCCGTTCATTGTAATCAGAAGGTCAAATCGACCACACTCCAATGTGGTTCCGGATTTTCGTGAATGTTGCAGGAAGATGAAGGCTTCGACGCAGGTTGGATGGTCACAAGAAAAACGCCGTGAGTCTCAACGAAGCTGACCCAAAACTGATCATGTTCGACCGATTTTCCACGGGAAATCGAATGGACGGAGTGGATTTCTTAGAAAGCACCAAGAGTGGACCCCACCAACAGCATCAGTGCACGGTCTACTCACCCTGTTTACAGTGCGTCCAAAACCGGGACGCTGCGGGTCGTTCTGCAGTCTTGATGAGGAACAGTCCACCTATCTGGACTGTTCAAAATCTCCCTAAGGTGGGACCGAACAATGCCAAGGAGACTGAACGGAGTGGATCTTTCATCCGATTTATGATTTCGCTGAAAATTAAAACCTAATGAAAGGCAACTGACGTGTTGCGTAATTGACTGCGTAATTCTATCTCGTGCGGAAGTTTTCCACCGCCTCTGGAGGGGTTGTTGCGGAAGTACTCCACGAGACCAACCTTCAGCAGATACAAAAGAGAGAAAGGCTCGATAGGGAGAGCGGGAGGAGCCGTGGATCTTGGCTCGAGTTTGGCTTGGATGTAGACAGAGATTTTAGAGTTTTGTTTTGTTTTCTTTTTCTTTTTTTTTTTTATATTTGTTTAAGGGATTGGGCCCATTCATGTGGGGCTAAACCTCTTAGCTAGGGCTAAGAGGTGAAGTTTGTGGCGTGATGGGAGATCTCGACGGTTTGATTCATATGATGGACTAATGTTTGATTCTAGTTTGATTGAGGAATGTCGTTTGTTTTAATGGTTTATTGTGACTTCCATTACAATAAATCTGCGATGACTTTGTGTATCTCCTTTTCCTTTTATGATTATGAAGACAGGAAGCCCTGTTGTTCACCATCGTCTCCTAGGCATGGTTGGGTGACGGAACCATTCCTAATGTTCATAAATTCATTAGATTGGATGTGAATTGGTTAAACTTCTGTTGTTTGCTTTATCTCATGGGTATGGTTTTGTGATGGAATCTACTCTAATTTACATCCATCTTATCTCTTGAAAATTAGATCAAAAGAAGTTCAGATTGTGCTTTAGTGATATATTTTCCGACTGGATGAAGATGGGACTCGAAGTCTAGTTGAGTTCATGAATCAACCGTAAATCACCCTGATCTCTACAAGTGGATCCTCTGAATCCCTAGTTTCCCACTTTTGAATTCCTTAAGTTTAGATAATTATTTCATCATTATTCCATCAAATTCATTCAGTTTAAGTTTCATCTTATTCTAGTTCTAGTTCTATTAGTTTCAGATAACGTACAGGTTTCAGTCCCTGTGGATTCGACCTCGATCTTACCGAAATTATTACTACATCACAACCCTGCACTTGGGGAGTGAACACGATCCTTGCACACGTGCTAAGTTGCACCGGTGTTTAGTACCCACTCTAAGTTTTTTATAAGAAAAACTTCTAATACCACAGCTACTACCATGTCAGACTCATTGCATGTTTCTGTAAGATTAGCATGTGGCTTATCTTTATGTTTCTTAAGCCTTTAGGTTTTAATGTGATGCTCAGGCTTTCCATAGTTATAGAAATTTTCCTTTTCCGTGAATCGATTGTTTGCATTCTTCTTTTTAAGCATCTATTCATTGACATAATGTTCAGGTTTGCCACAGTTAAGACATTTGTCATTTTTCTTCTTATTGTTTTCTCGACTTGATTCCACAAGTTTCGGCTTTGAATCTATCTCATTTCCATTTTCTTTTTGGTCCATGTTTCTATTGGCATTCTTTATTCATATGTGTATGATAGTAGCTTCCAATGAAACACAATTCTTTTTATGTTTCATTTTATTCTTATACTCTTTCTAGGAGGGCGGTAGCTTTTCTATCAGTGCTCCTGACAGAAACGCTTCATCCAACTTAATTCCTTCTAACAACAGTTTATGAACTAGACTTTACAAATCATGAATCTGATTTGTGACAGGTTTATCATCTATCATTTTATAATGAAGGAAATTAGTGATTGCATGTTTCTTAGCATCTGCATCTTCCAAAATGTACTTCTTTTCTAAAGTAATTCATATGTCTTTAGAAAACTCGTAAGAAGCATACATGTCATATAGTTCGTTAGACAAAGAGTTTAGAATATAATTTTTATAATTATTTTCATCTGCTACTTCAATTTGATTTATTGGATCTATAGTAAATAATTCAAACAGTATGTATGAAACTTTAAAGGTGGTCAGTACGAACATCAATTTCTATTTACACCATTTAAAGCATTGTCTAGCGAACGGTTCGATTTTGGCTAACTCGGTAAAAGCATTTACTATTACGGTAGCCATAATGTATTTAATTCAACAATTCGATTTCAAGATTGTTGGAATATTTGATTAAATTAAATAAACCATTAAAAAATCGAGAACCAAAAAAGAAAATAAAACTTGAGAAAGAGGACTTATTGAATTGAGTCGAGGCGTGACGTGAGTCACTCAGCTTGAAATCAAATTTTCTCCCCTTGGACAACGTCCCAAGTGCAATAGGTTTCCAGAGGAATCGACCTCCAGGATACAACTACTATGACCCGGTCCCAGTGGTGCACTCACTGTACGCGGGCTCAAACCACTTACAGTTTAACCCGAAAGTGCTGAGTTGACTTAACAACAAACTTAGCAAAATTCTTAAACTAGAACTAGAAGAACAAAGAGTTTTTAAAAGATGAGAATAAAATTGATTTTTTCGTACTGTGAAACTGGAACGTAAGTCCTTTTATAGACTCCGAAGAGGTGCATTAAGCACCCTTTAGAAAGGATTAGGTCCGTGGGTTTAAACCCAACAGGTGCGACCAAGTAAACATTCGTGTCTCTCTAGTTTAAAACAAAAAGGCGCAAGTATGAGTACAATCTCGCAAATAAAGTCCCACGAGTACCCACATACACACACACACACATACACAAAACTCGCACCCACACCCGCGCCCACACCCAACCCATCCTGTCGCGCACTCAGACACGGACACGAACTCAAACTTGGACTTGGCTCGGCTTGACACATGCGCCCGTGTGTGGTCAATAGCATAGATTAGAGTTATTGGCATAGCAACCCCATAGGACTAAATTCACATGCCCTGAATGGGGTTCAAGCCCCAAGGCAAAAAGCCTATCTTATATACAAGAAGATTTTCTTTGGGAAATCCGATGTGGGGCAAAACCCACAATCCAAACATCAGAAATTTCAAATGTGGAGGGAAACCAAAATATTTGAAATCCAAATTTAAATTTATAAATTTTGAAACAAATACAACAATCTACTGTCAGGGAACGCTTATATATTGACGTAGTCCACTGTTCATTCTGGTGATCTCATGGTTGATAACTCATGATGGCCAAAATTAGGAAAACCTACAGTGACGAGTTGAAACGGCGCATTGTAATATTAAACAGAGAAAATCTTTGCGGCGGAAACCACTCATTAGAAATGTACTATGAAGTAGCGTAAAAGCTCACAGCATACAGTACAGGTTCAAAAGAAGAGATGGTGTGTGTGTTTTATATTCACAACGCCCATCCGTTTTGTTCGTCCATTCTACAGCGTAGTCCCAGAAATGATGTAGATCCAAATCTCGTGTAGACCACGATACATAAACAGTGGTGATGGAACACCCACCATTAAAAACTTCTTAAGACTGACCATAATGTTTATTTCCCACCCAACCTATTAATAAAGGTAAAGTACAAAATCAACCTGATCCAAAACTTTTGTGGCCCCATACGACTTTTTTAATGGTGCCATTCAATCATCATTTTTTTCATGCGGTGTGATCCACATGAGATTTGGATCCACTCCATTTTTGTGTTTGCGCCCTAAAATACATTGGCAAAATGTGTCAGGTTTGTAGGCATGTCAGAATCGATTAGGTCTTATTAAAACTGTGACCACCGACTTCTGGCATCGAGATAGAGCGATGATGTTTAATCATGATATGATTGTTCATCTATTCAGCTAACTATCGTGCACTCGTTAATCAGATGATTGGTGGAGGTTGCAGCTCTTCTTTTAATAAGCTCTTTTTTTCCTTGAAAATTCTAGGACTTTCGAAATTGTAGCAATTATATCACTGAATGGAAAATACGAGAGATGAATGCGAAAAAGATGCATAGCGTAAATTACCAATGCAGCGGGATTACCGACCTTGTTGAGAGGAGCATGGTGCTTTAGAGAGCAGCGTGCTAATGAGTGAGGCAAAGGCAATGCTAAATATTACAACTACAATCAGCCCAATATATGAGCATAGGCAGATGGGTTCCTGAGCTAAGATCTTCTTTCAGATCTAGCACATAGGCACAAATCGAAGGGAATTACAACTACTGGTTACAACTAAGAGTCGATCCAGTGTATGCGCAAGGACGGACTAAGATTAAATCTACCCTAAGGGTCCACTGCTAATGAGCAATTGAGAACTCAACATAAATACACAACGTTGCGTTGGATTAAGAGTTATGTAGTTTGGTTTTGCATTCAGTGGGAGGGGGGGAGCTTTTCTGGATCTACTTCTACTACTTATTGCTTTCCAGGAGAGATGAGAGAACGACCGCTCATCCACGTGGCGCCTTCATGTGTAACCAGCTGGGAAAGAGCAATTACCTTTTACTGACCATAATCGTGTTTTCTTCGAACGCCCAGAAGGTGCTCTAGGGATGATGTGGCTAGAACAATTTCTCGTCCTTATTCGGAGATAACCTAAATACCAAAAAGACCCCTGAAAAAATTATTTGATCTTCAAATCTCTGGTACACACTCTTCAGATATCTTCTATCCCACGTGACTTGATTCACACCATTTATCAAGTCCAGATTAATGTTGGTACAAACATTGCCCCATCACATTTCTGGCTATTTAACAAAGAATAGCTATAAATGTGGTGATGCATTAATGAGTTGGCCACGTGTCATACTCTCTACCTCTTAGATGTCAAATGATGTTTTTGTCTTTTTATTCTTATTGTCGTATAGTGCCATGTGGCATGTGGAGAATATGTTTCCGTATCTTTGACGCAACTTTTGTCTCAGAATTCGTTTGAATCATCATATGACAATTAATGTTGCGCATGCGGTGGATTCGTATATGCTATCTCGCCTTGTTTTCTTATTTATGCTTCATCGCTTCTTTTAAAATCATATTTCTCATTTGCTGCTTATCATCATGGCTCTGAAGAAATCGAAGCTTTCTAACATTTCAAGATCTTTGACCTCTTCTTTTACTACTTTATTGGAGCCACTTTTCCCTCTCATTTCCATAGAGGAAATCTTCTCATCAAATTTCAAAGATTTCAATTCGACTTTGTATCTTGGACCTACTTTTCATCCAACTTCTTCTCCCAATCTTTCGAGTATTGTCCCATTCTTTCTAGCTGATAAGGGAGAAATTTTCCTAATCAGCCATGATTCTTTCAATTAGAAATATTGGGAGCCCGAAAAGATTCCTTGACTGTGGCCAAAACTTCCCAAGGAATGGGTAAACTGATATCTACATGTCAGAGACTGATTCTTAATTCACTGGATCGAGATTGAGATTGTTAAATGTATCTATTTATCAACCTACAAGATAAAACCTAATTTAGCTCTTATTTTGTGACGGCCTATTTTGGTAGTCATTCAACTAATTTATTTCACTTTTAATGTGGCCCTATAACACCCCGAGTTTTCGAAACCCGAATATATGACTCATTCTCCAAAAACCTGAATGTTAACCTTTAAAGATAGCCAAATTTCAAATATGTACATTTTTCTTTCTTTTCTTTTCTCAGAGTTAGTAGTTTAGCGGAAGATGGACAAATCAAACATAAAAGAAAATTTGCATTTACATTCAGAATATACGAGCGGCTGCCCAAATGAATTATACAAACTAATGTCTTTATGTTAACATATACAAGAATAACATAATTTAGCACATGAAAAATAATAAAATGCATATAAACTTGAGCCGCAAGATCGCGCAACTTTCCTTGGTAGATACAACCATGCATCCCTGATAATTGTACCTTACTCGTTACTAATCTGGATATTTAAACCACCTACTCTACCTGTACAGTTATATATTCGATGAATAAGTGGCCAACTTAGTGTGAATTTCCCTCAAGATTACACACCACCGCATTAGTCAAGCATAATTTTAAAGAATAAAGCATCCAAAATAATACATGATGCAGTCTTGTTTAAATGCATGGATGCGTGAATGCACATCGATCTGGGGATGATCATCCAGTCGGACTTGGGCTCGTCACCCATGCATATGGCCGGTCACCAGCGAAGCACATCACATGCGTACATTACGTATAAGCATAGTGACCAAGCTATCGTACATCACGTACATGGGTCGATGGTCGATGATCTGGGAGCTAGTGAAATAATTCCACACTAAGGCCTAAGGGCACATGTTATAGCATCTAGAATTAGCCACCCGTCATCACTCGTATGCTATGAATGCATGATTAGCCAAACCGTTATTATTCCAATTACAACCAGCCAATTTAAGAAAGCTCAAAGGTCACTACGGGGGGCTCATCACCCAGTGTAAGCCGACAGCTCAGGCATAGTGTCTCATTCCACCATTTCCAGCTCATGAGACTGCAACATTGGGATGTTTAATAGTAACCTCATCGACTAGTGGCCAATCATATTTCAATAGTGAAACTTACAATTGCATGATTATATAAAAATAATCCCATCAAGCCACTTAAGGCAATTATCAAATGAAAGCCATGTGGGGCAAATATCAAACTCAAAGCCATAGAGGGCAATTATCAACTCAAAGCCGCAAAGGGCAAATATCATATCAAAGTTGCAGAAAAAAAATATCATATCAAGCCACAGAGGGCATGAGGATCCATAAGATGGTAAGTACACAATAAACCTGGGTAAAGTGGCCACTAGATCGAGGGGCCATTATAGTCACAACCAATCAAGTTACGTCCCAAGTATGGGTATACATTTATAAGTGGGGTTTCTCACTGATAGATGTACCAGTTTAAGTTTCATAAGAAATTCACAAGCATGAGAAAGTATACAAGTGCGACATACATATGTTTATACAATATAAATGTCAAGCATATAAGTTAAAAGTCAAATCTAATAACTAGTGCAAGTAATAATCAAATAGAGATAATAGTTATCAGCTGGAATTAAGATAGAAATTATCACTTAAACTAATAAGAAAGCGGAAAGCTCAAGGGGAAGAAATCATCACCTTATAGTTTGAATCGCCTACCAACATTGTTAAGGAATGCGTGTTCCCTTAAAATCAAATCCTACCATGAATTATAAAATTATACGATTAGATCCAAGCTTTATGGTTAAGGTCTTAACCTAGGGTTTGGATTACCTAGGTTTTAGGGTTTAGTTCTAGGAGTTGAACTATAATATATGCGTAGTTTAACTACAACGTAATAATATGGTTAGTTACAATTTAACATTAATGATATAATTAATATTTGTGACCATGGTAATAATAAGTATTATAATGGTAATAAAATAGTATAATCTATTATTAATGATAATATTTTTCAGGTGATGGATACCATACTAATATCATTAATGGTAATTTCATTTATAATAACTAATATTAGTGTAAACAATGTATTGATGGCTATTCATGTTTAATAATTGTCATAATTATGGTAATGAAACTAATGGTAATTCAGAATAATCTAATTTGGGAAGAGAGAGTTGAGTCACATTAGTCGATTTAGTATATTGACTCGACGATTCGACTCGGCCCCGAACTTGGCAAAACTTGGTTTGCCTCGATCGATCTCGATGTAAAATCCATGTGATGACTTAGAGAGCTTTTCTAACTGCTTACATTGTCACCAATGATTTTCAGTGTTGTTAGACCTGATTGACCCGAACCCAGACCTAACCAAGTTCACGACTCGGCGGGTCGACTCAGTTAGAGCCAACTGAGTCGATTCTCCTTCTTCCTCATCTTTACATTCTTTCTTTCTAACCTGTCCAGTAAGGTTGTTGGACCAAGATCAACCTACAACTCGGTCAGCAACTCAGCCAACTCGAGTTACTGCGGCACAAATGCACCGATTCAACTCAGTTTGCTTTCTTTCTTTCTCTACTTCTCCTTTCATTTTCTTCTCTCTTAGAGATGTGGCATCCAACAACCCTAGATCTGAACTAGACTTGCCCCAACTTGCCCCAACTCAAGAGCAAGTCGGTTTGATGCAGCGACTCGACACCGTGACTAGGCAACGAGTCAAATGTAGTTCAACACCCATGTAGTAACAACCCAACCACCCTTTCTCCTCTTTCCTTTCCTTCCTTCTCCTTTCTATTCTTCCTGCTGGAAACATTCAGCAATGAAGGCCAAGCCCGGCCTGACTCGACAGCAACAGCCCCCTCACGATCTCTCTCTCCCTTTCTTTCTGTTTCTTCTCTTTTCTTCTTCTTTCTCTTTCTTCTCTTCATTCCTGTGAAGTCTAACTAGCTCGAGCTCTTTTTTAACCGAGTTAGAGAGAGTCAATGACTCAATTCGAACATGCTAGAGCTCGCCTTGACTTGCACAACTCGACTCAACAGCTAGTCGTCGTGCAATGTGGGACTCGGTCACCACTCTATAAATCTCTCCCTCTCTTTCTCCTAACATCAGGGACACCTCCAGGCAAGGAGATCCCAAAAAGGCTCAACTGGACAGGGTCTGACTTGGTTTAACACGATGAGGAAGACGATCAGCTCTAATTGCATATCGCCATCGGGTGAGTTTCTTTCCAAAACGAGGCATCTATGTGGTGCAAACAAGCCTTTGGGAGCTCGGAGGGATGATATTTCGAGGCTTCATGGAATTTTTCATGGTGGGTTCGATGGGAGGAGGAAACGGCGGATTTTTAATGGTTGTTGTATGAACGACGGTAGGATTGGTTTGCGCTCTATCCCAGCCTACCTTATAGTGCTGCCCAAACATTTCTAAACCATCATATCGATAGAAAATGGTCCAGATGTGGTCTAGTAGAAACCACCTCCAAATATAGTGAGTAAGGCTGGAACCGGTCGTGGTTTTATTTGACAAGGAAACCCTAAACCACAGGATTCGAATGAAGGGCTATGATGGCTCTACGTGGAGGGCTGAGATGACTCAAAAGCTAGCGCACGCAGATCGCCAGCGTGGAGGAAGGAGCGGGATTTCCATTTTTGGGAAGATGGTTGCGTGAAGTCCAGATACGTCTGGATTTGTGCCCGCACGTGCACTCCTCTTCCAACGGGGCAACTAGGGCTATGGTTGCAGCTTAATGCTGCTCAAGATGGATGGTCTGGATCAGTGGTCCGATCTCCGTTGTTGGGCCACTGCCTTTCGTTCTTTCAAACGCCATAGGCGGGAAACAAGAAAGTAGGGAGAGAACTCTCCATTTCGAGAATTTGTCAGGTCAAACACAGTTTGACCTGACTTCACTCCTAGTGCAAGACGGGTGCACACACCCTCAGTGCACGCACACCACTGATGTGGGGTCCATCATGATGTTAGACAAAATCCACTCCATCCCTTCAGTTTTAAGGGCGTAATTAGTGCCCCTGAGCAAAGATGAGGTGATCCTATGTCTTATGTGAGCCATACCAATGAGTTTCAACGTTTTGGTTGATCTTTGTTGACCTAATGGTTAGATTGACCCTTCTTTTAATGTCAACGACACAAGATTCTAAGGATCATCGGTGTGTTCAGGTCTAACTATTTTAGCTATTGGAAACTCCTTCTAACAATATTATTCGTACTATCATATGCTTATCAATTATTTTATTTACTTATTATCATTATATGAGAATACATAGATACTTATTCACTTATTTATTTATTTGTAGAACCTGCCTTTGGCTAGAGTCATCAATCCGTCCAGCCCCAGGAACCTCTAGTACTCGAGCAGTTTATGGTCGGTTTATATAATCTGATGGTTGGCTTAAGGAGATCGATCATTAGATTATTTGATTAGGCGTTAACTCATATGGTTTAGGTATGGGTTGATCATTAAATTGTTAAGTATGTGATGAGCGATGAGTCCAATGATTTGGGATCCGCCATTGACAACGGACGGCTCGATTTGTCTATAAAAGCAATTGAAATCCTAAAAATAGGTTTCTTTAATGGTGTGATGGTCCATCTTCAAATCAATGGATGGATGGCTTAATCATGAATGAAGATTGCTTTTGACAGTCAGATTAGACTAAAATGAACATGAATGTTTGCTTTAGCTAGGTTTGTATTTATACTAAGTTAGGCTACATGGTAACACTCGAGTGCTGGAAAGTACGGGGTGTTACAAGCCCCATGAGTCTGACCATTATGGACGTATGTGCCCTAACATCTCTCATCTCATCAGGATACCAGTTCTACCTAGGGTGTGTTTCAGATGAATTTTCATTTAATATTTTCGATGTTTACATGTCGTATAATGCATTCATGCAACAAATGCAAGACTGAAGGGGAGGTCACCCATCATGAGCATTGTGGTTTCCTTCTATGGGTCATAAGTGTGTGTACTCAATGGTTGATGATAAATGTTCTCACCCATATAATAATCATGCATTGTCTTATTAACCGATGGGACATCATAACCTGGTCAGTTCTTGATTGTAGTTCCAGCTAATTTATGAGATATAGGGCGTTTATTAACATGATGATTTGACAACCCTTTAACCAATATCACGTTTCTTAGAAGTTTTCTCATATCCACTTCAGCATGAACATGATAAAATTCTAATTCTGAACCTAAATCTATATAAAAAAAAATAATAAAAAAAAAAAAAAAAATCCTATAGTAATTAAAAAAAATAAAATAAAAATAGAGGGAGTGAGGAAGGAAGTTACTAAAAAAGAGGAACTAGAACTATACTTGAAAATCCTACAACAAAGACAAGCAACAATGTTAGCAATGTTAGAAAATCTTGAAAAAAAAACTCTAAAAAATTTCTGAAAAGAAAACTAAAAGTTAAAACCCTAGGTTAGAAAATTTTGGGAAAATAGAGAAACCTAACCTAAAAAAAATTCAAACCTATAAAACCTAAACATAATTGTGTTTGATGCCACTCCCCGGCAACGGCGCCAAAAACTTGATCGAACCCAAAGGTTGACAACCCCAAATGCAAGCCGACGATGCAGTATTAACTCGGTGATATCGAGGTCGAATCCTCGGGTAATGGGAAACACAACCTAAAACTAGTATAAAGGTAATGGTTTATTTTGAGTTTTTAATTCAACAAATAAATAAAGGGTTTTAAAATAAATGAATAAAAAACTAAGGATACATGAATCCACTTATAGTAATCACAATATCTCATTCATTAATTCAATGTATAATTCAATTGGAATCGAAGTCCTATACTATCCAATTGAAAGATAATCATGTTAAACCTATTGTCAACACCAATAAGAATATGAATTCAATTGAACGATTCTCTCATGAAGCACTCGAATCTCAATCAGAGGGAATTAAAAGCATCCAAAGCACCCTTAGGCGACAATAGATCAATCAATTATATAAATTGAATTCTTCTCTAATTCACATGTTGTCCATCCATTTTTTATATCATCTTAGGACTTGATCCCAAAATGAGGATAATGAGGCATATCTTAATCTTGGGTGGACCACACCATAAGAAAACGGCAGTGAGTGAATGTCCAAGATTAAAAACCTCCTAAGGCCTATTGTAATGTTTATTTGACGTCATACCTAATGATTAGGTTCTAAAGACCTGGATGAAGGGAAAATTAAATATTAGTTTGATTTAAAACTTGTGGCTCTTAAGAAGTTTCTAAGTTACATATAAGTGGGCCCACTTTGAAGACCCACCTAATGATTAGTGTTGGAGCATAAAAATGACGAGAAGGAATCAGAAAGAGAGAAGAGAATTGTAGAAAGGAATGAGTAGGAAAAAGCAGTGTTATGCGTGACCACGCAACAAGGATGTGTTGTGCGGGTTCGCACAGCACAAAATAAACCAAGGATATGTTGTGCAAAGCACAATGAGGATATTATGCACGGTGGGCCCCATGACATTAAATTTGAGGTTTTACACAGGTGGAGGCCTATAAATACCCCTCTACTCCTTCATTTTGGGACACACACACAAGAGATCAGAGCTACTGAGAAGAAGACCTCTGAGTACCCCTGACAAGTACTTAGAGAAGAAAAAGGAACAAGGAGCAAAGGGCCTGAAGCCTATTGCGCTGGACCGTACAACAAGACCATGTTGTGCGCAGATGATGTGTATAGTCACATGCTGCCAAATTTTCTGAACTCTTACAATATTCCTTGGAATCTATTTTCCTACACAAGAAGCTATTATTCTAAAGAAGTTAAAGGAGAGAATGGAAGATGTTCAGATCTGTACAACACTTCTCTCATTGAGACAAATGCATCACAAGCTGGAATGCTATCGAAATCAATATTTAAAATTATTTAATTCTTGTATTAAAAAAGTCGTATATACTTTATTTTGGAATCAAGGAAAAATGAGGATGTAAATGAACTTAGCATTAATGAAATACTTTGTGATAATTGTTCTCTTATTCTTTCTTTGTTATTATTGAATAAGATATTCCTCCACACTGAATACATTTGTTTCTTGTCAAAACAAAATGACGACTCTACTGTGGATCCATATTCTTATTCAATATAAACTTAAAAACTATTTTATCACTGTTTGGCGTCATATCGACCCCAAAATGTTGACTTTCAATGGGAACATCCTCCCCTTCATCCCCATAATAAAGTATAAATCTATCCAAACCCTTAATAAAAATGTATCTCATTATTTTGACAGGAACTACAATTTCAATCAAATCTTAATGGAAACTTCTACTGACAAGACAATCTTCTACTTCGTACCGACTAGGTTGGTTGTAGAATATGCCCGTAATCAACCCTTAAGCCAAAAATGCTGACCAAGTCCAACCAAGAGCAAGGCGTTGCAAACTACTGTCAGAGTGATCTTTGTATCGCCATTAACACAAGACAATAGCGAAGAATGGGTTGTCGTATCTCACCGAAGATCGAAACCTCGAACCTGTTTAGCTATCAAACCAATTCCATCGTAAATGATCAAGGGACCGGTAACACGAAATGCTGCAAAATGAACCCATCATTTTCTCTTTTGACATTGTACCCTGGAAAGTCCTCTTGCTTCTTCACATCGCAAGACTTCCCAACCCTTCCTATTGCAAATGTCCGATGGACTAGGAAGGTAAAGGGAAAATTACCCGTAGAAGGCAAATCATTCTCTGCAAGATTAATCATGCCTTTAGAAACAATACCTCCACAAATCATGTCAAGGTCGTTCGAATCTCGCGAAAGTATTAAAGAATCCAATGAGAGTCCTCCCTCATCAAGCCCTCTCATGCCAACATACTCTTATCCCACTCCAGCAACAGCTCTATCGAGAAGCGAAGAGGTCACCATATGTATGGCAGGAACAAGTGAGAATCCATTGCCAACCACTGAAGAGCACATGACCGAAATGGCGCAAGCATAAAGAACACTGATGGAGGAATGCGGGAGTCTCCAAGAAGCATTAGCCACCCTTGCACATAATGTGGCTTAAATTTTGACACCTCCGGTGATAGCTACCATGAATGGCCATGAACAGCGGCCCAAAGGCTCACAACCACCGAGAGTAGGGTCGCATGGATCGGCTCCTATAGCAAGAGCAATAACATATGATGAAATGCGGTAAGTGATAACAGAAGTCGTCGGGACCGAAATGGAACAAGAACATTCGGGAATATTCTGATATAGAATGATGTATCCCAAAGAAGTAGAAGATGTGTCATTCCCTACCAATTTCAAACACCCAGACTTTCAGAAATTCAATGGAGACAGATCTCTAGAAGAGCACCTCATGCACTTTATTACAACCATGGGTAATTTTTCTACAGTTTCGCAGTATTGTTTATGATTGTTTGGCTCTTCCTTGACAGGAAAGGCATTCCGGAGGTACTCGAGCCTGGCCCCCGAATCTATACAAACCTGGGAACAGATGCATTTATGTTTAATTTCTTCTCGTCTGATCGGGATGTCAGCATCACCGAGTTAGCTTCTGTGTGGAAGAGAGAGAATGAGCCTGTAAAAAATTTTATTAACCAATAGAAAACCCCCAGGGCATCATGCAAACAATTTCCAAAAGAAAAGGAATAAGTGAAAAAGTGTCTGAATTATATGGAAATAAGGATAGCGTTCGGCCTCACAAGCGCCTACATAAGAACCTTCCGCGATCTTGCAACTGTTGAGACTTAAATATTGCATACTTTTCTCTATTTATATCTTGGTTTTATGAACATGATAATGCTTAATGGTATATTTTATACATGTTTTTGTTGCAAGGTGAGTTTAAGAGCTTAGATTGAAAAGAATATTAAAAGCATGAATTTGATGCTCAAGAATCACTAAGGCAAAGAATGGACATTTGGAGACCAAGATTGAAGATTTCAAGACCCCAAGAGTCAAGAAAACAAAGTAAAAAATGAAGGAAGTGCAAAAATTCGCAGGATCTGAGCTTAGATGACATCGAACCAGTCTTCGATAACATCGAAGCCAATCTTCGATTACATCGAAGAATTACAGGAAAATCAAGTTTGGTTACTTGACAAATTGGATGCAGTCTTCGATGACATCAAAACCAGTTCAACGACATCAAAGCTAGTCTCGGACGACATTGAAAGCAGTTGGATGTTATCGAAGGGTTTACGCGGAGCCTATACAGAGTGAGAAAATTTGAAGCAGTTTTTGAATTTTTCAAACCAATTTGAAGGAGGTAGTTTTCAACTTGTAAATAGGGCTTCTCAGGGCATTCCTAAGCATCATTTAGAGCATTTAAGGGCAAGATCTAGGGTTTTTAGATCTTTACAAGTTCTTTTTAAATCTTTATTTATCTATTTTCTTGCTTTCTTGTTGTTTTTCCATTCTGCAATTTAGTTATGTTTTTTTAGTTCCCTCTAGCCCAAGTTAGAAGAGATGAACATTGGTTTAATGATTTTTAATTATGATGATTGATTGTTTTAATGATGAGATGAAGGGTGTATGCATGTTATCAATTATCTAGATTTAGGTTTTTATCATTTTTATCCTCATGTGAGATCATAATATTTCTATCATGTGAGATCCATATTGATGGATAGGCTTAACCTGGATCAATTAGATTTCTTAGATGAGAGATGTTCTAAACCTATTACAGTTCTTTGATTCATTATCTCATGGATATTGAATATTTAAAATCACTAGCGCTTGAAAATATAAATTAATGGTGTTAATCCATGATTCTCTAATCTTTTATATTATTTATTAAAAATTTAAACTATTTTATTTTCTGATTAGGTCGACCATAGTGCTCGGATCCTAGTTGTGTTATCAAAGTCACCATCATTTATTGATCATTAACCTATGTGTGGAACTTTGAAGCTTGGATGTTGTTTTAATTCTGTTAAATTTCATACCTTCAAAACCTTCGAAATCATTTCATTTGTTTAGTTTTCATTACTTAGTTAATTTTGCATTTGATTTTCTCATTCTCTTAGATCATCTCCCTGTGGGATCGACCCTGTATTCATACGATATTACTTACGAACCTCTGCACTTAGAGGCAAACAATCAGCTACCAAGGTGCATGCACTGAAATTCATGACCAGGAGAATGTCGGCATTTCAAAGCAAGACAGGTAGAAGAGGACAGAACATGTTGATGGAGAATGTGGTTGACCGGGAAAAGAAGATTGACGTTCCTCGAGATAGACGAAGAATGGAAAGAAGAGAAAATACAAACCGCTATAGAGGACGTGCTGGTGATAAAAGACCTAGACTATTTGATTCTCATGAAGGATATGTGTTTGAAAGAAAAGATATTGTTCCCATGATGAATCAATTGTTAATTGTCATAACAATAGAGATGCCCCCATCCAAGCGTCCTGAAGAGGTTAAGAAAATAAAAGAAAAAAACTATTGTCACTATCATTGCTTGCTATGACACCCCATGGAAAACAGTGTCACATTGAAGAACATACTGCAGAGGATGATAAACATAGGTGAAATCGCGATAGGAAAAGAGAAAGAAAAGAACAGAAAAGTGATAGTGAACGTACTGTTCGCCCGAGAGACCATGTGTGAGAGTACAGAATCCAAAAAAAGGAAAAGTTACAACATAAAGACCACCAAATCTCTAGATGACATGGGTAGAGTGGTAGTGATCACGTTGCAGTCAGGAAAAAGAGTAACGAGCCCCTTCCTAAAAGAAAGAGCCGAAACAGTGATAAGAGAAACATCTGGAAAACATCTCGACAGTGGAATAGAAGAGAGGAATAAAGTCGAAAAGGTAACTTAGAAGATGCACTGTGATTATTAGAAGATGTCAAGCAGACCCTAATTCAAGCTTTGTCCGATAATAACATCAGAAAAGCACTGCTTGTTGAGATGGAGAGCACAAAGCCATAAGTGTAAAATGATTGTATGTCTATTGTTACATTCTCTGATAATGATTTGGTTTGCGATGGAGAGCATAATAGACCATTGATGATTGTTGGTCATATTCGCCATAAACAAGTCAAGTGAATAATTTTGGACAGTGGATCTGCAGTGAATCTATTACTGCTGACAGTGCTAAATGAGCTTAGATATCACCGCTCTCACTTACGCCCTAGTGGAATGATGATACAGGGCTTTAATCAAGACGGACAACGGGCACTAGGGAAAATCACGCTGACTCTAGAGATAGGAGAATTGACTACGAATGTTGTATGCAATGTCATCAATGCGGTAACGACATACAATCTCCCCCTGGGAAGACCGTGGATACATCAATATGGTATCATACCATCTACTCTACATCAGTGCTTCAAATACTGTAGGAATGGGACTTAGTATAAAGTGATGGCCGATGTAAGACCATATACGGAGGCAGAATCCTTCTTCGCAAATGCAAACTACTATGACAGGTTTGCAGTCGAGGATAAGAAGAAAGATGATAGAAATAAGCCTATAAAAAACAGCCAGACAGGCGATAGAAAATAAAGCTACGAGAATAGAACTGTCTGGGAAAGTGAATGCAAAAAAAGAAATTATACTTCGTGTCGAAACACTTGAGACAACCAGTGCAGCCACCACTAACATTATTATCACTTGAACAATTGAAAACTTTGCAGTCGAACTATACAGTGCCATTGTCATATGTTGAAAGAAATAAGCCATTTCTAGCTTTGCCTAAAAGATTTCATGTTAAGTCCAGTTCGAAGAATCCTGAGCCCATTGAGTTTTATGCCCCATCAAAGGTAGAGATGGAAGAAAAGGTTAGCAATAAAGTAAGCTACGAAAGATTGACATCTGAAGATTTAGAAAGGTATAGTCTTGTCAGTAGAAAGATTATGCAGAGTATGGGTTTCAATTGTGAAGAACCAACTGGATTGAACAATGGCAACGTCATACAAATCCCGATTGGAGTGAACGAGGAGAAATGAGAAAAATTCCTCGGATTAGGAGCATCGTCTTCTCAAGCGCAAGTAAACATTGAAAAGGACAGCTTACGATGTCCTAGAGGGAGGTGAATAGGACAACGCCAAATAATTGAAATAAGTGCTGAATATATAAATAAAACAAAGATCTCAATTGCTTAAGTATTGAAACGTTGATTCCAAATAATTCATAAGACAACCTTCACCTAACATTTTAGGCAAGACAACCTTATTTCACGAATTTCTTTAAAATCAAAACTTCAAACTTGTAAGAGTAAAATAAAGAATTACAACATTCTCTGTACAATTGAAATTAAATACGTTCAATCCAGCATAAATAAAAATAATGCATTCACCACATGGCATAAAGAATTATAGTGGTTCGGTGCTTTAAAAACAACCGTACTTCACTCCCAAAATTACTTCCCTCGTAATTTTAGCTTTCACTACCGAAAATGTTTTCATAGGGTTACCTTAAAAACCTGATACAATTCCTTGTGATTTTCACAGGCTATCATAATAAAAATCTAAACTGAGATTTTACGAGGCTATCTCAGACAAAACCTTAACTGATATTTTCACAGGAGATCTTAGAAAAACCTAAAAAGAGTTATAGAAGGTATACTTATCTTCACCGTAGAAGACATAGCAGAAGCTTATAGCAGAAGGACCTCTTTCTTGAATGTAGATGGTTCCGTGTTCAATCAGATAGAAAGGGTCTAAGGTTCTGTTGATTTTAATTATGTTAAACCCCAAAAGCTACTTAATTCAATTCTCTTAGATCTCAAAGAGGAGTATAGTTTACTCTCTCAGATTTAAACTTGAAAGATCTGAGATAAAAGGGAATTGAAAAGGCTATTTAAAATAGATTATAAATACCGTCCAATAGCTTGCTAATAACTTGAGCTTCTTTCTCTCTTGCAGAAGAATTCTGATAATTAACTCGTGTAATTCAGAATGCAAGAAGAACTCAATTTACAAGCAAAGAAGTTAGAACTTCGGCTAGTCCGAGTCAGGCTTCGACTAGCCTAAGTTCAGCAGATTCGGTTCAACAGATTTCGAATTACGTGAGATGAGATTTATCCAAAATTCGACTGGCCGAGGTCAACTTCGGCTGGCTGAACAACACAATTCGTCAAGACAAATTTGACCTTCGACTGGCCGAATTCCCCCGAATTCTAAAAGTTGAAGCTGCTGGAATTTGACCCAAACTTTCTCAGGCTGGCCGAATTTCAAGCTTGGGCCAGCCAAACCAAAACTCAGACTAGCCAAATTTACAACAAAAGTTGTTATTCGGTCCGGGCCTAAAGTTGGGCTGGCCGTGGAAGCTTAGGCTGGCCGAACCAAAAGTTAAGCTAGCTGAATTCCAAGCAAAATAAGTGAAAACAAAAAACTCATATTTAAACAATTTTGAAAGAACCTAGTCCTAAGGTCGTTCTAGGTTTTATACCACTTGAGATATATCAAATATCTTAGTCTTCTTTAGCTTGAACTTAATCTCGGACTTCATCTTGGATTTGAGCTCAATCTTTTCTTGAACGTTAGCTGATCTTTAAGCTTGATCTTCTCTTTAATGTAAACCGATCTTGAGCTTGATCTCCTCTTGAATATAAACTGATCTTGAACTTGATCTTCTCTTGAACGTAGACCGATCTTGAAAATCTATTATAAAGTGGTTTTGTCTTTACGAAATTTGACAACTTATGTGTGCTCAACATCTTAGCACTTACAAACACGATTGCAGCAAATCTAAGCCACAAAATATATTTTGAAGTAGTCAAGCATCCAGAAGTAGCTCCGAAACAAATAGAAGATTGGGGGCAACCGATAGTCGATGCTTTACGAAAAATAAATCTAGGAACAGAAGAAGAGCCACGAAATACATTTATAAATGTCAGTTTGCCCAAACAAGAAGCCGATTAATACATTAAATTGTTGAAAGAAAATAAAGATGTGTTCTCCTCAACATATGTAGAGATGTCAGGCTTGGAACCGTTAGTGACGATGCATCTGTTAAACAATTTTATAGATAAGAAGTTGATTAAACAAGCTCAGAGATGATTTCATCTAGATTTAATCTCTCTAATAAAGGAAGAAGTAAATAAGTTGATCAAAGTTGGTTTCATTAGAGAAGTCAAATATCCTAAATGGATATCGAATATTGTCCTGATAAAAAAGAAAAGCGGACAAATCAGGCTATGTGTCGATTTCAGAGATCTAAATGAAGCATGTCCAAAAGACGACTTCCCATTGCCCATAACATAATTGTTGATTGACAGCACGACGAAATATGTTGTCATATCATTTATGGATGGATATGCTAGGTACAATCAGATACGGATGGCTCCTGAAGATGAAAAAGCGACTACGTGTAACGCCCCGAATTCCCAAGGTCTAAGTCTTTGCTCGCCTTGGAAATTCTAGCGTTAATCTCATTCACACGCCGTTCAGATTGTGTGATTAAATTTATACATTTTGAGAATTCAAGTACCATTTCATGAAAAAGAAATTCTCTGCATTTATTATTCCATTTGAAAAGGAAGAAAAGTTCAATGTATCATCAAACGCTCACTCAGATGGGAGCTTATTACAAAAGTTGCAGCGGAAATGTAAATAAAAACTAAATCATGAAACTATTTTCTTATTTATTAAAAATAGTCTTCCTCAGGTAGGTGATTCTTTGGGTCTTCAATTTGTTCGTCACCTGCATCATCTGTACGGTTGGAGAGGGTCAATGCTCTACTTATAGTGATGATTATTCCCTTAAAGTTTACAATAATTAGATCAATTCACATGGTTTTCAAAAAGGGCACCAATACTTCTCATATTCCACATGTACGAGGGTATCAATATACGCAACATTCTATATGGTATGCATGCCTAACAAAATATGTGTGATCCATCACACTCATCAATCATGAACACAATGTGGAAGGCAATTTAATACATCCGACTCGCCCTGCATTCTCACACTATAGAGATTCGTCGGTGTGTCCCGCGTTAGCATGGATTTACGTGAACATCTTTCGCCGACACAACAATGTGGTTAGGGGATTTACGTAACACAATGTGTTCATGGAGTGACTATTTGTGACATCCAATCTCGAGAAGTGATGTAACACACATGGCATTTTACTTACATCGATGTGCACCACTCTAACTAACCCACGGAATTACGTTGTGACCAAGAGGGCCACTACCTATAACGCATTACGTCCATGAATCTATGATGATTGACTAAGATGGGATGCCCGACAGGATACTTGCGTGTAAGACAACAAAATGATGTGAATTTCTATGGTGATAATTCATAGGGAGGTTATAAATAGTAAAATACCTTTAAAACAGATAAAAGAGACAATCAATTATATTGCAAAATTTAAAGGAATGATCCTCACCTTAGTTTGTCAATAATCTGAGATGTACTTTATTGTTAGATTCTACTTTAATCCACCTGGTTTAGATTTAGATTTCAATTAGGTTTAATAAACCTAAGGGATAATAGACTTTAACTAAATGTGTTTTAGTTCTATTCTTGCATGGAAAAGAATTTGGATGGAAATAACAGGAAAGGAAGGAATGATAGAGTTTGGATCTGAACCGTGATTTGGTGGTGTTTTGGATTCGTTGCAGTCGAACCAGTGATCCGGTGGGGCTCGGAGATTGGTCAAACTCGAGCCGAGATTCTCCTTTTCTTCCTCTCTCCTGCAACTCTCTCTCTCTCTCTCTCTCTCTCTCTCTCTCTCTCTTTCCTGTTTTATTTCTTTGGGGAACGGGCAAGGCTTTTTATAGCCAGTCTGAATCTAGAAGCTCCTTATGCAGTCCGATCCTGGAGACTTCCTGTGTAAGTCTGGTTACGTTGAGCGTAACAACAGTTTGGGTTACGCCGGGTGTAGTAGTAGTGTGGCTGGGCTCCTGTTTCTTTGAAGCCTTCTCCTATCCAATTCGTCTGGCCATTGAGCGTCCGATGGCCCATCAGCAGATTATCCTTGGATTGTTGATCAGACGGTCCTGTTTGATGGAGGATAGGGTTAGTTTTAATGGCGGATTGATTCTTATAGGTTTTCTTCACGTTTGGACGTGTCCAGGTGGGTCAGATTGGCTGTCCAAAGCTTCTTGGCCCATCAGATCGATGGTGGGTGAAGGATCATTAGGTTGTTGCGAGGAAGATTCCTCTCACATTATCGCGTGAAAACAGCGGAGACAGCCAAGAAAGTTGGCGCAATTTGGATAGTTTTTCTTTCTTTCTTGGGAAGGATTCATCTGTTTCTTGGATGGGTATGGAATCCGTAATATAAGGAGTAGTGTTTTGTTAAGGTGTCTGCACAATCCGCAATATCAATGAAAATAGTGAGTGTGGGCTTCGGTCGTCCCTCGCGTGCATTACTCTTCTCAGACGGAATTTCGAGAGAAGGTTGATAGACGATCTTGATTTCTTATCTAATGTGATGGTGGCCCACACTAGCTATGGTGTGGAGTTTCCCGTTTTGAAAACGGTCCGGGCGGGAAGTCGTGAAGGAAATGGATTTGTAGCATCCCGAAATTTCACGGCCAGAGTTTATACTCGTGTCTGAGAAAATTAGGTGTTAATAATGTATAAACTGGATGCTTTAGAAAATCGCACCTTTTTTTTTCATTTAGATCATATCCAGATACATTCATGAGGTTAACATTCACGAGAATAAAATCGACTGTATTGATTATTTCATCAGAGTAACAGAATTCAGTAATTAATCAAATGTCTTCTCAATAGTAGCCTATTACATTTATCAAGTTTGCAGCGGAAGTATAAAACTAAATCATAAAACTATCTTTGTATTCTTTCGGTATAGTCTTCCATAGGAAGATAGTCCTCTAGGTCTTCAATCTGAATTGTCTATCAACATCCAACAAATGACTTATAGAGAAATGGCTGAATAAAACGAACAAATCGAATATAAAGACATTCAGGGGGCAATGATAAAAACCAATCTCTCGTAAAAAAGATCCAACAAAAGATATACCACCAAGACATGTATTATGCAAATAATGCTATCAAAAAGTCTATAAGATAGACCGATGTAATGCTCATGTAATGCTCCAAACAAGATGTGAGATAAACCGTCATGATCTCATCGTCTACATCAAAAGTCGATTCCACGTGAAGACAACTCACTGAGAGATGTGCCACCTAAGCATGGTTACATGAGCAATGTTCTCATAAGATCTATGCAGCCAATAGATGCATTCATTTTGCCAACTCATTTTATTGCATGAGGTTAAAAATGAGGTAGATTCAAAACTCAAGTGGACCACACCATGAGAACCAATCGGGATTGAACCCTTGCTCACTATTGAGAACTTCATGAGGCCAATTACAATGTTTATTTGTCATCCAATCTATTCATAAAGTCACATAAACCTGGACAAAGTAAAATAAAAAATATCAGCTAGATCCAAAACTTCTGTGGCCCCCAAGAAGTTTTCAATGATGGGCTTTTAATCCCCACCATTTCTTTTGGTGTGGTCCATTTGAGATTTAGATCTACCTCATTTTTTGCCCTAAAATAAACTTACAAAATGGTAGAACCGCATGGATAAAAAAAAATACACCACGGTAGGCCCATAGAGATTTTCCACCACATAGTTGGGAGGTTGGGGTCACCACCCAATCCGAGTCCGGGAGATGTACAAGATGGATATAGTCCACAAGACTGGATTACTCATCTATCATGGATGTACATCATCCTTTTTTGGCCTTTGATCAAATGGCTAGCGTAATCAGATCAAAGTGATTCTTTTAGGGAACAAGGTAATATAAGGTGGGGTTCACAAGATGAAAGGTCAAGATACCACTACTAAAAAATCGAGCAAAGGTTACGGACTTTGAAAGTTTTTGGCTACTGATTAAATCTGTAACAATTATACTACAAATTTAATCTGTAGCCAAAACCTACATCCTCACCAGAACCTTATTAGATATTAATGGTACTTAAGGGGCTCCATGGGGCCCATTGGAATATATGTGTTTGATCTAAGCCACCCATCAATTCAGATATATAATTTCAGTGGATTAGTCCAAAAATTATGTAGATTAAAGGTCTAAGTAAACCACACCACAAGAAATAATAAAAATTAAATTTCTATTGTTAATATGTTGTGTGGTCTTCTTACAGCTTTGATCTGACTCATTTTTTACATTAACCCTTAAAATAATATTTTAAAATTAATGGACGGAGTGGATAAATAACATACATCACGATGAGCCCCACAGTCCTATAATCCACAGTCTTAAAGGGTTGTCCGTCACACGCTCCTCCCCAAAATGAAAATTCCATTTGCCCTTTT
Organism: Magnolia changhungtana; assembly: GCA_030180095.1. Lineage (NCBI taxonomy): Eukaryota > Viridiplantae > Streptophyta > Magnoliopsida > Magnoliales > Magnoliaceae > Magnolia > Magnolia changhungtana. The sequence goes on along the minus strand of JASAUF010000369.1, from coordinate 899,543 downwards.
CTCCCGCGCGCATACCTGCCCTTTTCTCCCTCTCTCCATCTCCCAGGCTCCCTCACCCTCTCTCTCTCTCTCTCTCACTCAACCTCTCCCTCGCCCTCTCTCGATATCCCGTTCTCCCTCACCCTCTCTCACTCACACTCAACCTCTCCCTCGCCCTCTCTCGCTCTCCCGCTCTCCCTCACCCTCTCTCTCTGTCTCTTGGTGCATTCCCCTCTCTCTGTTGTTTCCTCTCTCCTCTCTCTCTCTCTCTCTCTCTCTCTCTCTCTCTCGTTTTCAAAACCCCCTTTCACCACAAGAAGGAGAAGGAGAAGGAGAAGAAGAAGAAGAACGGTTACTCTCTCTCTCTCTCTCTCTCTATCTATCTATCTATCTATCTATCTATCTATTTCTGAAATCTGTTGCATTTGGATGCGCCATTGAATCGCAGTTTCCTCATTGTATTCATTGGATTTGTGTTAGATTAGTCTTTTACCATATGGATTTTATGTCGAATCGTTGGCATTTGGGGGTTAGCATCATTAATCTATTTTTTAGAATCATCAAAAACTAGAAATAATCCTGATTTTATAAGAATATGAATGGAAACTGATCAATGGAGAAATAGCAGCCCTACCTCACAGTTGGAACCGGTCATGGATTCATCATCAGTACCATCGATGATAAAGCCTGGAGCTCACAACAAGAGTGGGAGCGGAGGATGCCTGATCTCACTGGCACGATTGATCATCTATCATGTCTTGACTAATTTAATCATCATAGCCCACAACCTTGCTAGTTTTAATCGATTCTTCTGAAATTCTCTCTTCATTAACTCTTCTATATCTTGTAATATTACTTGCCCAACATATATATCTTGCATGAGAAATCAAGTGCCTGTTCATCACTGAGAGGTAGAAATACAATCCGTAAGCAAATGAACCCTTATTAATGTTGTGAAGGGTGGCAATGTAGTGTATTTAGTAGAGTGATGGACCAGTTTCATTGTCCTAGGTGTTCTGGAAAATCAAGAGAGAAAACACTTGAGCGTGGCCATTCATCAAACCAAATAGCTAATTGGTTTATCATTGGGCCAAAGATTTTTTTTTTTTTTTTATAATCATCTTTTAAAAGTAAAATATATAGCATGATAACAATCAAAATTTTATCAAATGACTCAAGTGTAGACAATAGAGCTGCAACTTAAACCCAAGTTCTGGTTGTGTTGGGTCCGGTTGTTGAAAAACACCAACCTTATTTAAATTGGTGTTGGGTTTTGGTTGAGCAAATTCATGCATTTGGGTTGAGTATTGAGTACCTTGGATTGCGTCGTAGATACATGGCATAAAAGCCCCTTTCTACTTAAAGATTGTCTCCAACCTTTTATACCCCCGTGAAATCCTTCTTATAAACGAATCTCTTTCCAAAGGGGGCACAATTTTTATGTGGTCCAAAGCAGATCCTACATTACTAGATGACTTCTCTCATGAATGATCTGGTGCATACATTTTGTTGGCCATTGATCGGAAGGCTAAGATCATCAAATCAAATTGATTCTCAAGCGAAGTTGCAATTAAAGCTGGGGCCCACATGATGCACGGCCTAGATCCATATCAAAATTTTTTCATTATTGACTTACATAGCCCATTTTGGTGGCCATTGAGCCATTGGCTGGGATCATCAAATAACACCGACTCCTATGAGGAACGAGGAACCAATCTCGGGGCCCACGAAATGGTACGACTCAGTTATTGATCATATGAGTTTTTCTTATAAGAGCTCTGTCAGGTGCGTTGGCCGTAGGTTTGCTTTTAGTCATGTGTGATATGTGCAGAAGTGCTAGCATCAATTGTATTCAAACCAAACAACTTGACCAACTTGCGAAAATCAGCCACATATTCTACCATTTGTAAAATAATTATAGGATAAGAAGGCTATTTTTGAAAGGTGGGGTTCGTCTTTTGTAAATGTTTTAACACAAGATAATTTTATAAATGGTAACCATCAAACAAAAGGTAAACATTCACGAGAGATAGGTTATAAGCTTAAATAGACCCGACAATAGAAAATAAAGGGGGATAATGACATCCACGGTTGAAAGGTAAAAACATGGATGCCGGCCCACACAATCGTACGCTCTTCGAGAAAAATAAATGGCGCAGTCACACAGATTTATTTTACACACGCACACGCACCCCACACACTCACGCTGGTGGAATTTAAGGACCTATGGATACTCGAAACCTTGACCGGTTGTTGAAACTCTTGGGAGTCTACCACCCGACCAAGAGTAAGGATCCACATAAATAAAGGATATAAACGAGTGCCAGCTGACCAAAAAAGTTTTCACCGGTGGGCATTCAGAACCCCTGATTTATGTGGTATGGTACATTTGAGCTTTGGATTTGTTCTCTTTACGGATAATGACCTAAAATATGCAGTTAAGATAGATAGACGGTGTGGATCAGAGACATGCATCACGGTGGGCTTCTTAAATCATCCAGCTATTGTGTTTTCTTTTTCTCGGATTCAGTGGGAGAGCTTTCCAAAAAGTGGTATGGTACCTGTCTATCAACCGGACGCGGATTAGCCACTGACAGGTTGAGCAGGGAGACCCGCTCCGAAGTGACGGAAACGGATTGGCACTCCCCTGCCATCAGCCACTGGCTAGTGGTCGGTGCTTCGTGGGCCCCACTATGATGTATGTGTTTCATCCATGCCGTCCATATATTTTCATAGATCATTTTATTGCATGAGAGAAAAAATGAGATATATCCTAATCTCAAGTCGACCACAATATAGGAAATAGTGTTGAATGAATTTTGGCTTTTAAAAACATTTTAAGGGCATAAAAGTTTTGGATCAAGCTGATCTTTGTTTTTTCTTTTATCTGGGTCTTCATGACTTAATCAACATATTCGATGTCTAATAAACAGTACATTGGGCCTTAGGAGGATTTTAATGGTGGATATTCAATCATTATTGTTTTTTGAATGGTGTAATCCGCCTACGATATGTATACTTATCATTTTTTAATCAAGCCCTAAAATAATTTGAAAATATGGATGAACGACATGGATGAAGCACATACATCATGGTGAGCCCACAAAGCACCGACCACCAGCCCATTCCTGAAGTGACGCCACAAGTTATGTGGGGCCATCGTGGTGTATGTTTTCCATACATTTTCGGAGATAAGTTTTATGCACGATAAAAAGAATGAGGCAGATCCAATGCGAGAATGGACGCACCACATAAAACAGTGGAGAGAGTGGCCCCCGCTGTTGAAACCTTTGGCAGGTCCACCATGCCAACCCGTTTATGCGTTAAAGCAGACATAAAAGAAGTGAAAATAGAAATATCAACTTGATTGGAAACTTCCGTAGCTCTTGTTACTTTTCAACGATGGGCGTCATTCTCCTGGTGTCACTTCTTCAAATAAATGACGGTGTGAATGCAAAACATACATCATGCTAGGGCCTACAGAAGTTGGTGACATGACTTAAGGCCCTGTTTGGGCAACAGGATTAGAAGGGATTAGGTGGGATTGGATTCATCTGGTTCCGTGCCAATTCCACTCCATGTTTGGCAAAGCTTGGAATTAGATCGGATGAATTACATTGGGTCCAGTGCCAATTTCATTCAATGCTAGCAAGTTGTGTAGGTCCCACCTTGATGTGTGGGCTATATCCACACCGTCCACCCATTTTTTGAGATTATTTTAGAGCATGGGCCAAAAATCAGGTAATTCTAAAGCTCAAGTGGACCCACCACTGAAAGCAATGGGGATTGAATACTTACCGTTGAAAACTTCTTTGGGGCCACATAAGTTTTGGATCTACCTCATTTTTCGGTCCATATCATAAAATGAGGTTACAAAACAAATGAACGGTTTAGATATAATACATATGTGTTATTCTGATAATTTCAAATGATGGTGGGTATATCCATTCAATGTACCACCGTATTACCAACAAAGCAGAGCATTAATCTAATCCCATGGAATCAGGAGACAATCCCTGCCATGGGTAATAATGATGTTTTTTTGAATACAATCCCACCTAATCCCTTCTAATCCAGTTGCCCAAACAGGGCCTAAGTAGTGAGTCTCGCTGTTCAACCTGTTAGAATCTAATCCGCGTCCCTGTCAACCTGATGCGAAAGGCAAGGCATGGAAGCGGATTAGCTGGTGTACCACACACCATCGACCTGGCTGGTGTAAGTACGTGTGTGAGCGCTTACACTCTTCGAGCTCCTAGTTGTGGGAACTGTTAAAAGGATCAAAGTTACATGGGCCACAATGGCGTATTTATTATATCCATACTGTTCATTAATTTAGTTAGATTATTTTAGACAATGAGCTCAAAAATAGTCATATCCAAGGCTCAAGTGGACCACACTAAAAATAGGGGTGGGACAATGATTCTCACCATTAAAATATTCTTAGGGCCATCATAATGTTTATCTTCCAATTAATCTGTTCGTGAGATCATTCAGACCCGAATGAAGAGGGGAAAAAATATCATATGGATCCAAAACTTCATAACCTCGAAAGGGTTTCAGCAGTGGAGGTTCAATCCCTCACTGCTTTTTTCAATGTGGTCTACTTAATCTTTGTATCTGTCTCATTTTTTTATTAAGACTTACATGAGATCCCCAAACAGATCGGAGGTTTGGATATAACACATACATCAGGATGGGACTCACAGACCTTGGGTACGTCAACACAGCTGCTGGGTCCGTGGTGTGTAGTTCACCAGCCAAGCAGCTTCCCAAAAGGAAGCATGTAATTACTGCCTAAGTAACAATTACCCATTTACCTGTATTTATAAGTAATTATAGATAAACAAAATGCCCATCAAGAAAGGAAGCCGAGTAGCTGGGTTCAATCCTTGCCCAAGTGGTAGACTTTAAGACCTGTTTAGTTGGGCAGATTGGATGGGATTGAAAGATAGATCTTGGGATTGGCTAGGCGTGCCAAACAGACACGGGATCCTAATCCTGGGATATAGCAATCCAATGGATCTTAAGACAATTCACTACCATCACTATCATTACCTTTAAATCCCATCCAATCCACCCTAATCCCTTCAAGGGCGTGTTTGGGCAGTGGGATTGCAAGGGATTAGGTGGGATGGGATTCATCCTGTGCAAATTCCACTCCGGGAAGAATGGAAAAGCTTGGAATTATATTAGACGGAATTGCATTGGGTCCCATGCTAATTTCACTCAATTTTAGCAAGTTGTGTAGTTCCCACCATGATGTGTGGGCTATATATACATTGTCCACCCATTTTTCGAGATTATTTTAGAGCATGGACCAAAAAATCAGGTAAATCTAAAGCTCAAGTGGACCTAATGCAGCTTGTTAGTGTACACCCACTGTCAGTGCACACTCCAGTGTTAGCCACCTCCACTAGGGAATCGATACCAAAACCTCAAGTGTTGAAATCAGGTATCACAGCAATGGATCAGGGTGTGTTTGTATTTTATTTTTTTTTTAATTTTTTTGTTAGCTTGTTAGTATACCACACTGTCAGTTGACACTTCAATGTTAGCCACCCCTCTAGGGATCCATACCAAGACCACAAGTGTTGAAACGAGGTATCTTTCACTCAGTCTACCACTTGAGCTATGGATCAGGGTGTAGGGTCATGTGTTGGTACGTGTCATGTGAGTAGACTCTTTGAGCTCACATAGGCCCCATAATGATGTATTTATTACATCTACACCGTTCATCCATTTGGTGAGATTAGTTTAGATCTTGATGCCAAAAATGAGTCATATCCAAAGCTCAAGTGGACCACACCACAAATAGTAGTAGGATAATGATTCTCACTGTTAAAACATTCATAGGGCCCAACGTAATGTTTATTTTCCATCCAATTTGTTCGTAAGGTCACAGAGACCTTGATTAAGGGGAAAAACAAATTTCATATTGATCCAACATTTCCGTGACTCCAAAAAGGGTTTCAATGGTAGACGTTCAATACCCCACTGCTTTTTGAAGGGTGATCCACTTGATATTTGGATCTATCTTATTTTTCGGCTCAATTCTTAAGACGAGCCTGTTAAGTGTACAGACGGTTTAGATATAACTCATTCCTCTTGATGGGACCCATAGAACTTAGTGATGTCAGTGGTGGATGCTACGCCAGCCGATCCACTTCCTAAGGAATAGGGAATTAGAGGTGAGACCGGTGCTATCATCATTTCGCATCCATTATCAGACCTCTGCTTGCAAAAGTGATGTTGACCACTGGCGCAATGGCTGGAAGTAGTGTACACGAGTTGAGTTTGCTCGCTCAACCTGACTCAAAAATCTGGATCCGCTTCACCTAGAAATTGGATTTGACCAGAGTCCTGCTGATTTTTTTAGCTTGAAAAAATCTTTGAGCCAAGTTCGAACTTGCCCAAGCTCAGCTCAACTCCACTTGGCCTCAACTCAAATCAGCTCAATCGAATCAACTCAATGACTCGGTTATTCTAATATTAACGTTGCTCTCTGAGTGTTTGATGAAATGACTCAACAAAGTATGATTGCTCTTGTATCTTGTGGTTGTTATGTCACTGGCTGTGTGTTTGACAAAATACCTATAAAGTGTTATTGTTATTTTACATTTAATGAGAAATTGAAAATGCAATCTATGTGTTTGAAAAAATGTTGCATAGATTCAAATTCAATCCAAATTGCCTGAGTTGCTGACCAAACCGAGCAGAGTTGAAAAGATAGGGTCGAGGACCGAGCGAAGCCAAGTTCAAGCTGAGATTAGCCATTGGCCATAGCCAAGAGGAGCTGTGCCAAGCTCGACTCAATTCGACTTTAGTACATGCTCTAGCTGGAAGTGGACTGAGGCTTAGGTATTGATCCCTCCGGTACAGAGGTTCTGGTCAGTACTAAGAAGTGGATTCACTGGTGTACCACACACCAGCTATATAGCTGGTATAGATACGTGTACTGCCAAGATAAGCATCGACTCCTCAAGTTCTATGAATGGTTCAAAGGAGATCAAAGTTATATGGGCCCCACGATGATGTATTTATTATATCCACACTATTCATCCATTTTTTGAGAACATTTTAGAGCATTATACAAAAATCGAATCATATCCAAAGATCAAATGGACCACACCAAAAATAGCAGCAAGGATAATGATTTTCACTATTAAAAAATTGGCATGGCCCACCATAATGTTTATTTTCCATCCAATCCGTTAATAAGGTTGCAAATACATGAATGAAAAGGAAAAACAAATTTCATATTGATCCGGAACTTCTGTGATACCCCAAAAGGGTTTCAATGGTAGACATTCAATTCCCTGCTGTTTTTTGCAGTGTAGTCTATTTAATCTTTAGGTCTGTCTTATTTTTCAACTCAAGCCTTAAGACAAGCTCGCCAAACGGATAGACGGTTTGAATATAAGACATACCTTATGATGGGACCACAGAACTTGCTGAGGTCAATACATATGCTAGATAGCTACTGTGTGGTACACCAGTCAATCCGCTTCCCATGTTAAGGCAGGTGGTCCATCTATTTTCCAGCTCATTTTAAGGCATGAAACGAAAAAAGAGGCAGATCCAAATCTCACGTGAACCACACCACAAGAGATAGTGGTGATTGAAAGCCAACCATAAAAAAACTTCTAGGTCCATCTATTTTCCAGCTCATTTTAAGGCATGAGATAGTGGTGATTGGATCAAGCTGATTTTGGGTTCCCCTTCATCTCGGTCTGTGTGACCTAATCAACAGGTTGGATGGCAAATAAACATTACAGTGGGTCTTATAAAGTTTTCAATGATGTTAGTTCAATGGCCATTATTTCTTGTGGGGTGGTCCGCCTGATATTTAGATCTGCCTCGTTTTAGGGCATGAGCCCAAAAATAATCTCAAAAAATGGATGGATGGCATGGATAAAATACGTGCATCTTGGTGGGGCCCACAGAACACTGACGAGTACCAACCTGGAGGGGTCACTACCGAATCCGAATCCGAATCCGTTGGAAGCGGTCATGATCATCATATAAAAGCGGTTCTGCAGTTTGAAATGAGAATCAGAGGTGGCGCCACAAGATGGACGGTTTAGATCCCTTTTAGCAAAAATGTCATAGACATTGGAATGGCTAGGATCAATTGCATCAAAGATACTCTCAGGTAGCATTGGAAATTAGATATGGGACCCACATGATGCATGATCCAAATCCATTATTGAACATCTCTCCTAAATGAATTGAGAACCACGTGATGCACCTTGTTGTTCATTGATAAGATGGTTAGGATCATCCAATCAAAATGTGTTAGAACTCTTAATCAATTGATTATCACACATCAAGCATTTCCATATCGATAAAGACGTATTTTTTTACCACAATCAATTCGATGGGACGTCTACAGCTTCTGATGCATTGCATCTTGAGTCCAAGAGGCATTGAATCCAAAGCCCAAACAGTTCACGAATTTAGAATTTTTGGGCCATGTCCAAACGGTCCACAAGTTAGTCTTTGTGGGCCATGTTTTGGTCTAAGATAATGGAGTAGATCGTGACAGACATGAATGAAATTTAAAAAATCTGGTGATATTTTTTATCACAACATTTTCAAATCTCTTTCAGTTCTTAAGTTTCTGCGTATTGTGATTTTAACTAATTATTTAAATGTTTAAATTTATTTATTTTTACCCATATTTTAATATTTTAATTAATTAAATTATAATAAAAATATTTCATATTATATTTTCAGCGGGATTTTTCCAAAAACATTGCAAGAAAAATCTAAAAATCTCCTCAAAAATTCCCATGTCAAGAAATCGTCTTAATGAGATTCGTCAGTACGATGGAGCAACAGAATCATTTAGCATAAAAGTCATCTTCTCTGAAGTAGACACCTTCCAAACCCTAATCCTAAAACAAGTCATCTTCTATATCCTGATTTTAACTAATCATTTAAATGTTTAAATTTATTTATTTTTGCCCATACTTTAAAATTTTGAATTAATTAAGTTATAATAAAAATATTGTAGACACCCCACCTCATGCCAACAAGTTGATTAAGTTGGATGGGAATCCAAACCTTAACCCTAAAACCTAATCTTAGGAAAAACCTACTCAAACCCAGTCAACTCGACAAGTCAATCCGTTGAGTCGATTCACCCAATCAACTCACCTAGTCAACCTACCCGGCTAACTCACCTTGTCAAGTCAAAGTCCACTCTGATCCAAGCCCATACGACCAAGCTCATTTAGAATTTGGTGCAAACTGAAATCCCCACCCCTAGAAGCATCCTCGGCAAAGATCGCCTTCTAAAGCAAGAGACCTCATTTATGACTAGCAGCCCCCAGGGGGCTGCCAATCACGTGGCAGGTCTCCTATCTTAGTAGGGGCGCTACGCGCTTAGTTTCCCTCCTTTTGCAACCCTGAGATGTGTGGCAATATGAATTGATTCCGATGACCACAATTATTGCTTATGCCATCCAATTCAACCATCAAGATCATTCTATGTGGCATATTGAATTCCAGCCATCCAAGCCTTTGCTAACCCAAAACTTTACAAGAATAACTAGAAAACCGGGCTGGGAGTCTATAAATAATTCCCTCCCCTTCCAATTCTAGGTATCCTGAACCATTCCTCGAATCCAATTATCCATCCCTCACGTCCTTTAAACCACCCTTAACTTAGCCATCCCATTCGTCCACCAAGGAGAGGAAAGAGTAGCAGAAGAGACTCTAACCCAAGTCTAGCCTAATCCAGTTAGATCCCTAGTCTCCCTAGCAATCCAAGCACATATCCAAGTCACTCAATCCAATAATTACAGTATTACCGTCCAACTTCTGAGATCAGCTTCGTCAACCCTTACTGCAGCATTATGCACCATTCATTCCCACTCACCCACCGCTTATCTCCTCCATTAGCATTTTATTGCATTGCATTAAGCATCTAATCAATTCGTGTATGCTCTGTGGCTCATCGATTTAATCATATCTTGCTTCTCAAAAACTCTGATCGATTAGTCTACGCACAGCAAGTGAACAGTCAAGGCTGATTTATCCAGGCGAAACTACAGTCTGTCGTTAGCGTCAAATTGAACATAGCATCTTACACACAGCATTATATATAGTCTTGAATACATAGCATCATCACCCAATCAGTTCAAACAATTGCTCTATGACTCGCCAAGGCAATCAGATCTTGTCCATCAAAAATTTGGACTGATCGGTTTATTATTTTGGCAAGTGGGCAGTCAAGCTAGATTTATCTAGTCAAAACTAAAGCTTGTCATAGGCATTGCATTTAACACAACATTATACACACCCCTACATTAGTGCGAAAGAACTAACCCAATCATCAAAAGTTTGAGAGATCTTGTGAAATAGAGACTATACGTTTGTATGGGCAAAGTGGATGCCTAACGCCTTCCCTCTCTGTAACCTTGGTTCCTTACTCAAAATCTTTAACCATAGATCAAGGAGTCATTTTAAGGTAGAGAATCCCCGGATTCTTTATCCTGACATTTCTATAAGGTCTAGCTTACTATGGAATCGGATTAATTAGCTAGTGTCAACTCCAGTCAAATATAACATCTTTATAATCATACCCTAAACACCCAATCCGCCGTTAGCATATGCATGATCTACCCCGGGATCTAGTGTCCACGGAATGGCAATTCCGTTAGGGAATTGCTAGTCCCACTAGTCGCAACCTAACTTGAAAAATAAGATCCTTTGAATCCTTGACAATCAATAGCACTTGTGCATTCACATCTGGATTCAACATTCATTCCAACCATAAAACCTAAAAACAACATAAATCCCAAAACCATTGTACCTTTTCAGACTAGATGTCCCCGAAAAAAATCCTTTTTTCCACAATATAATTTAAACTCGGTCTCCAATAGTCATGGCCAACCATGAGGAGGACGTCCAATCCTTCCCCATTCTCGACATTACAAAAGTTCAGCCCGCACGGCTACATCAAGCAAATTTTATGCCAGTGAACTGCATCTAGGAACTGACATAAGAAATGAAAGTCATGCAAGAAATGTTCTTGCAATTCATACAAGCACAAGCCACCTCAACCAGTAACCAAGTTGGTCCAACTCAGCAACAACAAGCACCAGCTCCAATTTTCTTTCCAGCAGTTAGCTCAGTTTAAGTGTAGACATCGAATTGCACAAAGGATTCCTGGCACTAGTCAGCACAACCCTTGACTATGGGGCATTTCTTTCAATACCCTCCAGCATCTGGGAATCAATTTCAAAACAATCCTGAAGCTGAGATCTCCAGCCAACCTCGTAGTCAAGGTTTTTAGTCAATTTTCAACTCATCCTGCAGCCAAATTTTGAAATCAATTTGCAACAGCTTCTCCAACCAGAAGCCCATGACCAGCACTGGAAAATTGGAAAATTCCCACAATGGGGGTTTGTGTCAAGTCTGATTCAATTATCAGGTAGTGACGAATACCCACCAAGGGGGTCACTTCCAACATCTCAAACTCCCCCGACCTAGAGTGCTTTCAATTTTTCACAATTCCCTCAGCCAGGAATACAGTTACCTTCCAATAAGCTCCCCCTCGTGGGAACCATAAGGTCGAAGAAATTGATCACTATACAGGAGAAGCAAAACAAGCCTTGCCATGAAGGATGTTGGTCCTACAAACGAGCCAAACTAAAATGGACAAGTTGCGAGAGCATCTCCAAGTTATGCAAAATCAGCTTTAAAAACAACAAGGGTAGACAAACCCTCCATAAAATTCAGGGACCTATGTCCCTTCCGAGATGCGTAGGTACCTCATAACTTTAAGGTATCCAAATTCAAGAGATACGATGGTAGTGGTTGTCCTGTGACACACCTCAAGGATTTCAACAAAGAGTTAAATACAGTAGAAAATGATGGAGCCCTCATCCACCTGTTTTAAAAATCTCTGATGGGTGATGCTTTGGATTGGTAAACTTCTCTATATTGTCACCACATCAGGACATGGAATAACTTTCTCAAGCTTTCGTTAATCAACTCTTATATAGTCTCAATATGGCTCCCCGGAGAGCAAACTTGGCAACCTTAAGGCAAAGAAGTGATGAGACGTTATCCACTTACGTTGGACGTTGGCGAGCTATAGGCATCCTAATGCAAACTCCCATCAATGACGAGGAGTAGATCTCCATGGTCATCCACTCGACAAATCGAGTATATCTGGGTACTTGATCTCATACTCATATGCCAACTTTACTCAACTAATTCATGTAGGGGAGCAAGTTAAATCCGAAATAAGGGCTGGGACGATCTCCTCTTGGCCTCTTCAAGTCGCCACAGAAAAACGGAACAAAATCGAAGGAAAACCCATAAGGAATGGGAATGGAAGTGGTTCCGCCCAACACCCAATGAAAGTCAACAACCTCGTCGCCACTACTCAGGGTAACCAATATGCTCCCCAACAAGGTCGCTGGCAACATCAGTCGTACCAACCTCAGCAGCACCAACAGAGATATTAACCACGTCCACGTCAACCACAACAACTTCCGCAACCACCACTGTAACTACAACTATAGCAACAACAGTAGTTAAAGGGAAATATGTAATACCCCTACCAAAATAGGCAGATGGCAAGGGAACCTAGGAAGTTCACCCCGCTCAAACAAACGTATAACCAAATCATGGCTACGTTAGTGCATAAGCAACTCCTTTCTCCCTTACAACCTAGGCCACCTATGAATCATCTACCTCACAACTACAATGAAAATTAGTACTACGCATAACACTAAGATTGCAGTCACACCATGGATAGATGCTTTTTACTAAATCATGCGATCCAAGATCTAATTGATAGTTGAAAGATTGTGATCTCAGCTTCCGGAATAGCTCCTGTTGCCCCCTCTAACATTCTCTAAGATTCTCTGCCACAACATCAAGCAGGCCCCAGCTCATCAGGCAACCCTGCCATTAATTATATAGAAGAAGAGCACATTCACTTCTTTTTCTCTCTGATGTAGTACTTCCACGCCATTTCATAAGAACGTACCAATGCACCTCTTATATTACAAGGGACACACCAGGCTCCTCCTTGGATAGTTAAACCAGTAGTCCTTCAAGGGACACCTATCCCTCGCATTTCCTCACTACAACCAGTCCAACAAGGGACATTCAGGAACCATCAGAGCCAAAAACTCGTGGTTGGCATTCATCGTGATCGTCAATTCTTGCTCTGATGGACCAGATCATCTTTTAAACTTCTAAAAATATTTCAATAAAACCAGCATCGATCACGACCATCGATTCACAATTCAATGGACTAGATCCTTCTAAAAATTAAAAAATATTTCAATAAAAATCAGCTTCAATCGTGACTATCAATTCACGATCCAATGGACTGGATCATCTTTCGAACTCCCAAAAAATATTTAATAAAACTAAGATTGATTGCGATTGTCGATTCGTGATTTAATGGACCAAATCATCTTTTAAACCTCCAAAAATATTTCAATAAAAATTGGCATCGATCGCAACTATTGATTTGTGATCTGATGGACTAGATTGTCTTTTGAATTTTTAAAAAATATTTTAATAAAAAATGGCATCGATCGTGATTGTCGATTCGTGATCCGATGGACTGGATCCTTCTCGAAAATTCTAAAAAGTAATATTTCAATAAAAACTGGTATCAATCGCAATCGTCGATTCATGATTTGATGGACTGGATCCTTATCAAAAATTCTAAAAGGTAATATTTCAATAAAAAACTGGCTTCGATCTCGAGCATTCAAGCATTGTCTAACAAACCATATCACTCTCCTAAATATTTCAAAAATACTTATAGTCCCAATTGTGGCTTAGGTTCTTCTAATAAAATCTCCAGTGGAGTACTAAACCTTGATAATCCCCAAGGAATCATATTGTAGCTTTGAGATGATGGAACTGATCAATTGTCCAAAAATCAGAATCTTGATCATGGTTACCAAACTGATCTCGATTATAGTTGATATGCATAAAAAGACGGACTGAATTAACACATTTAATCATTATCCCAGTTATTTTAAATCCCGACCTCAGCAACCCGACCATGAAAAGTCAAATTGGTCCCTTATATGTTTTCAATAAAAACCAACTCGATGTACCCATAGGCATTCCTGGTGGAGGCAATAGCACAAGCTGGACCTTTTGCATAATCATATTCAATAAAAACCCCATGGAGTATCACTCCCCAGTGTGGGATGACCTTTTACAAAAACTTCAAAAGCAATTTTTTAAAAATAGAGTGTCGGGCTTCCAAGGCACTAAGAGATCTTCCATTTCTCTTGGTGGGGGCCAGTACAAAATCAAATAAGATCTTACGCCTCTTGATTTCCCTTGAGCTATTAAATCCGTATGCATATGAAGTACAGATGGTTTGAACTCCAGTGACAGAATGATCGTACCAAAAAGAAGGTCAAACCTCAATTACAAGAAATCATCTAAACCGATGAAAAAATAAAAATTGTGACCTAAGTATTGAAATCAACAGATTGCACGAAAAGAAGTCACACACACATACCTAGTTCTGAATACTTATGAAAATTGATCAAGTCCAAGTCGACGTAGTGAGTTCTCCATAAGGCCATAGAAAGCGCGAGGTAGTTAATCACCTTAACGATCAAGAAAAAATAAGTATTCCTAAGGTGATTTGAAAAACAACGGACATTCATATCCAATCAGTATCCTTGTAAGGCCGCAGAAAGCACATGGGCTCTCTGTATTAAGTTCTTTCAATGTTAGTACCGATCAGGAGCGAAAATGTTGCGAATGGTCACCCATAATGTGGCGAAAAGCGCAGGGACAGTCGTAAAATTTTCCTAAAATCCTCGTGATATGTACGAGTTATCTACTTTTGGACAATAACTGACATAGATACAAAAGCAGGCAATGAATCCAGACCATATTCGAATCTAACTGAGGTTGCGATGTCCACTCGCTTTGGCATTCAGTTGCATGCAACCTTTGCCAAAGAGGGGCATCTGTAGACACCCCACCCTAGGCCAACAAGCTAATCAAGTTGGGTGTAAATTCAAACCCTAACCCTAAAACCTAACCTTAGAAAAAACCTAGTCAAACCCAGTCAACTCACCGAGTCAACTTGTCGAGTCAACCCTTTAAGTTGACTCACTTGGTCAGCTACCTAGTTTGCCTAACCAACCAACTCACCTTGTCATGCTAAAGTCTACCCTGAACCAAGCTCATTTAGAATCTGGTGCAAACTAGAATCCCACACCCTTAGAAGTAAAGCCAGCAAATGTGCAGGTGAGCTCACCTACCAAAGCAGGAGACCCCGTTTGTGATTGGCGGCCCCTAGGGGACTGCCAGCCACGTGGCAAGTCTTCTATCTTGGCAGGGGCGCTACACACTTGGTTTCCCTCCTTTTGTAACATCTAAATGTGTGGCAATGTGAATTGACTCCGATGACCCTCCCTTGCACTCAAAATCACAACTTATGCCATCCAATCCAGCCATCAAGATCATGTCATATGACAATCTTGAATCCTAGCCATCTAAGCATTTACTAACCCCAAACTTTGCAAGAATTAGCAGAAAACTAGGATAGGAAACTATAAATAGCTCCCTTCCCTTCCCATTTCAAGCATTAGGAACCATTTCTCGAATCCAACTCTCCATCCCTCAAGTCCCTTAAGCCACCTTAGCTTAGCCATCCCATCCCTCCACTACAGAGAGGAAAGAGTAGCATAAGAGAGCCTACCCCAGGTCTAGTCTAATCCAGTTAGATCCCTAGTTTTCCTAGCAATTCGAGCATATATCCAAGCCACTCAATCCCATCCTTGTGACATTTTCAGTTTTGAGATCATCTTCGTCAACCCTTACCTTAAAATCAGGCAACATTTATTCCCATTTCACCCCCTACTTATCTCCTCCATCAGCATTGCACTGCATAGCACTAGGCATCTAATTGATTTGAGCGTATGCTTTGTGGCTCGTCGATATAATTAGATCTTACTTATCAAAAAATCGATTAGTCTACATATGACAAGTGAGCAATCAAAGCGGATTTATCCATCCAAAACTACAGCCTGTCATCAACATTGCATTTAACGCAACATCATACACACAACATTATATATACTCTTACATACATAGCACTCAGCACCCGATCAGGTTAAACATTTGCTCTGTGACTCACCGACATAATCGGATCTTGTCCATTAGAAACTTGGACTGGTAGGTTTATTGCTTCGGTAATTGGTAAATCAAGTCATATTTATCTACCCAAAACTATAGGTTGCTATTGGCATTGCATTTAAGACAACATTACAGACACCCCTACATCATTACTGCATAAGAACTAACCCAATCATCAAAAGTTCAAGAGATCTGGTGAAGTAGAGATCGTACGTTTGTACGGGCAGAGTGGGTGCCTAACACCTTCCCTTTCTGTAATTGTGGTTCCTTACTCAGAATTTTTAGCCGCATATCAAAGAGTCATTTTAGGGCAGGGAATCCCCAAATTATTTATCCTAACATTTCTACAGGACCTATCCGATTATGAAATCGAATTAATTAGCTAGTGGTGACTCCAATCAAATATAACATCTTTACAATCATACCCTAAACACCCAATTCGTTGTCAGCGTGAGCGCGATCCGCCTCAGGATCCCGCATCTACATGTTGTTGCTACCCAACCCAAGCAGAAATTGTGTGCAATTACATTTTGAAATGGCCAAAACTTCACATTATTTGAGAACATGGAGAGGTTCTTTACCAAAGTAATGGATATTTATGTGATCTAAAGTCAATATAGTCATGTATTTACAATGAGGAGTTTGGTTACTCCACTTAACCCACTCCCTTAAGCCTATGAAATGTGCACAAAGTTGGTACTTGGCCCTTATAAATACGTTTCAATTTATTGCTATCTTTTTTTTTAAGAATGTGGTCATTTTGCAATCGTCCACACAATGCATATGATGGGTCATAAAGTGGATGGTTGATCATAATCTTCAAGATTGAAAAACTCTATGACGTTCCATGTTTAACAAAAGAGTTAAATTATAAAATGGTTGAAATATTCAAATCTAATTTTTTGCGCTTATTCACAATATCATCCGCATTTGGGCCTTATTTCAATTAATTAAGATAGATCATCATCATTTGGGCCTTATTTCAATTAATCAAGATAGGATGCTTGAATCCCATTCGGCCATTCAACACTATTAAGAGCCAAACCTAGGTTTGCCAATGGGCCCAAACAATTCAAAATCTGAACCGAAGCCAACCCTAGGTCGAACCCATTGATAGCCCAGGCTCAAACATTCAATTAAACCATAGCTCATCTAGATTTTTTATACTAGATTCATCCTAGTACTCATGAACCTTCCCCTTGTCATTTTAGGGCATTTAACCTGACCTCAAATTCAATAACTACAATCCTAATTTTAAAATAGCAATGCGTCAGGGCATATCTCCTAGGCACGGATTGTCTGCAACCTTAAGCTCTAGCCTATGAGTTTTGTTGCAACGAATTTAACTTTCCTCATTTTCGATAATTCTTTCTATTAAAATAAATTTTTTAAAGAAGTAACTCAATCACAATAAAATTTGGGATCGAGTTTAACATCAAATTGGGGACATCCGGCCGGATGCTATTGTTGCATTTTCTAAAGCATGTGCAAGTTGCTCCATCACTCAAGTTGGTTATAGTAGAGCTTGTCCTGATAGAGATAACTTGAATAGTTGAAGTGTGCTTCTTCATCAACACATCAGGAACATAGAATGGATGACCTATACAAGTAGAATTTAACTTTCTCTCTTCCAATAATTATTTTCACTCATAGAGAGTTTTTAAAGAAGTAACATAATCACAATAAGATTCAAGATCGAGTCTACCATCAAAGTTGGAGATATCCACTTGCATGCTCTTGTCAGCATTTCTAAAGCATGTGGAAGTCACTCCTTGGTTGTGGTGGAGTTTGTCATGAGGGAGATAACTTAAAGAGTCGGAGTGCACTTCTTCATAGAACACATCAAGAACATTAAATGGTTGATCCATGCATGTAGGAATTAACTTTCCTCTCTTCCAATAACTCTTTTCACTCAAAGATAGTTTATAAAGAAGCAACACAATAAGATTTGGGATCGAGTCTACTATTAAAGTTAGAGATATCCACCTGAATGCTCTGTTAGCATTTTCTAAAACATGTGCAGGTTCCTCTATCATCCAAGTTGATTGTGGCGGACCTGGTCAAGATGAAGATAACTTAAAGAGTCCGAGTGTACTTCTTCATCGACCACATCAAGAAAATTCATGTGTAAAATGTTATGTTGGGTCATTTAAGAAACTTTAAGTAGAGAGAGAAAGAATGGAGTAGGACCCAAGGAAATTGTAAGGGCCCTACCCCCTAAGTTGCATCATTAAGCAGTCATCACTATCCATTTAATGGCTATCAGATGGATGGCGAGGAGTAAACTAGAGTGTGGTCCAAGTTCCGTGTTAGGTATTCCCTCCCCATGTGGAGGTATCTTATTGAGTGTGAAATATTGCATATTTCTCCTTATTTATACCCTGGTTTTATAAACATAATGGTGCTTAATCGATTCAATTATGCATATTTTCATGTATAAGGTGATTTCGAGAGCTTAAGGTGAAATTGATGCCAAAAGGAAGATTTATGCTTAAAATATTACTAAATGAAGATTTAAAGATTTGGAAGTCATTAATGAAGAATTTACATGCCAAAGATCCAAGAAAACTCAGTGAGGAATGAAGAAAATCAAAGATTTGAAGCGAAGAAAAGGAATCCTGAAATTGTCCTCAAAACAAACATATTCTTGAAATTGCCTTGAAAAGAATATTCTAAAACTCTGAGTATATTTTGGAAAACTGTGTAGAGTGCTAAATTTGAGGTGGTTTAAACTCGGAGTCTATTTTGAAAAACTACGCAGAGTGCGAAAATTTGAGGTGATTTCTAGATTTTTCCAACTCAGTATGAAAGTTGGAGTTCCACAACTATAATAGGACCCCTTAGGATGCTCCAAAGAATCTTTTAGGGTTTAGAAAGGTCTCAAGGAGCATAGCACAAGGGTGGAGCAGCCGCCAAAGAGTTTTTCTTCTTCCCTAGTTTATTTTTCATGCTTTGTTTAAGAGATTTGGTTTCAATCATGTCTATGGTTGACTAAACCTCTTAGCTAGAGTTAAGAGGTAAAGCTTGTAGCATGCTAGGATGTTTATTTTCCTTAATTCTTGTTCTTATTGCACTTCATTGATTTCTAGTTTGATATTAAAAGAATATTTTCAGTTTTCTATGATTTATTGTGACTCAAATTACAATAGATGTTGTGATAGCTTTGGATATCTTCTTTTCCTATTTTGAGATAGTGAAATTAATAAATCACATTGTTCACCATCGTCTCCTGAGCATGGTAGGGTGATGGAATCCCTTCTAATCTTCACAATTCTCCTCTATTAAGAATTAGGTCAATGAAAAGTTTAGATTTGATTTAAATTGTTTTATCTTCCAATTTGATAGGATAGGACTCCAATTCCAATTATGTTTATTGAATGAAGTAAGGTAGCATCTTAATAGCTACAAGTGAATCCTTGGCACCCTAGTTTTCACCTTTAATTAATAGGTTAAACATTATTCACAATTACTCTCTTTTATTCTAGAATTCAGATTTAGATCTTCTTCTAGTTCTAGTTCTAATTTTTTTTATAATACGTACAAGTTTAGTCCCTCTGGATTCGACCTCATTCTCACAAGCTATTACTATATCGCAACCCTACACTTAGGATTGTGAACAAGTTTTTGGCGTCATTGCCGGTAACTACGGCTACATTTTTCTGGAATTAATTGATATTAGAATTAGGTAAATATTAGGATTTATTTTTCTGCTATGTTTTTAGGTTAGGATTTTTTTTGAAATTATTTTTAGAAACTAACATTGTTTTCTATTTTGTAGGATTCCTAACATAGTAACTCTTATTCAGTAACTTTGTTCCAACCCTCTCTCTTATTTTTTTTAGATCTCTTATTTGTTTTAGTTTTTTTTAGTTTTCTTTTTTAGGTTTAATTATTTAGTTACTTGAGGGTTGTGCATGCTTCATGCCCAAGTGGGTTCGTGAGAACACTAAACATCTCTTGAGTGAAGGAGGATTAGTCAAAGAGTTGCGTATCCATCAAAGGATTAGATACCACTTAAGATCCTCTCAGTTAATTGAAGTGATGGCTGCAAATCAACCTCAACCACCAGTTGAGGAAGTTTGAGATGAAAACAAGGTGCATAATGCACCCCCACCTCGTACTCTACGCAATTATTTACAACCGGTAGGGGTGAGTACACTTTCCTGCATGGTCTTTCCACTTAATGTAGGAAACGTGGATATCAAACCTGAAATGATACAACTCCTTCCTAAGTTTCATGGATTAGATTCTGAAAGACCATATTTGTACATCAAGAAGTTTGATGAGATAGTCGCTACATTACACTTTCCAAACGTGTCTGAGGATACAGTGCAACTTAAATTGTTTCATTTTTCATTGAAAGAGAAGGCTAAGATGCGGATGCACTCCTTAAAGCCAAGATTCATCGACACATGGGTAGAGATGACTCGAAAATTTCTCAAAAAGTTTTTCCCGTTTCATAAAACTAATACTTTAAGGAAAGCAATCATGAACTTTACCCAAAAAGAGGAAGAGACCTTCTTCCAATGCTGGGAAAGGTTCAAAGATCTCACGAATTCATGTCCACATCATGGCTATGAAGTATGGTAAACAATAAGTTTTTTCTATAACGAATTAACCTCACAAATGCACCAGTTCGTAGAAATGATATATAATGTTGAATTCATGAATAAAGAGGCCGATGATGCACAGGATTACCTTGATCAATTGGCAGAAAATGTGCAATCATGGGACACCTCTCCAAGACTCACCACTTCTAAGCCTACTCAATCAAATAAAAGGGGAGGAATTTATGTTCTAAAAGATGAAGATGATATGAGTGCAAGAGTAGTCAACCTCACAAGAAAAGTCGAGGCCATGGAACTTAAGAAGGCAGAACCTATCAAATCTGATCAGGCTGCGGAAGTTATTTGTGGTATTTGTTCTTGTAACATACATACAACTGAAAATTGCCCAACAATTCCTGTTTTTCAAGAGATATTGAAGGAGCAATCGAATGCCGTGAACAACTACCAAAGACCTTTCAGAGGATCCACCTTAAATACATATAATTCCATCTGGAGAAACCATCTAAATTTCAGTTGGAGAAATAAACAAACAGCTAACCTACAAGAGGCCCTTAGTTAATTTTTAAATCAGAAGAGGCCTCAAGAGGATATGGTTCAAAAATTCATGTAAAACCAAGAGTTATTCAACCAGAATATGGTACAAGCATTCCAAGATATCAAAACAACAATGGGAATGTTTGCAGTGTCCATTCAAAGGATTGAGTCACACTTAACGAGTGAGGAGAAGGGATACTTTCAGCCCAACCTCTCTCCAATCCAAAGCCACAATGTGAAATTAGTGACCCAAGCTCTTCAAATCAAATGGAGCAAGCCAAGTCTATCACCACACTTAGGAGTGAAAAGACAATTGACAAATCTATTCTAGTAACGGCTGAAAAGCCTAAGGACCCTGAAGAAGATAAGAATGATAGACTTAGCATTACTCCACATGGGTTAGAACCGAAACCTCAAAGTAAGCCAATTGCATCATTCCCTCAACGGTTGATTGCACCAAAACCTCTATCTAATTCTCAAGATATTCTAGAGGCGCTTAAATAAGTGATGATCAACATCCCTCTACTGGATGTCGTTAAACAAATCCCTTCATATGCCAAATTTCTGAAAGATCTATGCACTACCAAAAGACGGCAAAACATATAAAAGAAAATATTTTTTACAGAAAAAGTGAGTGTCATCCTCAAGCAAGATGTGCCATAAAAATACAAAGATCCCGGTAGCCCGACCATCACTTGTATAATTAGGAACTATCGGATTGAGCACGCACTTTTTGACTTGGGGACGAGTGTGAACTTAATCCCTTATTCGGTTTATGAACAATTAGGTCTAAGTGAATTAAAACTCACCCGGACTACATTACAACTTGCTGATCGCTCAATTCGTGTATCGAGATGGATTATTGAGGATGTGTTGGTCCAAGTTGATAAATTCTACTATCTAGTACATTTTATTGTCCTGGATACTCAACCCATCATAGATGTGAGCACTCAAATTTTCATCATTCTTGGTCACCCATTCTTTGATACATCAAATGCAATCATTAATTGCATGAATGAAATTATGAATTTATCTTTCGAAAATATAACATTGGAACTCAATATTTTTCTCAACATGAGCAAACAGTCAGAGGATATTGATGATATTCACGACATTAACTTGATAGATTCTTTCGTGGAAGATAGAGCAATCCCGACTCTATACTCTGACACTCTAAAGTCGTTCTTGGCCTACTCCCCTTATTTGGATGATGACGTGATTAGGGAGATGGATGTCATGCTTGATGCTACGTCAGTACTTTAAGTAACCGGTGAAGGCCATAATTTGAAGAATTACCCTAAACTAATGTAGTGCCTCTACTGTCTAGCCTCAAAGCGTCGAAGCTTGACCTAAAACCTTTGCCCTCTCATCTTAAATATGTCTATTTAAGTCAAGATGAGATATACCCGGTGGTGATTTCTTCCCACCTTGAGCAAGAACATGACAGTATGCTTATCTCTACTCTCATTGAGTATAAAGGAGCCCTTGGATGGTCGATTGCGGACCTCAAGGGAATTGACCTTTGATTCATACTCACCGCATTTATCTTGAGGATAATGCGAAGACCTCCTGACAACCACAATGCCAATTAAATCCAAATATGAAGGAAGTGGTTAACGCTAAGGTACTTAAGTTGTTAGATGTGGGTATCATATACCCCATATCCGATAGCCAATGGGTGAGTCCAACTCAGGTGGTTCCTAAGAAGTCTGGAATCACCATCGTAGCCAATGCCGACAATGAACTCGTGCCAAGTAGAGTTACTACTGGTTGGAGAATGTGCATTGACTATAGAAAGTTGAATATCGTCACTAGGAAGGACCACTTTCCTTTACCCTTCATTGATCAAATCTTGAAAAAGCTAGCTAGTCACTCTTAGTATTGCTTCCTTGATAGATATTTGGGCTACAATCAGATAGAGATAGCCCTTGAAAATCAAGAAAAGACCACTTTCACATGCCCCATTAGCACCTTCGCCTACCGAAGGATGTCATTCGGACTGTGTAATTCCCCCGCCACTTTTCAGCGATGCATGTTGAGTATATTTTTTGACATGGTGGGGCAATATTTAGAAGTCTTCATGCACGACTTCTCTATCTTTGGTCCATCATTCAACGAGTGTTTGGAAAATCTGAAAAATGTACTGAAGCAATGTGAGAAAAAGAATTTGGTACTAAATTAGAAGAAGTGTCATTTTATGGTTCGTAAGGTAATTGTTCTTGGACATATCATCTCGTCCAAGGGAATTGAGGTAGATAATGCTAAAATTGATCTTATCTCTAACCTACCTCTACCCAAGAGCATACGAGACGTGCGATCCTTCTTAGGATACGTCGGGTTTTATAAACGATTCATAAAGGAATTTAGTCACCTCTCTTATCCTTTATGTAATCTACTTCAAAAGGATGTATCATACGAGTGGACTGAGCAATGCTAGGAAGTTTTCACTAAGCTTAAGGGAATGTTGACTACTACACCTATCATGCAGCCACCCAATTGGAGCATTCCTTTTGAAATTATGTGTGATGCGTCTGACTATGCTATTGGGGCGGTGTTAGGCTAGAGAAAAGAAAAGAAGCCCTACATTATTCACTATGTAAGTAAAACTCTAAAACCTTCCCAAGTGAACTACCCTACTATGGAGAAGGAACTTTTAGCCGTAGTGTTCACTTTAGACAAATTTAGGTCATACTTGATCGGATCCAAGATCATCATCTATACTGATCATGCGGCGTTGAAGTACCTTCTCTCTAAGAATGATGCTAAGCCCCGCTTGATAAAATGGATCCTCGTACTCTAAGAATTTAATTTAGAAATACGGAATAAAAAGGGAGTAGGGAACGTAATGGTTGACCATCTTTAGAGACTTGATCTCCCTGATTTCCTTGAAACGCCACCTATAAACGATATGTTCCCCAATGAACAATTGTTTAAACTCTCCCAATTACCTTAGTTTGTTGACATTGCTAGTTATCTTGTCATAGATTTCACGCCAACTTATTGGAATGCGCAAGATAAGAAAAAATTCTTCGCTAAGGTTTATAAGTTCTTCTGGGATGACCCGTATTTATTCAAATATTGCCCAGACCAAATTCTAAGGAGATGTGTGCTAAACAATGAACACCAAAGTGTCATCTCCTTCTGTCATTCACAGGCCTTGTTGGTCACTTTTCTGCTAAAAAGACCACGGCTAAATTTCTGCAGTGCGACTTTTACTGGCCCACTATGTTCAAGGACACTCATGAGTTTTGCAAAGCTTATAAGCGTTGTCAGAAATTGGGTGCATTGTCCCATCGAAATATAATGCCTCTGAACCTCATTCTTATCATTAAAGCATTTGATTGTTGGAGCATCGATTTCATGAGGCCATTCCCTCAATCCTTTGAGAATTTGTACATTTTTCTAGCAGTAGACTATGTCATTAAGTGGGTTTACGGTCATTTGATTTTTAAAAGAAAATATCATTTCCCGGTTCGAAATGCCTTAGGCCATCATTAGCGATGGAGGTTCACACTTTTGTAATAGACCATTTAAAAATTTAATAAAGAAATATGGCATCTCTCATAAGGTGAGCACTCCATACCACCCGCAAATAAGTGGGCAAGCTAAGATTTCCAACAGGGAAATTAAACACATTCTGGAGAAAACGGTTAACCCTAACATTCTGGTCAATCCGTTTGACTGATGCTTTATGGGCATACCATACAGCTTTTAAGACCCCCATTAGAATGTCTCTCTTTAGACTCATCTATGTGAAAGCTTACCACTTGCCTGTAGAGTTGAAACATGGAGCCTACTAGGCTATCAAAAATTTGAACTTCAATTTGGACAACGCTGGTTCACTGCCCAAACTACAATGGAATGAACTTGAAGAAATCCGGAACGACGCATACGAGAACTTGAGAATTTATAAGGACAGGATGAAGGTGTTCCACGACAGGAACATCCTTTGGAAATCATTCATAACCGGTCAAAAAGTCTTTCTGTATAATTCTCGGTTACACCTTTTTCCGGGTAAACTTCGATCTTGATGGACCGGCTCTTTCACTGTTACTAACGTCTATCCACATGGAGCCTTTGAGATACAGAAACCAATGAATGGTCATGTTTTTAAAGTGAACGGACATCGTTTAAAGCCATTTGTTGAGAAATTTAACTCAAAGGACATGTTCATGCCTCTGACTGATCCTGTGTACTAGGATTGATCTCCTAGTCTGATGGAGGTGTAATTAGCTTTTATTACTTTCGTAGGATTTAGGATTAGGATAGTTTGCTTTCAGTTTGTTTGAGTCTTTGTGCTAACCCATCTTCACATTAATAACCTTGGAAAAGCTTCAATCCCTTTTCTTCAGGTACTACCTTTCCATCACTTTTCATTTCTTTTCGTGGTCTCATATGCATTGCATGCTTATATTTTTTTTACATTAAGGACAATGTAGATTTTAGATTGGGGTGTGGATTAGGTAAACTAATCAGTATTTTCTTAGTTCTGAGCAAAAAAAATTTTGAAATTTTCCATGTTTCAAGTTGAAATCTATTTGGAAAATGATAAATTATGTATGTAAAGAATGTTTTGAATATAATGATAAGATTGAGATTGAATTTTGAATTGTTGGAGTTTGATCAACTAAGTAGTTTATCACCTACAGTTCTTACACTCAATTGATTAAGAGAAAGTTTGAATATCATGTTAATCTAAGTCACAAGACACGTTTAAGTTGCTTTCTGTGAATTATGCTAGAATTTCTGATTATTAGAATGTGAAGCATTGATAGATGATTGTGAATTAAGTTTAGAAAATTTTATCTACCTTAAAAGACGAAAAGAATCAGTTTAAAAAATAGTGAGATTGACAAAAAGGTCATATATGATGAAAAGACTGTAAAAGAATGAAAAGACTGTAAAAGAATGAAAAAGAATGGAAAGTCTGAAAAAAAAAATGAATAAATAAAAAGAGATCCTCGATATAAAATCAAAAATTGAAAAAAGAAGGAAAAGGGGATAAATTCAGAATCAATACTTGATTATTCAATTAATCTTGAGGTTATGATCATGGCTAATATTATGTAATGATAGTATATTTTTGTGAAAAGTAAGCTGGAATTCACTAAGCACGTTAGAAAAACTTGATATATGAACTTATGCTTTGATTTAATCGATAAAGAATCTATTTGATGGATTGCTTATATGATTTGGCTCTAGGCTATTAATGAAGTATTCACATACCAAAGATCTAAGAAAACCAAGTGAGGAATGAAGAGAATCAAATATTTGAAGAAAAGAAAAGGAATCCTGAAATTGTCTTGAAAATAAACATATTCCTGAAATTGTCTTGAATAGCGTATTCTGAAACTCCGAGTATATTTTTAGAAACTACACAAAGTACTAAATTTGAGGCAGTTTAGACCCTGAGTCTATTTTGAGAAACTGTGCAAAGTGCATAAATTTGAGGCGATTTCTAGATTTTTCCAACTCAGTGCGAAAGTTGGAGTTCCACAACTATAAATAAGACCCACTAAGATACTCCAAAGCATGTTCTAGGGTTTGGAAAGGTCTCAAGGAGCATAGTAAAAGGGTAGAACACCGCCAAAAAGTTTTTCCTCTTCTCTAGTTTATTTTTCATGCTTTGTTTAAGAGATTTGGTTTCAATCATGTCTATGGTTGGTTAAACCTCTTAACTAGGGCTAAGAGGTGAAGCTTGTACTATATTAAGATGTTTATTTTGCTTTGATTCTTGTTCTTATTGAACTTCATTGATTTTTAGTTTGATATTAAAGGAATATTTTCAATTTTCTATGATTTATTGTGACTCAAATTACAATAGATGTTATGATAGTTTTGGATATCTTCTTTTCCTATTTTGAGATAGTGAGATTGATAAATCTCATTGTTCACCATCATCTCCTGAGCATGGTAGGGTGATGGAATCCCTTCCAATCTTCACAATTCTCCTCCATTGAGAATTAGGTCAATGAAAAATTCAGATTTGATTTAAACTGTTTTATCTTCCGATTTGATAAGATAGGACTCCAATTCCAATTGTGTTTATTGAATCAAGCAAGGTAGCATCTTAATAGCTGCAAGCGGATCCATGGCACCCTAATTCCCACCTTTAATTAATAGTTTAAACATTCCAGAATTCGGATTTAGATGTTCTTCTAGTTCTAGTTCTAGTTCTTTTCAGAATATGTACAAGTTTAGTCCATGTGGATTCGACCTTATTCTCATGAGTTATTACTACATCGAGACCCTACACTTGGGGTTGTGAACATATCTCACATGTGATCCCAAGTGAAGGCATTTTGGTCTTTTGTCTAGACCCTTTTGTTCAAGACGAAAGAAAAGAGAATGGCTTTTGAGCCATCAAAAATGCACATGGCAACCGATCGGGGTTTTCTTTCTTTTCTCTTTTACAAAAAAAAAAAAAAAAAAAAAGAGGGGGAGGGGGGGAGGGGGAGCTCTCTATAGCCCTGAATTCAAGCCTCCTATCCATGTTCAAGAGAAGATTCATTTTTTGGGATAGTGAGATAGTGAGGTCTCCATCCACATCTCTGAATCTTCGGTAATCATCTCTAAGGGTTGTTAGAAAATGGGTTGTTTTCCCTACAATTAGTATCAGAAATTTGATTGGAAGCTTAGTCATTTTTAAAGAGTTTTTTGTTCATCGTGTGCATGTTGAAATGGAGGCAAGCACCACAAATAGAACGGTCAACCTTAATGGTTTCAATTGGATGATTTAGAAAGCCAAGATGGAGGACATTTTATATTGCAAAGATTTATATGCACCAGTTGATGGTGATGAAGCCAAACCAAAGGGCATGTCGGATGAGGAATGGAAAAAACTAAACAAGAAAACCATTAGTCATATTTGACAATTGTTGGACGATAGCGTGTTTTTGACCATGTGTCGAACGAATCTTCTGCTAAGGTCCTATGGGGAAAAATTAGAAGCATTGTATGAAAGAAAAATCATCAGGAACAAGGCTTTCTTAATTAGAAAGTTTGTAAATCTGAGGTATAAAAAATGGGGTTCTATTGCGGAGCACTTAAATGAGATGTAGAGCATTGTGAATCACTTGGCCACCATGAAGATGGTGTTGGATGATGAGCTACAAGCATTGTTATTGCTTAGCTCTTCACCTAACAGTTGGGAACTTTGGTGGTGTCGCTTAGCAAATCATCCCCGGATGTTGTGGTTACAATGAGTCAAGTTACAAGTAGCTTACTCAATGAAGAACAAGAAGAAAGTCAGTTGGCTCCACTCACTCACAAGCACTTGCTATCGAAGCAATGGGAAAAAGCAAAAGTAGAAAGCCTCGTTACTGTGAAAAGTCACGAGGTTAATCCAAGTCCAAGAAGGATGTCAATTTCTATAATTGTGGCAAAGTAGGTCACTAACAGCATGAATGCCAAAAATCCAAGAAGGAGAAAAAGAAAGGAAAATGAAAAGGAAAAGCAAGACTAGAAAGATACTATCGTCGTGCATCTGATGGCAAAGTTGTGATATTCACATATATGGTGAAATTGCATCTCTATGGCGAGCATCAAGATACCGAATGGGTAGTCGATACAAGTACTTCATTTCATGTTGCTTCCAAAAGAAATCTTTTTGCAACATACTAGTCGAGTGATTATGTTGTTGTCAAGATGAGCAATGATATTGCTTCAAGAATAGTGAGAGTAGGTGATGTGTACATCAAAACAGATGTGGGTTAACCTTGAAAGATATAAGACATATTCTTGACTTTAATTTTTAAACATGAGCTAGATAAGTAGGGCTATGTGAGCTACTTCAATAAAAGTGGTTGGAAGCTTGTCAAAGGGTCCATTATTATAGCAAGAGGAAAACCATGTTGTACACTCTACCAAACTCAAGCAAAGGTGTGCATGAATGGCGTAAGTACCATGGAAGATACCTCTTCACCAAACTTATGGCACAAGTGGCTTGACCATATGAGTGAAAAAGGCATGTAGATTCCAGCAAAGAAGTAGCTTCTTCCTGACATTAAAAGTACATCTCTCAATCCCTTCGATCATTGTTTAGTAGGCAAGCAACATAGAGTTTATTTTCAGAAATCTTTAGAAAGAAAGTCATGCATTCTAGATTTGATTCACTCTAATGTGTGTGGTCCTATGAAGTATAATTCTTTTAGTGGTGCATCATATTTTGTTACATTTATTGATGGCACTTCTAAGAAGGTTTGGGCCTATGCTATGAAAACCAAAGACTAGGTGTATGAAATTTTTCAGCATTTTCATGCTAAGGTTGAAAGAGAAATAAGCAAGAAGTTAAAATGCATCCGGACAGACAATGGTGGGGAATATACATCAAAGTTGTTTAAGGGTTATCGCATGAAGAATGGCATCAAGCATCAGAAGACAGATCTCATGAATCCTCAGTAGAACAGTGTGGCTGAGAGGATGAACAGAACCATTATTGAAAGAATCTAGAGCATCCTCTCTTCAGCCGAATTGCCTAAATCATTTTAGGGTGAGGCTATGTGCATGGCCTACTACCTTATTAACAGGTCCCCTTCAATTCCTTTAGAGGGAGACATTCTCAAAAGAGTGTGGACCGCAAAAGAGGTTTCATATTCTCATTCGAAGGTGCTTGGGTGCAAAGCTTATGTCCATGTGCCTAAAGAACAAAGAACAGAGCTTGGTGATAAAGAAATTCCCCACATATTCTTAGACTATGGGGAATAAGAATTCATCTATAGGTTATGGGATCTGGAAAGAAAGAAAATTCAAAGAAGTCAAGGTGTGGTCTTTTATGAATATCAAACTATCGAAGACTCTGAGAAGATTGAAAAGTAGGGGATGTGATCAATGATGCCCCTGATCTAACTCCAGTTCCTCCTCCCATGGTGCATGATGATATGAGAGAGATACAAGAAGATGGAGCGGTTGTTGATGATTCTTTTGTAGATAATGCAGATGATGTTGAATAAGAAGAGCAAGGGGAGCAACCCTCTCAAGAGCCACTAGCTGAGTCTAAGTTAAGAAGATCTAAAAGAGAGTGACAACCCTCAAGGAAGTACTCCTCTACAGAATATGTCACCCAAACTGATGCGGGGGAGCCCAAAAGCTTCAAGGAAGGTCAAACTCATAAATACAATGATAAGTAGAAGATAGTTATGCAAGATGAGATGGCCTCATTACAACCAAAAAAAAAAAAAAAAAAAGAACAATACCTATAAGTTGGTAAAGCTTTCAAATGGAAGAAAAGCACTAAAGAACGAGTGGGTTTTCAAGTTGAAAGGAAATGAAAATGATCGGTAATGAAGTATAAAGCTCGTTTGGTTATGAAAGGATTCGAACAAAAGAAGGAAATCGACTTTGATGAAATATTCTTTCTCGTTGTGAAGATGCCATCCATTCGAGTGATTTTGGGTCCAGCTGCAAGCCTAGACCTTGAGATAGAACAGCTAGATGTCAAGACGGTTTTTCTTCATGGTGATTTGAATGAAGAGATTTACATGGAGTAGGCAGAAGGGTTTGAAGTGAAAGGTAAGGAACACTTGGTGTGCAAGTTAAAGAAGAGCTTATATGGGTTAAAGCAAGCCCCAATGCAATGGCATAAGAAGTTCGACTCGTTGATGATGACTTATAGTTACGATAGAAGCAAGCAAACCACTGTGTTTATTTTAGAAAGTTTTCTGGTGATAGCTTCATTATTCTATTACTCTATATTGATGGCATGCTAATTGTTGGTCAAAATGTTGGTAAAATTGACATTTTGAAGAAAGAGTTTTAAGTCTTTTGATATGAAGAATTTAGGGCATGCTCAACAAATTTTGGGCATGAAGATCAATCGTGATAGGAAAGTCAAAAAGCGTGATTGTCACAAGAGAAATATATTGAATAGGTGCTTAAAAGTTTCAATATAAACGGTGCCAAGCTTGTCGCTACACCACCTGCAAGTTATTTCAAATTGAGTGCTGAAAATTATCCTACTATTGGAAAAGAAAAAGATGAGACGGCATCAATCCCTTATTCTTCAGTAGTGGGTAGTTTGGTATATGTTATGGTTTGCACGAGGCCAAACATTGCTCATGCAGTGGGTGTCATGAGCAGGTATCTCACTAATCTTAGTAAAGAACATTGGGTGGCAGTCAAGTGAATTCTCATATATTTGAAAGGCTCGTCTAAGGTGTGTTTGTGTTTTGGAAGAATGAATCATGTTTTGGAATGATACACAGATGCTAGCATGGCAGGTGACACATAGCATAAAGTCCACTTATGGGCATTTATTCACTTTCGCAGGGAGGTTGCGTCTTAGCAATCAAAACTGCAGAAGTGTGTTGCTCTCTCTACGACAGAAGTAGGATAAATTGCAACTACTGAAGCTGGAAAAGAGTTGTTGTGGATAAAAAGATTTCTCTAAGAATTGGGCTTGAAGCAAAAAAAAAAAAAAAAGTATGTGATTCATTGTGAAAACTTAAAGCGATATAGATCTAAGTAAGAATGCCACATATGACTCCCAAATTAGACACATAGATGCCTGCTACTATTGGATACGTGTCATGTTGGAGAATCGATCAATGACGAAGATTGTTCTAAATGAGAAGCATGAGCTTTGTAGAAGCTTGGCTGGTATATGTGCAAGGTGAGCATTTGTCTTAGGATGGTTCCCTCATGTGTCGGGAGGAGGAGATTGTTGGGTATTCCCTCCCTATGTGGAGGAATCCCAAGTGTGAGCCCAAGTGATGGCATTTTAGTCTTTTGTCTGGACCCTTTTGTTTAAGACGAGAAAAGCAAAAGGCCCTTTGAGCCATAAAAAATACACACAGCAACCGATTGGGGTTTTCTTTCTTTCCTCATTTGGAGAAAATGGGGTTTTGTGACGAAGAAGAGCTACGCTCTCTCTACAGCCCCGGATTCAAGCCTCTTGTCTATGTTCAATAAAAGATTTGTTTTTCGGGATAACGAGGTCTCCATCCACATTTCCAGATTCGTAGGTAATCGTCTCCAAGGGTTATTATTGGAGAAGGGGCTGTTTTCCCTACATTCCGATGGTAAAATAATATCATCATTAGCTTCTTCTCGATCCATCCACAACCGGTCCATCGGTCTCGACGGTCTAGATTGCCATACAACTATACTATGTGTATGGTTGGAGTGTTGGAGTGACACTACCAACATGGTGTTAGGCAGTCATAGGAATGTAAAATATTACCGTGTAGCATACATACCATCATTATCATCATAATGGCTTTTTCATCTTATGCCACCTTATTTGAGCAGCTTTCTCACGGTTGCTTTCCAAAAAGTTGAAGTGGGATTTTATTAATTTTTTTCACAAACGATTAAAACATACGATTAGCTACCTTTCATTCAAGCTCTATGCCCCACCTATGATGTGTATTTGGAATTCAGACCATACATATGTTGCGACACACCATATACACCATACATCACAAGAATCATCGTGATCCAAAATTCAGGTGGGACACCACCAAGAAGCAATTCCTATATATATATATATATATATATACACACACACGTAGTTGTAGCCCACCCGAATTTAGATAAAACTGTTTGGATGGCATATACAAAACAAGGTGGACTATTAAAGTTCCTATGGTAGGTACCACCCTCCCCAATGTCCCCCGTTGTTTCCTTTGCGTGGCCAACCTGAGTCATGGATCAGGCTTGATTTTTGGATTGTAGACCTGAAATGGGCTGGAGCACCAGATTTCACAGTTTGGGTTACACAAACGGTTACACGTGACATCCAGAATGTCCATCGAGCAGGTCACTGCATGTGCCAACGGAGTATATTTGCCAGGTGGCAACTTACACAAAGGGAGAAATAGGAACAATTAAAGATATTCATACAAGTGTGGCCCACCTGATGAGCACAGTAATGAAATTTGGGCCAGCACATGCAACAGAAGCGTGCCTACCCATCCAACAAATGGCCGGAATATCATACAAGTTCAATCACATTTTTCTAGAAAATCATGAATTTGAGGGGGAAAAAAAAAACACCAAACAACGAATTTGTGAACTTCCACATTCATGAATTGAATAGTTTCAAGCATCTAAAAAGGCCCTTGCCAAATGACTAGGTCAAGCTCTTTTTGCCAAGGGGCCCTGCTAATGCTATTAGTCATGCGTCCACGATTCTAGTTGAACACGCAGGCACAAATACCAGCGTCATATTTGTAAGATCCAGGCCAATTCAACAGTTTGGCCCACCATCTATGGACCCCGGCCCACTTTTCAAGTAGGCCATGCACGTACAGAAAAAATGAATGGTTAATAAACACTGACCAATAGTCCACATTGAACATGGTTCCATGGCCCACACCTATTGAATTGACCGGCCTGAATCTTTTGAGGTCAGGCACTTGCATTGTGGGGTCCACCAGATGAACCTGGATCTCACCTGCATGTACCATGCTACCATGGTCTCCCCCTGTTATTACAATAAAATAAATCAGGATGGGACTCCAGACATTTGATTTGATTTGGGCTGCCCTCCAATGGGGTATGCCCCAAAAGCTCTCAGATTGAATACTACTATCCATTGATGGTGACCATTTGCGTTCAAAGTTGAAGAGCCCAGTTAAGAAAGGGTTGACATAATACAATTGAGAGCCCTTTAATTTGTGGTATTTCCACCGTACAAAGTGAGACTTGTCATATAAACCGTATGGATCATTGAAAGATTACCCAAATTCAAAGACTTAAGAGCCCTGACGTAAGGTATACGTCTCACAGACCTTTGTTCATATGGCTTGGAAATGGCAGTTCCAAAACAACGATTTCCAGCTGCTTTTTCAAACACTCATGTATAGAAACATGAAAACTGATGAGATATGAGGTGGTTATAACATCACACAAATCCCTGTACTTCCAATTTATGTAAGAATGGAAGTTAGCTGACATTTAATCCTCTGCATGTATATACTACTAGATACCCAATTAAATGGACGGTTGATAATAGAGTTGCTCATGTGTGTGGACCTACCGGAAGTATATGGATATCAGTGGAATGTCAATGTCATTATCATCATCGTCCTCACACGCCACCACAACGTCCAGATGGTTCCTATACTGTGGCACCTCCACCTTCGCCACCTCCCTCGCCAGGTCTACAACCCGCCTATCCATCCTCTCCCTGTGCCTGGGGAACATGCTATTGTAAAGCAGGCACGTCCCACATGAAATGCTGTAAGCATTCAGCCCCCTGTCCTTCAACCACTTCAGCAGCTCCCTCAGGGTCATGTTCTCCCTTATAACCCACCGGTCCCACACCGTCCAGCTCATGTCGCGATGCTTCATCACCTTCGGCGGGACTGGCTCTGCCATGGAGAAGAGAGGAAGCGCCAGGTTTGCAAAGGTGTTCCTGTAGTCCTCCAGCTTGTGTCCACCAGCCAGCACCTTGTAAAGCTCTAGGCAGACGAGCCCAGTGGCCATCGCTGTGGACGTCGCAATGGCAGGAATGATCCTCCCAGCAATGAACTTAGCTTTCAGCTTGTCAACTTCGGGAATACTGTAGTTTCTAGCCCGCATGTTAGCGAGCCCAGCTATGACGTCCATGTGGTAGTTGGTATCATCATCCTGCACAAACAGATTTGAAGAAGCACAGAGAAATTTAGATTTCCAGGTTCAAGTAGGAAAGAAAGTCTCTGAGTGGGCGTTTGGATGCAATCTACAATAACGAAATAAACCAAATTGTAGCTTGCAATTACACTACTTTCAAGTTTACTTGAAATGAATGTAACCACAGTTTTAAGGGCTATTGCCTGTGACATTGTTTGGTGACCCAATCCCTTGATATGATTGGGTGGAATGGGGATGTGCAAAAAGTTCTCCAAATTGGAGCATCCTTAACCCATGGATTGATGGACTGCAAATAGATGCTTTAGGAAAAGAAAACAGGCAGTGGCCCAGAAGGCAAGGTGTTGAGAGAACGGCTAGGAACCACCAATCTGGAAGAACTTTTAGGTGTTCCCCATACCAACAGTCGGGCCACCCATCATATTGATACTCTTGGACTGCCAAACCTTGTCCCCAACTTGCACAGAATCGGTGCATCATTATTGCATGTGATTGTCTGGGAAAAGTTAAACCTTCTCAAACTGTATTGGTTTCATCCGGAATCCTGGGGGCAGGTTCTCAGTGCATCTTTCCAGCTTCGTAATCAGTTCACTGATGACTGTAGCATCATCACCCGAGGCAGTGGAGAGGCTCGTAGCTTTCTCATCCGTCACAATCTTTACCCCTTTCTTTGGCTGGAAATCAGGGACCAGCACTCTTTCAACAGCAGCTGCCAACTCTCTGGGGTTCTTAGCCCAGTCGGGTATGGGTATTCCGAATGTCTCAGCACGTAATATGGAAGCAGCCATAACAAAGTGGAGGTGGCCTGGGTCATTAGATGAGAACTGCAGAGGTCGGGGGAAACGCTTAGGAGCTGACCAGAATGGTGCCCCCGTGCTGGTTGCAGCATCTTCAGGAAAAGTAAAAGTCAGCTGCTTGACACGGTTAGCAAAGTAATCTTCGAACCTGGTTGCATGAAACTCATAGGTCAGTGCTAGAAACCATTTTAATGGAATGCTATTGTGATGTACCATGTTCATATAATACTTGTGAAATGCTTCCCCACTCTACAAGTGGCAAACATGTACCATGATCAGACCATTGATCCAGTAGGCCAGCACATAGATGGGATACAGGCTAAAGAGAGTAATGATTGGAGAACTGACCAGGCAACCAGTGCAAGTTTTGCCCAGTGAATGTTGACTGCTGCTCATTTGTTGAGTAACCATCCCCTTTTCAGGCCAATCATCAGATGACAACCACAGCCCGATCCCCTTGCTTTTGGGACATGGCCCACCAAATAATGGTCCTCATCACCATAAAAAGAAGCACATGTAGAACCATGGAACTCATTGACATGCATGTCATAGCAGCATTCCTCTATGGAGATGATTGTACCAGACATGCAAAAAAGAAAAAAGGAAAGATAAGAAAAAGGTTTGAAGGGATTATGTACTGTACTTTAATCGTGCCCAGGTGACACAATCTTGGAATGTGTCACATTTCTCCCTGTCAAGGCACTCAATAACACGTTCAAGGAGATCCCTGGCCTGAGCATCACCAGCACTTTTCATAGCAGATGTGTATTCACTTGGATTGGACAGATACGTGTTTGCTTCCGCAGGTGTTTTCTCAAGCAAACCCTCAAATTCAGAGCGAGCCCATGTTAAGCAGTGATCAATGTTGTGGGGGAACGAGTGGACCGTGCACATGGGTGCCTGCTTCTCAGGTGGATCTCGAGACGCCCCATAATTCTCAGTTAAATGCGGAATGACCATCTGCGTGTTGCATTTGGCACCTAAAGTTCCTGATTCGAGAAGGGGTTTCTGGAAATACAAACACCTTTGATCCATGTAAATCCTTGCATTCACATTATCCAATGCATTAACAACAACATCCAGACTCTCCCAAAATGCATCATCAAACACGTTTTCTGTCTCTGGGCTCGCACGGTTTTGTAGGGCTTCTATACGGAGATGAGGATTGATTGAACCGGCAGCGGCAGCAGCAACAGTTGATTTGGCCTGCCCAATATTCCAGTCACGGAAGAGGAACTGCCTGCTGAGATTACTCTTCTCGATGACATCATCATCTGTTATGGTTAGCTTCCCTTGGCTACCGCAACAAACTCCCATCAGGGCTAAATTCTTCAAGAACTCGCATCCTAGCGCACCAGATCCTACAAGAAATATTTTGGCATCTTCAAACTTCTTCTGGAGCTTGGATCCAAACACTGAGATCTGTGCATCGTAGCGGCTATTCAAGGGCTTCAAGTCACTGAAGTCCATCGGTTCAGTAGGAAGGGATTCAACAGAGTCGAAATAAAAGAACTGACAAGTTTCCAATAGCAATAAGTTAGAAAAACTTGATTGAAAGAGATATGCCTTCTTCTACTGAAATGGCAAAGGCGGGGCCACCTTTCAGTAATCTAAACCGTTCATCTGGCTGGACTGATCATGGCTTCTGAAATGCCACAGTATTTAACCATGTGATCCTTGCCATCTGACTGGTGGTTCCAAAATGAAACTTAAAACCAATGACTTACATAAAAATGAGGCCAATCAGAAAGCATTATCAGATGGGATGTCCCATCCATGACTGGGTCGGGCCACCATACTAACAGTTTGGATCACCAAAAGGTCAGTCCCAACTCCCATGTATCTAATTTGTGTGATAAGCAAGTTGTCACCCAAAGATTATACATTTCACCATGAATAAATTATTACATGCTACTACTACAAAGTTAAAATTCAAAACATGAGCAAATATAAGTTCAGGAGTTCAAACCATGGGGTCTAACCTGGAAAAGGGGATGAAACTTTCCAGAGCAAGCTTTCACAACTTCTTGTCCGACAATACCACCAAACATGGCAGCCATCGGATTCAGAACCGCCCTGGAGCCATATGCGAAATGCCGCAACAGTTTCTTATCGATCTGCTCCACTTTACCATCTCCCAAGCCTTCATTGATACTAGTAGCCAATGCTATCAACCTCTGAGCATCCTCCTCTAACCCAGCAACAGGGAAGCGTCCCATTTCACATATAAACTTATCCAGTGCTTGAAAGGCCAGGTGCAGCAAAGGTGGACGGTCGAACTTCGAGAAGTCACTCAGAAGGAAGTCGCCAGGATCTCTCAAAGCATCTCTTAATCGTTTGAAGTTCAACACCTTGGGTTGCTTCACTTGCATTACAATACCGCCTTTCTCATATGGACCAAACTTTGTCGTGTCTTCCTCGAGAGTAAATGAGTACGGCCTCGCATTTTTTACCTTTCTCGGCTTTCCATCATTCAGCTCCATCATACCCTGAACCTCAGAAAATACAACCAGATCCCCATCCTGAAACTCGAGTCTTTCATCATCAACACATGAAATGAGTGCAGGATTGTCGTTGCTGATGGATGCAATAATGCCCGTATGCGGTTCCTCGCCATCAACATCAATAACAGTGAATTTGGGACCGAAGTCACAAAACACACTACCGAAAAGACCTCGGACTTCAGATTTGATAAAGGAAATTGGAGGCTGGTGATTATGGCAATAATCGTCAAACTCGATTGCTTTTTCAAGGCCTATATCAGTGAAAACTACAGCCTGCATGTCACAAAAGTTAATATGCGTCAGCTATGGCCTATGGGTTCTCTGATCCCTAGAATGAAAATAAATCAGAGAAAACAGTTAGTGTGGATAGCAAGCATGCATGACTACATAAAAAGGAAAGGGAGCTTGATCAGTGGTGGAAAATTAGGAAATGATATTTACACTGTTATTTATGGATACACATTTTCTCCAAGTTTGGAATTACAAATAGTATGATAAGAGCGTGTTTGGACAAAGGAACCAACTTCTTCAGATTTTTCATCAGAAAAAAAAAAAATATATATATATATATAAACTTGTATCCTAAAATACAGGGATTCAGTTTATATGTAGAAAACAATAGGTGGGAGATGGCAGGCATGAGTCACACATGACAGCATTAAAAGATGGATTTTTAAGAACCTTTTCCATCATCTTCTGCCTGAAGCGAAATAGATATGGGCTACAGTATCAAATTTGACCACATACACCCATCCACTCAGGCCCCAGGTGTACTATTCAACCACTGAATGTAGAAATAAAGGTGTATGCAAAAAAAAAAAAAGGGATTTAAATATCAGTTCCCAAAAAAGGTAAGGGCATCTACGTCACATTATCTACATGAATAAAAGGGAACACTAAGAAATGCTGGAAAGAAAAGAGGGTATAATTTAATTCTATGTACAAGTAACCAATGAAATGATCTTGTAATATTTACCTTTACTCCCTTCTAATATGATTTTCTTTCAATTGGTGAAGGAAAGATCACAAAAGATTTCACAAAAAGACTAAGGAGCTCTCTGCTAGTAGTAGAAGTTCAGTCCTCCACTAACTGGTTATGGAGAAGCCTATTGTCCATGATTTGTCTATTATTTTGCTGCCCAAGAAACCAAAAAACAAGGACAAGTTGTCCAAGTTTTTTATATTGTTGTATGACCTTTCTTGTTCCTAAAACCTTTCCATTATTGTACATGTTGGGCTATTCTCTTGTGGTGCACATATGCCAATGTGCTAAAAGTGCCACCATCCATCTTCAAGAACCGCAAAGGTACCACATTCAACCTTCAATATCCTTTCATGTGCCACATTTTCCACACGTGACAAGTTGTTCATGCAAATGCATGCATCGCATGTGACACTATACATTGCATAGCACCCACATGAGCCACCATATGTCTACAAGCACCCCGCATGTGCCACACATGACACCACAATTTGTCCCTTTTCCTTTTGAAAAGTAAATGGAATTTTATTAAAGAAATACAAAACAGAGGCACAAACAGGCTCTCAGAAACACCACACCATAGCAGGGAAGATTCTACGTCAAAACAAAGCAACAAAAACTGGGTAAGAGTAGGAACAGGATCACACAGATTTCATGACTTCAAATCAGGGACCTGCCCAACCCCATCTTTGGCTTGTTCATCAGCTGGCTCATTGGCTTCTCCGAATATGAGCAAAGGAGATCTGCTATCCCTGCAAATCTCCAAAGCTTCTTCAACAAGATCAGCTACCCTCCACAGGCAGTCTCCAGTCTTGGCCCAAGAAATCGCACTACTCAAAGCGGCCTCCACAAAAGCCAGTATCGAATTAATGTTGACAATTATCTTTATCGCTTGAAAAAGAGCCACCCACATATGCACAAGTTGAGTCCTCGATCCCAATTGGACCTCAAAACAAATAAGAATTGCCTCATTCTCTAACAATCCGCCCAACACCCGGTGGTCCCTGGTACCCTGAGGAACATCCCTCGAAATTCACTTTGGAAACACCATAGGGGGGAGACACCATACATTTTCTAGTGCCACATGTTGCAAGTTTTTAACATGCACATGAACCCCATGTGCCAAATAATCCTTCCTTATTCCAAATAATTGACAAATAACATGAGAATAATTAATCCAAGACCAGATGACCCAGAAAAACAAGACCGGAACATGCATAACCTAGACTGGCTGACCAGGACAAAAAGTTTTGCGGCTACCAAACGGGCCTAGGTAACAATATTTGCAAAGTTACAACCTAAAAACTTCCAATAACATAAGATGGGATTTTCTTCCACTGAAAATAACAACAATGAAACTAATGTAAAACCAGTTACATCACAAAAACAAGTAACAATGATGTCACTCCACATTCCAAATACCATGAGAAATTTGTTCACTCATAGAACTGAACTTAATACAATTGGTCATGTGCAACAAAGACCAAGAACTATGCCGGTTAGGAGTGAGTTGCTACAAGTTGAAGGCTCTAAGACCAAGGAGAAGGCCCAAGAAGACATGGATAGAGGTAGTAAGAAAAGACTTGATGACCCATGCTCTAGCTGGAGGTGTGGCCCTTGATAGAGGGGAATGGCAGAACATGATTCCTGTAGCCAACCCCAATTAATTGGGATAAAGCTTGGATGATGATGACAAAATCGTGAACCTAGTACAACAAAGGACCTTTAAACCAAAAGGACTGAAGATTGATAGGCCCGCATGATCCTCTAACATGGCCAAGCATGCCAACACTGCACATGCATGGGACTAGTGTTTGCAATATTGATAAATATCAGTCGATATATCGGCCATCGGCCGATATTATCGGTATTGCAACTCAGCGAAACAAAACCCCACTAGAATATCAAAAATCCCAGGTACCGCACAATGTATTGGAATGCATCGCTGGATATCGCAATATATAAGTCAATATCGCTATATTTTCTTTTGCGATTTTCTTATGTATAGACAAAATCTGTCAAAATCAACAGATATCGTCAGTACCGACAAGGTAACCGCAGTTGTGTTGAGAAAAAGTGCAAAAATAAAAACTCTATTTTTTGTATTTTTGCTTGTTTCTTCCCACTTCTAATAAACACCTCAAGATGGATTTCAATTCGTCCTCTTAAACAAAGATTTCAAGCCAAAATCAAGATCAAAGCGTATTTGGTGCCGATTTT
The DNA here is from genome assembly GCA_030180095.1 of Magnolia changhungtana. Lineage (NCBI taxonomy): Eukaryota > Viridiplantae > Streptophyta > Magnoliopsida > Magnoliales > Magnoliaceae > Magnolia > Magnolia changhungtana. Next base: position 858,235 of record JASAUF010000369.1, on the reverse strand, counting down.
GATTCGGTGAATATTTTTGCATTTTGATACTCATTTTGTTTTAAATCATATCAAATCAGTGCCAAAATGTTAAAAATGTTTGATTCTTCATGTTTTGCATGAAAATACAAGGATTTTACCCTTTGATTTCGAGATTTGAGGGTAGGTAGTCCGATTTGGGGAGAAATTGGGGAAAAATAGAAAGTTCCACAATTTCTCCCAAATTGGCTGCAATCTTACTATCCCAACATGAAATTAAAAATATATGAGGCCTGATCTACTGATTCATGTAGTTCTGGAGATTTTTCAAGAAAAATATTTTTAATTAAAAAATAGTTTAAAATAATTATTTTTTAAAAAATTACACTTCTATCAGCTGTCAATTGGGCTGTTTGGTGAAATCATCATTACATACACACTAATTTTGAGATGTGGGGTAAGATGGTCTGATTTGGGTGAAATTGGAAAAAAAAAAATCAAAATTTCCACAATTTCTCCCAAATTTGTTACAATATTACTCTCCGAACACAAAATCAAACATGTATGAGGCATGATTTGTAGTTTTAGAAATTTCTCAGGAAAAAAATATTTTAAATTAAGATAATTAAAAATATTAAAAATTATTTTTTTCTAAAATTTCTTTTCTATCAGCGGCCAATTGACTGCATTTTTAGAGCATTTAATGGTGTTTGATGATTTTTTTTAATATAATTCATAATTTAATTTTAAAATAATTAATAAATGTTAAAAGTTATGGATGTAGTACACTACATTTGCTAACATAATGTTCTTTTACAAATAAAATATGTCAGGAGGAAAAGAGAGACGGCCTGACATTGGATAAAAGTATAGGACCCCTCTTCCCGATAATCGATTCAGGCCCCGATGCAATTTGTGTGGCCACATCTCGAAGAGTGGAGGGGTGACCCGCTTAAAAGAATATTTAGTGGGAGGGTATCGAAATGTTGTAGACTACCCTAAATGCCCAAAGGATGTGAGAGCACAAATGACGTATTTGTTGAAAAAACAATATGAATATCAGACATGACCGTGTTGCATGGGAGAGGGAGGTTATGGATGAGTTAGGGAGAACACTATACAAAGGTGATGTAGTGGATTTGAATGAAGAGGATCCTTATTATAAACGCTCCACGGAGTCTTTACAGGATCAGTGGGAGTATGATCACCAGAGGCGAGTAGGCCCACATTTGACGGGTCTGAGCGTGATGAGTGGAGTGGAGCATAGCAAGGAGGTAGTTCTAGGTAATGGTGAGACTTTATTCAACACACAATGCGAGACAGAGTGATCCGGGTGATGGGTCTGATGATGATGATGACTGCAATGATGGTGACTCCAACGACAGTAGTGAAGACAGTGATGGTGGCAGCAAAGATGGTGGCGGGAACGGTGAGACTCAATCTGGGAGTCGATCCTAGAGGCCTCTTAGCCCGGTCACTAGAGAGAGGGATTTGATCATGCCACCCAGGATACTGACCATGGATCTCGACCAGGAGAACCATGGCCGCACCTTATCTATAATAAGACATACGAGTATCAGAGGCTACAGAAGAAGCATACCCAGAAGCTATCAAATTTTAAGGAGCGCAATGCATGAGACATGGGCATTGGTGAGAAGCGGAGTGGATTTAGATCTAGATCATGAACATGGGAGGGTAACTCGAGTTCAGTGCCCCAGTATGAATATAAATCACAAACAGAAGAGGGCAGCTCGAGTTCTATGCTACAATATAGATATGGATACGAACCTAGTGGATATGCAAATAGCTACTCCAGTAATTAAGACACATTGTTTTTCAACTATAGTCAGGAGTTCACTTCTGCATACAGGCTGGGATATCCACATAATGGGTATGGGCAGCAATATGGATACCGAGGAGCTACATATGTGCCCACCCCAAATCCATATCAACCACAAATTGTAATGATTACGCAGTACCCACAAATTGGCATACTGGTTCATTTTGAAGGGGATGAGTACCAACGTTATATCAAAGAGTATCTTCATTAGTATCATACTACCATTCTATGATGACCTGGGCACAGTACTGTTGATTTGTAGAGTAGCAATACTATTCCCAGCCCCGTCGAGATGGAGATGATGATTCTAAGCCACCATGCAACTCTACATGGGTTTGAGCTACAACCACACTGTATTCACAGGTATATTTATAGTTTTCTATTTCTTCTTTTGCTTTTGAATGTCTTGGTTATATTTCCACACATCTTCTTACATTTATAAATTATATGAATAGACTTTGAATATACTTATATCAGTCCAGTTAGACAACGCATAGCTTAGGACCCTATACAAAGAAAACCTATTATATACAATTGTTTTTGTTATGTTCTAATTTAAAAGTGTATATTAATGTCTTTTTTAACAATACTCGAAGTTCCATTGAAAAATTCAACTAATTTTCCAATGTTTCCCCATGTTTCCCATAAAGTGCGATAAATTCTGCGATGCAACCAATATGTCCCATACGATAACTGATGTGTATCCGTGTCCCAAGGGCGTGATATGATGTGCGATACTGATACCGTAAACACTACATGGGACATCCTAACAATGTATCGTATAAAATCGCAGATATCGTGAAATAACACGAGATATCGTGGACAGCCCCTTCTTATAAAATTCTCAATATCGGTCGATATCGACTGATATCCCACAGAAACGTGAGAAATCCAGGGCTCTCTTCAAAAAAAAAAAAAAACATTATAAATCTCTTTTTCTTGATTCCTCTCCACTTCTAACTATAATTGTTGTGGATTTCGACCGAAGGAAAACACAAATTTTGATCAGAATCAAGATCTAGGCTAATTTGGGGCCATTTTTTATCTGGTGAGCATTTTTTCTTTCGATCCATTTTTTATGTAAAATCATATGAAAACAGTGTCAAATGGTTACAAATCCATGATTCTTCATTTATGCATGAAAAATCACGGATAAGCTTCGATTTCGAGATTTGGGGGAGACGGGCTTATTTGCAAAAAATTGTGGAAAAAACAAAATTTTCCCCAATTTCTCCCAAATTGGTTGCAATCTTACTGTCCAAAAACGAAATCAAACATGTATGTAACCTAATCTACTAATTCTTGGTAGTTTGGGGATTTTTAGGAAATAATAATGATTTTTAATTAAAAATATATATAACAAAAGAATATTTTCCAAAATTCCACTTTGATTGGCGGTCAATTAATCAAAATTCCACTCCTGATGTATGTACAGCTCTCCATGTGGGTCTAAGCCACAACCACAGACACCATTCGTAGGTATATATTTCTCTTTTTCTTTTGAATGTATTGCTTATGATTCCATACATGTCTTCTTACATTTATAAATTATATGAATTGATTTTGAATATAATTGCATCCGTCAAGTTAAACAGCATATAGCTTATGACCCTATACAAAGGAAACTTATTATGTACACTTGTTTTTTGTGATGTTTTGATTTCTAATTGTGCATTATGCTTTTTTTAACAATCCCTAAAGTTTCATTGAAAATTACAACCAATTTCCCAATGCTTCTCCATGTTTCCCAACAACAACGATACATTACATGATACAACCAATATATCTCATGTGACAACCAGTCTTTTTTAACAATCCTTGAAGTTTTATTGAAAATTACGACTAATTTCCGAATGTTTCCCCACGTTTCCCAACAACAAGGATACATTACGCGATACAATCGATACATCCCATGTGATAATTGATATGTATTCGTATCCCAAGGGTGCGATACATTACATGATAACGATACGGAAAACATTGGTGATGAGAGGGTCACTTGTTACCAGCTTCCCTCCAATTTTGTTCCCCTGCTCTTACCTTAAATAAAATTTTGATCGTGTTTAACCAAAAAAAATGGATTGTTCACTAACTCTTTGATACTACCGCTACATTTTTTCAAGGCAATAGAAATTTTTTTTTAGATGAAGCAATTTATTAGGGCCAAAGGCTAGAAAATGAAAACAACAAGCACAAGAACAACAAACAATAAACAACAAAAACCAAAAACAAACCCCCACCACTAACTACAAATACAACAAACCCAAGCCAACCCTAGGGGAAACTCAAGCACCCCAGTCCTTCATATACATCAAGACCTAACTAATGACTAGTGTTTTAAATAGCGGTAGCGTGATGCGTAGCGCTCAACCCTCGATAGTGTGTAGCGTAAATACGTAGTGTGTAGCGTAAGCTACACGATACTTCTATTTTTTTAATTTAAAAATAGGACATAATAAATAATGAAATATATATATATATATATATATATATATATATATATATAAATGCCTAAAAGCTGATTCATTTTATAAATTATAAGCATGTTCAAAAAAGTTATTAGTTATCATTTATCAAAAGCTAATCCACATATATAAGCCAAATTAAATAATTATCACATCAACAACTTTCTAAGCTAACCACTTTAATTAATAATGTCTAATTGAAACCACAAGTCACAATTATGAAAAGAAATAAAATCCCATAAGTTAAAAGATCAAGTAAAATGCAAGTGTTACATTCCTCAACATTAGAAACAAAGAAAACGTGAAAAAAATTTAAAAAAAAAATAAAACAGTAAAAAAATACATTGTAGCTTACGCTACGGACGCTACGCGCTACATAGTTGTAGCGTACGCTACAGGGGATTTACGCTATTTGGGACGCTACGTAGCACTACGGCCACGCTATGCTACGTAGCGTACGCTACGGGCACTATTTGAGACACTGCTAATGACCAAGCCCTTTTGATTGAAAAGGCAACATAAATTTTATTAAAAAGCAATGGAACTTTTATTGCAAAGGCATCGTGATCTCGTGTTCAAGTTAGTGAAGAGAGGGTTGCTTGTTTTTAACTTCCCTCCGATTTTGTTCCCATGTTCTTTCCTTAAATAAATTTTTCATTGTGCTTTAAAATAGGATTTTTCAACTCTCTGACATTACCACTACCACTACACTTTTTTTTTTAAGACAATAGAACTTGAGGGTTGCTTATTTTTAGCTTCCCTTCGATTTTGTTCCCATGTTCTTTCCTTAAATAAATTTTTCATTGTGCTTTAAAATAGGATTTTTCAACTCTTTGACATTACCACTACCACTACATTTTTTTTTAAAGACAATAGAACTTTTATTGAAAAGGTGTCGAGATGGCACACAAGCCTACAGCCCACTCAAAGAAAGAAAAAATTACAATCCTCTAAAGCATTTATACAAGAGGCCCATTCTGCCTAACAAAACCTCACCCTACGTAAAACTAGCATCATTGAATTGTTAAAACATCTCCCATTCCTCCCCCCCCCCCCCCCCCCACCACAAAAAAACGGTCCAAATGACGGTCAGGAACCTTAATCCCCATGCAACCCTCTCTTGCTTCCCAAGATGCACTCCATGCTATGGCATAAGCAAACCTTGCCGTGGAATTCGACATCACCGACGACATACTGAAGGATTTGAAAAAACAGAACCATACCAAACAAGCAAAAGGACAGTGAATACACATATGATCCACTTATTCGTCATTTCCCATGCACATGACATAGGCATTTGGAAGTTTCATTGCTCTTTTATAGAAGTTGTCACTGGTAAAGACTCACTTCCTCCTAACTAACCATGCAAAAACCGACACTTTCAGGGAAGCCCCATGATCCCATACAAAGGAAGTCGCCACGACTGGCTTCCTCCTATAGTGAAGAGAGCATCTTATAGAACAAACAAACTGAGAATTGGCCAAAGCTATCCTTTCACCGCACCATTTGGTTCATCTCCTCTACTGATGGAACATAAAGGTGGATCCTATCTAAAAGCAATAACTAGGTCATCAATTTTCTCGTCAGTTAGATCCCTTGGGCAAGTAGGCAACCACACCATCACGTTTCTACTTACCAAATAGCATCTTGAGATGGATGTCTCACTATCCGCAGCTAAACACGCCAATCTTGGGATCACATTTTGAAGGGGGGTCTCACCCACCCACGCATCTTGCCGAAATCGAATTTTCTCCCAATTTCTAAGGGAGAACCCAATCCTCTCCTTAAACTTGGCTTTCAAACTCGCTACACCTTTCCAAAAACCTAACGCTTTATATAAAGAAGACTCCATTGTCCACCAACCCCCTTCCTCACATCCATATCTAGCTATTATTGTCACTCTCTCCAACGAATCTTCCTTTATCACGAACCTCCACCACCATTTACCCATCAACGCCATATTTGCCTTCTCCAAATCAATGATTTAACCCATATATGCTCTCAAGACCTCTTCCCACCCCACTAAGTAAAATTCGTATTTTTTTTAAAGTATAGGCATCTTTCCTCATCTTCCGATGTATGAACATGGTAAATGGGCTTGCATTTGTCTAAGTCTCTAGCTGGTATATGTACATGCAAATTAGTCAAAATCATGTACAGATGTACCCAACATGTGCAAGTGTGACTGACATGCTTGTATGCATTCACTTGCAAACATGCACATAGACCAAGAAGTATATGTGTATATGCACCTACTTAAGACACTAACTGATGAAACATCTAACAAAAATAACCCTTCCATGATATCCATCATGCCCTCAAGCCGCTTCATCATTTCCTACCTTCACTCTTGCAAATGTTGCGGTAAAGAGCAATCACCAAGTTCCTTCCATGAGAACACGAGATTAGTAGAATATCAAAAGGACAATATTAGTAGTTGAATATCAAAAAGGACAATATTAGAATTCATTCCAATCAAAGCCAATTACCAAGGTAAGGTACATATTTCTTCTGATTCTTCATCACTCTTCATCATAGCTGAATAGTAATTTGGAGGTGGCTCTTAAATGTAAATTGGCAAAAAAATTACAATCATTTGCCCTCCAGATATCAACCTTCCACCTTTCATCAAGCTCTTGGTACTGGCAAAGGATCACACTGAAACCACCCACAAGCCAACTTGGTCCCACCCATTATTAACCCATGGAGGCAACTATAGCATGCATGCCCCAAAGGGTGAGCAAGAGAAGTACGATCATTGACAGGTAGTTGCCAAGCAAGCAAAGTGACCACATACATGAAAGGTCATACTTGAACTACTAGGGAACAGCAAATACATGATTATTACCAACACGACTTGCATGCCAACATTGTAAGGCTCACACTGCACCTTAACACAATTATCGTGCATTAACCATATGAAGGGAAGATGAATATTTTTTTGACATATTGATGACATCAAGTTATCCTTCCAATCAACTCAACATTACAATGTGATACATCCATGATTGTATAGTGGGCATATTTTTTACATCCTTATATGTTACCTGAGTAGTGCAACAGGTACAAAAAAGGTGTTGGATGCACTGCATCCCCAAAATCTTTGGGTATGGGGAGACAACCATATATGCAATATTTTATTATCTTCATTATTATAGAGAGAACCTGAGAAAGGGAGGGAGAGAGAATCTGAGAGAGATAAATAGAGGGAGAGGAGAGAGAGAGAGAGAGAGAGAGAGAGAGAGAGAGAGGGAGATAGAGAGAGAGAGAGAGAGAGAACAAGAGTTGATCTGAGAGGGAAATTTCTACACGCGAGGCAAGAGATGCCTAGCCTATCCCTGCTGGAGTCTCAGTGAGGAGAGTTCCGAAAGGCAAAGACCCACCTTCCAGACAAAGTAGGAGTTCCGATTATGGTTGTTGAGCTCGCCCAGGAGTCCTCAATTGTGCGAAGTAGCCTCTAGTGGTTGGCATTATCCCTGAGCCTGCCACCAAACATGGCTCGACCAAGGTCTCTAGGCGACCTCCTCCAGCGAAAAAGAAGAAAACCCAATCGTCCTACCTTTTGGAATATCTCATTGTCTTTGTCACCAATTTCCTGGATGACTTGAACGAATATTAGTTTACCAAAGTCTTTAGAAAGGCAGGGGTGAAGAAGGAGGTGGTCATCTCGATGAAGAAAGGATTTAATGGCTTTGCCCTTGTGGACATAGAGTTTATTGAGGAAGCTGCTCAAGCCATCCGTATCCTCCGTCAATTGGACATCAGTGGCAATAAGCTCTCCGTTCAACTTGCCCCATATGGTCCAGATTCTACCACAAAGCTCCGAGTGGGAGAGAAGTGAAGGTCAATGGCACTAGACCCTTAGCCCTTAAGGCAGTTAGCCTCCCTAAGATCTCGAGTAGGGGCACAACGGTTTCCGATAGATCGTTCAAAGACATGGTGGTTGGAGCCTCCACTGACGTCCCTACAGCCATGGATGTTGGTGTCTAAGTTATAGCCATTAAGTAGGACAACCCTCAAGTTGGAAAGTTAGTTCAGCATTCGGTCTTGAGATCATAGTTAGTCGCCCAATAGTGGAGAAAGCTGCTTCTACCTTCCAATGGAGTCTAGATGCCAAATCCAAGAAGGGAGCCTCCCTTGTTGAGAAGTATGGTCAGAAGCTTATTGTAACCTTAGGGAAGGTGACTTTGCCCTTGAGCCTCTGGGAGAGGATGAGTTGCTCCTTAACCTCAGGACGAATGAGAACATTGATTATATCCTAATGGTGACAGTCCTCTTCAATGATGGCCTAGTGATCTCTGTGTAGATGGGCAAAGAGGTCCATTTTTGGCACAGAGGACACCTGGTTCCAATTTCAAGGGCATTCTTGTAGAACTGTGGAGTCAGGATTTCCTGCTAGCTCTTGGCTCCTGCATTGACGAGGTTTTGCCCTTCGATTCTGCCATGGAAAGTGGGTGGGAGCGCCGGGCAACCCGCTCCTCATCAGTGGGCATATTCCCGACTACAAGAAAGACTTGCTTGGAGATGGAGGTGAAGCAGGAGGCTTTCGAGAGTCGATCTCGGCCGGCTAGACCTCGATGGAAGGTGGACGAACATTGCTTCGCCTAATCATGGAAAAGTTACAGCCAATAGAGACGAAGAAGTATCACTATGCAGTTGCACCGAATAATTTTCAAGTGATAAGTGGAGGCTCAGCAACTGCATTGATTTGTGTCCCAAGATGGAGGGGCATTGCTTTGCCTGATCATAAAAGAGTTACAGCCAGTAAAGACAAAGAAGTATCACTACGCAATTGATCTGACAAAGCACCGAATAATTTTCAAGTGATATGATCGTCTCTTCACTCTCTTGACTCCTCACTTTACATGTTATATATACACCAACCCAATCACGAAAGATCGAAACTAGAAGAATCAACGGTAGCAACCAATTCATCTCTGGAATGAAAAAATGACTTTCTACCGAGGAAGAAAAAGTTAATGGTTCCCCCGAAGGGTTCTTTCAATCTTCCTAAGGTTTGAAGCAGGGTGCCGTTAACCTGCTTCCTTTTCGTCTTTACTCTTTACTACTAAAGGCCTTAGCAGAATGTTGGATAAAGGCATGTCTACTAGCCCCTTCAGTGGTTTAAAGGTGGCGAGTGCAAGCCCCGTTATTATCCACATTCAGTTTTTCGATGATACTCCTCTTTTGTGACACTAAAGAGGTATATGTTGAAAACCTCAGGAAATTTGTGCAATGCTTTAAGGCAAATCTCTGGCCTTAAGGTTAACCTTTCTAAAAGTGAGATGCTTGGTATCAACCTCTCTGCCCCTGCTCTTTCCTAGATGGCAATTGTCTTCGGATGTAGAGCCAACTCCTTCCCTTCCTTGTATCTTGGCCTCCCGCTATGCATTGGTAAGCCTACCAAGCACCTGTGGAATGTGGTCATTAAACGAGTAACATCAAAGCTATCCATTGGAAAAGTTGTTCCCTATCCCGGGGGGGGGGGCGGTGTTTGACTCTCATTAAAGATGCCCTTTCTAACTTGCTTGTTTACTTTCTTTCCCTCTTTCAATGCCCAATGATTGTTTTAGATTGGTTGGATAAGCTCATAAGAGACTTGTAATGGAGTGAGCATTCTGATATCTACACGTTTCATCTCCAAAGTTGGTCGAAGGTCTGCAAGCCAATCACAGAAAGTGGCACTAGCACCTAGTGTCTTGCCTCGATGAACTCAACACTTCTTAGTAAATGGACTAACTCTTTGGCTCAAAATGAGGCAACTAGTGGAGAGAGATCATTGACAGTAAATATGGAACGTGTGAAGGAAGGTGACAATCCAAATCCTTCTTTATAGAGTCTCTTGCTTTTGGAAGGACATTGCCAAATCGGGCCCTCAAATGCAAGAAGGCTTCTTCTCTCTTGGCAGTGGGTCCCTTTATCCATGTTTGTGTGATCTTATGAACAGGTTGGATGACAAATAAACATCACCGTGGACCCTAGGAAGGTTTCAAGGGTGGAAATCATTATTCCCACTATTTCCTATGGTGTGGTCCACTTGAGCTTTAGATATGCTTCAATTTTGGGTTTAGCCCCTAAAATGAGCTGGAAAAACGAATGGACAACGTAGATAAACCACAAACATTCACAGTGGGCCCAACAGAGTTTACTCAGTATGATAAAAGTGTATTGAGTTACTCAATGCGCAATCCAATTTCGCCTCAGATAGGTACGTTATAGTAGCCGACTGCTTCTCTGACATTGAGACTGGGATTTGGTCTCCCCCTTGTAACATCAACCTTTTGGACTTGGAGTAGGAATATTTTCTTCAAATTCCCGAGCTCTTGAGAGGCATGCGCCCTTCCCCAAGAGTCGATGACTCGCTTTTTTGGTCCATGAGCAATTCGAGCAGGTTTTTGATCAACTCACTCTTCTCATTGCTCAGTGACTCCCCCTCAAGCAGCCTGCGTTGTTTTCCTTCCTTCACTTGGTCCTATAGAGTTTCTCCAAAAGTCATTGCCTTCATTTGGCCCCTTGGTAGGTAGAGAATTTTAATTGTTGACAACTTGTAGCAAAGAGGGATGTCTCTTCCGAACATTAGTCTACTTTGCATAAAAAACGAGAAATCGATTAACTACCGCTTCATCCATTGCCCTTTCACCCATGGAGTGCAATCCTACATCCTTGCTCTTTTCCACACCCCTTAAGCTGTTATGGCCTTATTCCACCAAGGATCTTCTCTTTTTACCCGGCATGGGGGAGGTGTTGGGAAGGATCTTAAAGCTATTTGATGTATGGCTATTGTGGCAACCCTTTGGGCCATTTGGTAATAAAGGAATAATCGTTGCTTACATAATTCCTCATCTCTTATCCCTTGGGCTATCTCCTTCATCAAAAGGGAGGTGGCGAAGTGGTCGCCCTATCTCCCGATCTCTAATCGTTGTATTTTATTCTCTCTTGGGTTATAGCAAACCTTACTTGTTCTCTTTTTCACCTTTAGAGTTCTTTTTCAATAATTGATGTTAATCTTCAAAAAAAAATTGTATTTAAATACTTTTTATTGCTTTTTAAATATATTTTATAACTTAAATCATTCTCATACTATGAAGCATTCTAGTGTGGCTAAGCTATATCCAGCGCCAATCCCATACCCATGGCGATGTTATGCCCATTCCAACAAGGACAACTAAAAGTTAAGAAGAATCCAGGTAAGATAGCTTGTTATCATGGGTGATATCCATTAAGAGGTGCCAACAAAGAAAGGTCCAAAACGTTGTAAGAAAAAAAAAAGGGATTCTAATCAATGGGTGACTCCATCCTCCCTAATAATAGCAATGTAGAAATTCATTTCAACTACCAATGATCTTAGAAGGAAGAAAAATTGTCAGAATTGGGACTATTTGTGCAACAACTACAAGTACCAACATCCAAAGCAAGGAAAAACAATGTTTTCCTTTTGGAACAATGGTTTTAAATAGCAATTTTGGCACATAACTCACCTGCGGACTAAAACTAATACAACTCACTAAGACTCATTCCTTTCCACTCCCTGTTTTGCCATAATGGCTCACCCTAGTCCCAAACAAAACCAATACAATCATGCAAGAATGGGTTAGTTGGTCAATAATTTGAAACATGAATTCCTACTTAGCTTGCTAAGCATGATTTACCCCTCATGAACCCATTGAAGACTAAAACTAATACAACTCACTGAGACTCATTCCTTTCCACTCCTTGTTTTGGCATAGTGGCTTACCCTGGTCTCGAATCAAACCAATACAATCATGCAAGAATGGGTTAGTTGGACAATAATTTGAATATGAATTCTTACTTAGCTACCCCCCACGAACCCATTGAAGTTCAAGTTAAACGCTTGAAGACACCATACCTTACCTCATGGCTCACCAAGATGAGTTACATCTCCAATAATCCACAACTTATTTTCTAAAGGATAAAAAAGATTTTATTTGCACGAAATGGAAAAAAGATGCAAAAGAGATTATCATATCAATATATAATTTTATTTTATTTTTTAAAGTTACCCCAGCTACCCTGAATGCCTCGACTGAGCTCCCTACAAAGGCATCATAAGCCCTTGCCTGCTCCATCCACTACTAACCACTTCGCTTTTTGGAAGACCAAATCTGGACTAGACGCTCTACCACTAAATGCTGATTGTTATTATTAGAAACCACTGTAATTTAATGTGGGCCCAAGAGATGTGGACCTAGGCCCCATGCCTTTTTCTATTTGTTTAGGGTTTAATTATAATAAGATGGGGTAGGGACATTTTCAACAACATATGAAATGTCCCTCCATCAGCAACCTCCTTCCTCATTCTTTGTTCCTCCTTTCAACTAATCCAAAGCCACACTCTCTCACAAGATTTCCTGGTATCAGAGCAATCTAAGTGACCCGTGTGTGGCCCACTAATCCCATCCTCTTCTCCAATCGTGGATCTCTCATTGGTCACTGGTTTGGTGGTGTAAGTGCCTCTCTCTCTCTCTCTCTCTCTCTCTCTCTCTCTCTCTTCTTCTCTCTCTCTCTCTCCTCCTTCTTCTTCTTCTTCAAGGTATTCCGTATCGATAAAGGTGGTTGTAACGGTCACCACCATTACTGATACGGGTATTGGTTGTAACGGCCAATACGAGGGCATAATGACCATTACGACCCCCATAATAGTTGAGGCAAAAATTTTGCCCAAAAAATTATAGGAAAAATATCTAGAAAATCTAAAATAATGTAAATATTTCAAATTTGTATTTATTTTTGTTTTGAACATGCTTATGGTAGCATAACGGTCCACTCTTTGCTAAGAGATTTGTATTGGGTTGTTTGGTAAATTTATGAATGCAATTATGTGTCTCTAATGTTTACACACCACAATCAAGCATTAGAATTAGAAATCAAAAAAAAAAAAAAAAAAGGCATATATACCACTTTTCGAAAGAAAATAAAAATGGTCATCAGAGCTCTATTCATCCAAATCGCTTCAATCTACTATTTTAATCCTAGCAGCTATAACACGAGTAGTCAAAATCTGCTGTAAAATGATATAAGAAAGTTTTTGGAACGAGAAAAGTGAAAAAATGAATTTATATTTAAAAAAAGAAGTGGTCATTTTTCGACCGTTGCAAGAGTTATGGTCGTTATGCCCCATAACAGCCATTACGGCCCTGTAATGGCCGATACGGTCCAAACAAACCATCCCATTTCACCCCAATATCGCGTAACGGTCACGGCCATTACCTATACGTATCAACCTTTACGACCATAACATAGCGGATACGAAGCACCTTGCTCTTCGTCCTTCTTCCTCTTGTGGAACTAGTTCGGTTCCTTTACCACCATTAATGGTGTAACACGATTAGCATTTTCTTCTCTGTGCATTGGAGATCAGATTAATTGAATCCACTCCATTCATCAGGCGGGCAGTGTGTTGGGATCATAATAGGATTAGTTGGGACCAAAGGTTTTTTTGTTGTTGATTGGTTGCTATATTGGTGGCCCACCACATTGCTAATCTCTAGCCCATCTATCGTGATTGCAACATGCTTGTCGTCAGTGTTCGAAATATCGGTATCGCACAATGTATCGCACCCTTAGGATACAGATACGTATCGGTTATCGCACGGGATATATCATTTGTATCGCATAGTTTATCGCACTTTTTGGGAAACATGGGGAAACATTGGAAAAATGGTTAAATTTTTTAATGAAACTTTGGGGATTGTTAAAAAGGCCCTTGATACACACTTTGAAATCATAACATCTCAAAAAAAAGATGCACATAATAAATTTCCTTTGTGTAGGGTCCTAAGTTGTGTGATGTTTAACTGAACTAATGCAACTATATTTAAATTGGATGCATGATATTTATAAATATATCATATTCATATATGAAAATACAAATAATTCATTGAAAGCAAAACAAGAACCAAAGAAGTAAAATTTGAAAAATACACTTATCAATGATGGGGACATGAAGTAACGTCACCAAGTTCTAAAGGGCCCACCATGATGTATGTGTTGTATCCACACCATCCATCCATTGGAAGATATCATTTTAGGCCATGAGAAAAAAAATGAGTCAGATCCAAAGCTCAAGTGGACCCCACCACAGAAAACAGTGGAGAGAGTAATGCCACCATTAAAAATTTCTAAGGGCCACAAAAGTCTTTGATCAAGCTGAAAGTTGTTTTTTTCCTTTTTTTCGTGTCTGTCTTAACTTATAAACAGGTTGGATCTCGGATAAACATCACAATGGACCCACGATCAGGGTTTGAACATCCACAGTTGAAATATTCGTGGGGCCATAAAAGTTTTGAATCAGGTTAATATTTGTGATTTCAGTTCATCTTAGCTCCGTGGGCCCCACCATAATGTATTTGTTTCATCCATTCCGTTCATCCATTTTTATGGATCATTTTAGTGCTTGATACAAAAAATTATAGGGATATAATCTCATGTGGACCACACCACAAGAAAACAATAATGATTGGATATCCACCATTAAAATCCTCCTAAGGCCCACTGTACTGTTTATTTGACATCTAATCTGTTGATTGGGTCATAAAGACCGAGATGAAGGGAAAAAATAAATATCTGGTTGGATGACAAATAAACATCACTGTGGGCCTTAAAAAGGTATCAACGGTGGAAATTAGCAGTTCCACTATTTCCTGTGGTATGGTCCACTTGAGTTGTGGATATGGTTCAATTTTTGGCTGAACACCTAAAATGATCAGTAAAAATGGATGGACGGCGTGGATAAACCACGTGCACTCACGGTGGGCCCAACAGAGTTTACTCAGGTACGAGCGTACCCATGTTGCCCGTCAACGGAAGGATGCGACGATTTCCTGTGAAAGCTTTCGCAGGAAGTTCCAGTACAAGGATGCCGGGTGGGGCCCGGTGCAATGTATGTGAGAAAGTTATTCCATACATCCGTTTTGCGAGCACATTTTAGGACGTTATACCAAAAATGAGTTGGATACAAGACTAGAAGGGGTGACATCGAGAGGGGAAATTGGGGAAAGAAATTCCCACCGTTGAAACCTTCCTAGACCCCACCTTGATGTTTATATGCAATCCAAACTGTTTATAAGGTCATTCCAAATTGGACGAAGTGAAAACACTAAAAATATAGCCTGATACAAAAATTTTATGGCCGTAAAAATGTTTCAACGGTGCTCACTAAATAACAACTATTTCCTCTCGTGTGGCTCAGTTGAGCGCTTGATACATCTATTTTTTGGTCACACATCCTAAAATTATATGTCAAAAAGGATGGATGGGGTAGATTTAACACAAACATACTGGTGGGGCCCACCCAGCATCCTTGCGCAGGAACTTCCTGCGCAAGGCTTTCGCAGGAAATCCACGCCCGAGACGGAAACGGATTGTCTACTCCACCGGCCAATGGCTGATGGTCGGTGCTCTGTGGACCCTAACATGATGTATGTGTTTCATCCATGCCATCCATATATTTTTCTAGATAATTTTATGGTATTACACAAAAAATTAGGTATATGCCAATATCAACTGGACCACATTACAGGAAAAGGTGTGGAATGAACGTTGACCATTAAAAACTTTTTTGGGGTCAATAAAAGTATCGGATCTAGCTGATATTTGTTTTTATCCTTCATCTGGGTCTTTATGGCCTAATCAACAGATTTGATGTCAAATAAACAATACAGTGGGCCTTAGGAGGATTTAAATAATGGATATCCAATCACTATTGTTTTCCTGTGGTGTGGTCCACCTAAGATTTATATCCCACTCGTTTTTTGGAAAAAGCCTTAAAATGATATTTAATAATGGATGAACGGAATGGATGAAATACATACATTATGGTGGGGCCCACAGAGCACAGACCACCATCCGCGGGCTGGTGTCAGGGGAGTAGCCAATCCGTTTCCGTCATTGACGGCCCCAATGCACATGACCAACTCATGTGGGTCCTACCATGATGTATTTTTTGTATCCACACCGCCTATACATTTGAAGAGATCATTTTATGGCATGAACCAAAAAATGGGTCAGATTCAGAGCTCGAGTGGACCCCACCATAGAAAACAGTGGAGAGAGTGACTCACCATAGAAAACAGTGGAGAGAGTGACTCCTTAAAGGCAGGCCCTTAAAATTCTTAAATTTAGGGATCAACCCCTTAAATTAGATGGGAAAACGGATGGACGGCATGGATAGACAAAATACGTTAAGGTGGGCCCAACTGAGTTTACTGAGTACGATAAGAGCGTACTCCGTGACCCACCGCACGACCGAAACCCCCTTTTCTATGCATTCCGATTTCCCTTTTCACCCCCATCCCACGCTGATCATCGTCGTTTTCCCTCTCCTTCACGCACGCAGAGGTTCCGACGATCGCGGCGGCAACGATTCTCGTTCTGGAGGAAGGGGTTCCTCAATCTGGCCCGATTTCTCGCCGAAATCTCCGAGAAATCCCCATAGATGCTCTCCAATCAGCGATGGAGGAGGGAAATTGAAGAAAATTGCAAGATCACCAATCTTCACGGGTACTATCCGATTTCTCCTCTTTTTTTTTTTTTTTTTTCTAATTCAACTTTTCGTGGGTGTGTGATATCGACTATATATCGTGCGATATCACACGATATATCGTGCGATATCTGAATTTTTGCATTTTTGGTATCTTCCGGGCGTTATCGCTCGGGTATCGTCTCGCTGGGGGCCGATAACGATAATATCGGCCGATATATCGGCCGATAGTATCGATATTTCGAACACTGCTTGTCGTTCATTGTTGGGCCCTCGCCATTGTTAGTGGACCTGATTGCCACTACCATCCATTATTGTTGCGACAGATCTCGTGTTCGAGGTTACCACGTCTGGGTGATTGTGTCGTGTCTCCAACAACAACACGGTTGTCTCTAATCAGTTGATGTTTTTTAATTCACCACTTGAACGGTTTTGTATCCCCTTTTTTTCATTTCTTTGGCCCTTTGTGATTGCATGAAGATGGAATCCCATGTTGAAAATAAAATAATGAATTTGCAAATTGTATCAAGTTACGCGGGGTGGATAACTACTTACCTTGGGCTCATTCAGTCATGGTCTTTCTACAATCAAACTGAAAATACAAGCATGTATCAAAGGCTAGCCCAAGTGAGATATCTGATACCTACTCAAAGTGGAAAGAAGATGATTATCTAGTAATGAGTTGGCTTTTTAACAGTATGGAAGAGCCATATATAATAATGTGATGTAGTATGGGGCCACCGCCAAAGACGTGAAATAGAGTGCGGCAACTCTACTGATGGGAACATCACGCGCACGCGCACACGCACACGCACACCACCCCCCCTATGCACGTACGCAAGGAGGAGGGCCCCACTGTCGATTTAGCTCGATGACGACGTCCAAAGAGGGTCTCCTAGTTAGAAGACCGAGTTTTGGTTCATTGGAGTGGTCCAATAGTCAAGTAAAGCCCATCGTGGGTTCTCATGATCGTGGCCCACTAGTCCAATTAATCTCATATTTTAGGTTTTGCTTATTATTGTTATTTAGAATATCATGGACGGTTTAAATTATTTTGATTGGTTATTATTTTTTATTACTTCATCGCCAAGTAATAGGTTGTGCACATGGTGCGAGTTTTGGGTATAGGGTTTTCTTATAAATAAACACCTCTTGTAGTTCTTTTTCTCATTGAAGATTAATAAAAATTTCTGCGTTTTTCTACTCCTCTGAGTTCTTGAGTTGTGGAAATCCAATTGGGTGCGAAGCCCTCCCTTCTTTGAAGGGCTAACTACCGTGGTGCAAAGCCACATCTATCCCGATTCACCTCCATCTTCTACCATCCATACTTCTCATCCCGTATAATCATCTATGATTCAGGGAGGCATAGGGAGAGGGAACAACATATAGGAGTGGTAGATGATGCCCCAACTTGCTCTTACAAAGAGGCGGTAACAAAGCTAGCCGCTAAGCGAAGCTTGCAGGTTGATGGCATACCAACAGTAATATTGAATATGCATTGTAAAATCATGCCTATTTAATGTGATCTTGCAGTATCTTGAAAGATTTAACAAATAAAACATCACAAAGAACTTGAAAATGCAGCATGAAATCAAAGCTAAACCAACAAAAGACGCAGAAATGCGACAAGCAGACAAACAGAATTAGAAGTTCAGCAACCACAAACAACAAACCTGGAACTCAGAAAGATGCTCCTTGGATAATGATGTAGTGAGGGCTGATATCACCACAGCATTGTTGAGCTCCTGCAGCTTCTGGATGCAAGCAAGTGCACGGTTCTTCCCTATGTCATTCTCCGAGAAATAAAAATTGCTGGATAAGTCCCAAAGCTCGACTGTCCCTTCATCATGCAACGTGATGGATTTGACACCTGCAAGGATAAGGTTCTTTGCTGCAAGAAGCAAAAAAGCGGACTTAGCTGAAGAAGAAGAGTGGCAAAGAAACAGAAAACACCCACAGATAATCAAATAGTAAAAAAGTACACCCAGTTTTGTGGTGCTAAAGGGATGTTTCTGTTATCAATTTTTTTGCTAGAATCCTCATTCTTCCTCTCCAATGAATTTCCACACATTATTACCAAACACAAATAATTTTGCATAAGCCAACAATCTCAGCAGTCAGATACCAATCAAATAGCATTCATAAGAACAATGCAAAGTACATCCAGATCATGACTTAATCGTCCATTGGCCACGGCATCTACAAATCCCAACATGGACTGGCAGATTCAAATACGCAAATGATAAATACAATATGTATTAAAGCGTTTTCCTGTCATTCTCATTCTTCCTCTAATGAAATTTCATGACTTCTAATACAATATATTGACAGTCTCTACAATCAGATTTGCCCAAAAAAAAAACCTAGATCACAGATTCATTATCCAATAGCCACAGCATATAAAACAAAATAAACACCAAGGCCATCTTCACATGGAGGTGTAATTTAGATTGCAATCATTAAGTCACAACAAAGCAACATTAAAGTCCATGAATCCCTCTTAACATTCTCAAATGCCTTCTGAAACTGTGAATTCCATTCTGATCCCACCTATGTTTCCTACTGCCGCAAAATTGACGACTCCAATACCAATCCTCCTAATGCCGATTGGCACTCCGGTCCGTGATAGAAGACGGAGACAATAAACAGTCCAAAAAGGGCTTCTTAAGAAAATTGCAATGATATCCAGACAACTAACATTTCCAAATGGAAAATTATTTTCATCAATCACTTCAACTTCATTTCAACTTGCCTATTTCAACAACTCAATTAATTATTGCAATTTGATAATTTCAGTGAAACAAAATATATATTAAAAACTTAGGCCGGGTTTGGTAGACGCCTAAAACTGAGTTCATTTCATTTTATTTGACAGTACTAGTTTATGGGTTTGGGGCTTTGTCCCACTGGGTCTAAATCGTAGGACTTTCACCCAGTTGAGTCAGATTGGGGCTTTTATAATAAAATAGATTGCGGTAGAGCTATTCTCTCCATCTCGTCTTTTCTGAAAATTAAAAGTAATAATGTATTAGAGATCTTGATCTCTAATGCACAATTATGGTTAACATGAACTCCTTACATAATAGAGATCAAGATCTCTAATACATAATTACCATTAACTAAAATCAAATAAACTTGATTTTAGGCATCTACCAAACAGGACCTTGATCATTGCAACCTAAGTTGATTATCAATTTAAAAGAAAATATTATAATTTTTGTAGTTTTTTGACTTCTCAGATCAGATCTTCAAGATACAGTCAAATCAGTGACTAAAAAAATGTGAAAGCAGATTTTTAAAAAAATATCGAAACCCAGTTCCTGAAATGAAGATCCAAACAACAGATCAAATCAGACTCGCCCATCAGATCAAATAAGATCCGCCGCTGAATACTCTCAAAATTCAAATAAAATAGAGAGGTATGACAAGACATGGGAATCATGGGTATTTACCGATTTCAACCCCGAGACCCTGAGTCCCAGAGACAAGAACATTAGACGCAAAGAGCCGCCGCATCGTCTCCCGTCCATAGACGGCGAGCTGCCGGCTGTGCAGATCCTCATCGATCTCAGGTGGGTGCCCATCATTGTGGGCCATGGCAACGACCGGGTACGGTCGGACAAGATCTACGGCGCTGTGGTTGTTGTTGCTGCTGCTGTTGTTGCTGCTCCCGGTGTTGCTGTCCGACAAAAGGATCGAGCAATCAACCGCCCGCGGCTTCTTCAGTAAGGTCTCGGTTCCGTCGTCTACGTCGTTGTCTGCTGTGTCTCCGGCCGCCCTCTTTCTAGTAGGAAGCATATAGTGCAATAAACTGCTCAAGACAGTGGCGATAGATTCAAGAATCTTGGAATTCGAAAGCGATTCAAAGCAAAAATGCGACGCTGCTGTCGGTTTTGATTTTTGTTTTTCGTTTTTTATCAAGAAGTTGAATTTATTTTAGAAAATGGAGTGAATGAATGGAGGCAAGGAATTTACCGAGGACAGCTTGTGCAGTGCAGCAAAGGATAGATTCTTAGGACAAAGAGCTTTCTTTTCTTTTTCTATCTTTTCTTCTTTTCTACTTCTTCTTCTCTCTGTCTGTGATTTTAGGGTTTTGAGATAGAATTTAAGGGAGTTTCAGGACGTTTGCATTTCATCTCATCTCTCTCTCCTTTTATAGAGAACAATGGAAGATTGTGGAGAAAGAAAAGGGCACGAGGTGAAGGTGGTGTGAGGCGTTGAGATTTCTGTGTTAGTTCTGCACCATTCCTAAAATGGTGGTGACTCTTCAAATGTGTACACGTGGCATAATTTTATAGAAATCTGGACTTTTATAAAACTCGTGGCCCCAGCTGTTAATCATAGTAACCGAATTTTTTCACTAATAAGATACTATTAAAACTCCGATTTTTCATTTAAATTTGGACCACTCGCTTTTTTAATTCAACTATACGTTTGATATCCAGTAATTGGATAGGTAGGATTGCTAGATCAGTATTGTCTTAAATATATGCCCTATCCACAATGGGACCCACAATTTGGATGGTCTGATGGATTACATCATTGCCACGTAGATTAAGTTACCACCTTTTAAGTGGGGCAAAACACAGCCGGAAGTGTGACCGTCCGATGTGGAAGCGGATTGCGCGGTGTGTCACACACCACCGGATGTGGAAGCGGATTGCGTGGTATGGCACACACTATATACCTCAGTGGTGTGTTGACGTCACTAAGTTTTGTGAGTCCCACCATGATTGTGCTAAGGGCCGGTTTGGCTGGTCAGATTGGAAGGGATTGGTATTGGAAGGGATTGGAAGTTAAATCCCGGGATTGGTTCGGTGTGACAAACAGAGTTAGTGATCTAATCCCAATCCCATGGATCTTAAGACAATCCACGACAACACCGTCATTACCTTTAAATCCCATTCAATCCACCCTAATTCATTCATATTTGCCTGGGACGTGTTTGGTTCAAGGGATTGGAAGGGATGGGAAGGTTTAATCTCGGGATTGGCTGGTCGTGCCAAACAGCCTGGATATAGCACTCCAGGGATAGAGCAATCCCATGGATCTCAAGACAATCCACCGACAACACTATCGTTACCTAGAAATCCATGCCATCCACCCTAGTATCATTCAATCCCTTCCAATCCACCCGGCCAAACGGGCCCTAAGTCCACACACTATCCATCCATTTGGGGAGATCATTTTAGGTCATGAGATCAAACTGACACAAATCCAAAACTTACATATATCACACCATGGAAAGAAGTGGGGACTATGATTCCGCCATTGAAACCTTCCCAAAGCCTATCATAATGTTTATTTGTCATCTAACTTGTTTACCAAGTCACAACAAATATCAGATTGATCCAAAACTTACGTGGGCTAGAGAAGTTCTCAATGGTAGATATTCAATTCTTGCTTTATGTCGTGTGGTCGAATTAAGCTTTTGGCCTACCTCATTTTTTATTTCTTACTCTAAGATAGTCTCATATGGTAGTCACACCACCTCACGTCGATAAGTTTGATTGAAGATGAACTTTGATCCATACTCTTAACTTTGATCCAAACTCTGATCCATACATTTAACTCTAATCCAAAGATTAATCCAAATCCTTAGCCCTGGTGTAACGTTCTGGATTTGCGTTATTTTAAATTTTTAAAAATCCTTGAAATTTTTCTATATAACTAGCTTATATTATTACTTATTAACCATTAACGCTCGAGGTGAGCCTATACGTGGATAGTATAAGTAAAGAACCGCACAAATCTAATTAATCAACCATAGGAAGCTAATGAATCTGTCCGATCACTTAAACCTCAAGTCCGGCCTCGTGATTTATTCATTTATGGCCCAAATATAGCCGACTTATTACTGACTAATTGAGATAACTGTAAATAAATAAAGACTTACATAAAGTCAAGATAACTAAGGGTCATATCTTAATTAATAAACCAAATCAATCAAGTTATTCCTTTAGCTTAAAAATCAACGATTTAAAGTGATTAGGACCGAATCATCATTTTTGTTAATTGCAAATAGGCCACACTATAAACTTGACTAATCCATACCATAGTCATCGTGCATAAGAAATCTCGCTATTCAATTTATTTTATAAATGTCTTGATTATCCGAATAAGTTCTAGACTGCTCATTAATGGGTCATTAAACCAAAGACTATATAAATACGTTCGTCTTAGGGGGCTTGATGTCCATCACGCGATATCGAACTGAGATCACGTCTCGAATTGCTCAACTTTGACTCACAAGGCGAGTGCTTGGGTTATACAAATACCTTAAATGAAAATCTATAACTTAAGTGAAATTGGACCGTTTGTTCTTTCACAAAGTTGTAATTTTCAGACCGTCGATTCATGGCCAAAGTTGGGGTACTGACTAAAGATATTTTTCTACACATATTTGTATAGCCACCGCTCTGTTTGATCATTGATGACCATGTAAGTTAGGGTCTCGCCGGTTAATCGGCACCCCCGATCATCGTATGCTTGTGTCCGGACATAGATCGTCTTCTGGGACACATATCACATGGCTTAGATTGACCCATATGTCTTCCGATAGGTCCCATTAGTAGGAAACAACTCCCTCGATGGTTAATATAATGAATAGAGGGCTATTATGGCCATTTACACCACTTCTAATACTATATAAGGTCCTTATCTGGGTACCCCCTCATCCCATACGAATTTCATGCCTTAAAACAAGATAAAAATGAAGAAAGGGAGAAGAGAATGAGGAGAAAGGAGAAAAGAAAGATAGAGCTTGGGGTGTGAGTGTTGGTGCACATCCACCCTCTCATTCCCTCTTTAGCCGCCTCGCCGTCATCGGAGCTTTCCCGGCAATGATTGGAGGTAAGTGTTGAATCACACTTGTAATATAGGATTTCAATAGTTGTTTGCCCCTAGTATCACAGTTTGTATGCTCGTTTAGGTCTTTTAACTCTAAGAACACCATGAATAGAGCAAATCGTCACAATGTGTGAACCATTATGCCTATGTTGTCATATATCAACCCTTGAGGGTCTCGGTTAATATTATCTTGTTGTGAATAGCTTATTGATTGCTAACATGTCCATATTCAACATGTATTATTAATTGTTTATGGATGCTCACATGCTTAATGAGATGCGTAACTGATTGAATGTGTTGTTATATTAATGCTCACATATTTGATGAAATGCCTAAGTAAACGTATTGCTCTATTGATGCTCATATGTTTGATGAAATGCCTAATTAAATGTATTGTTCCACTCATGCTCATATGTATGATAAAATGCCTAAGTGGATGTGTCATTGAATCCATTCTCCATATGAAATCTGGCTATGACTGCTCGACGAATTGTTAAGTTCGTAGTGGTGTTTAAAATTGCTTACAGTGTTGGGACAATCGGTTAACCGACTGAACCACCCTAGGCTTATTCGATCGACCCGGGTCGAATACCGACGACCGACGGCAACTGAACTACATGAGATGCTCGCACCCAATGCCAATTTTGCCGGAGTTCTCCAAATCAATCGAATTAGCTTAATAGTCGACTAACCATGTATGTTCACAATGTATGACAATGACGAATAGAATCTAGGATACCTCATTCCCATTGAATGAGTCTACTTATAATCATTAATAGTATGATCCACTAGACTTATGGGTCGAGCATGGTGGTATGGGATACCATGTCCAAGTTGTCAGCCTATGTTAGGCTGACGAGCCTACCCATAATGACCAACGAGCAATTGAGAAGGCTATGAGCCTATTATATCAAACTGAAATGATTTCACGACCACCCCACAATTACGTCTGGGTGACGACTCTTACATCATTTGTGGGCGCCCCCACCCGTCGATGGACTGCCTAACCCTGTGTGTCTGAGTTGTATCATCTGAGTCCTTAGTGATCGGTCGGGCCAGTTGGTCGAGCCAATGTTAGCCCCACATTAATTAGGGAGTTGTCGTCTAAGTGATAAACCCGAATATGGATCAATGACACAGGTAAGGAGCCGATTTGGCCACCCCGAGCCTCGTAATCCGGTTGAGACCATGATAAAATAAGGGTACCCTACTTTTCCAATATGTTGGATGAATAGAATTTAATAACTTCTCAACTAACATACGCATGCATCGCATTGCATTAGATAGGACTTGTGATTCGGCGTTGAGCCTCTTGTAAAGAAGTGTCAGCATATGTGAAATAGGCATCGAAGTCGCGTGAGAGGGAGTGTTGTTTGGAAAGAGCATGCATCATGTCATACCTTCATATTGTTGAGAGCGTTGCACAAAAAACCTTAAGATCTTGCCTCCCAAAACACTAAAATTATGGGATATAATAAGCAATGCACAAACCACATGACACAAGAGATTTTACGTGGAAAACCCTCGAAGAGGTAAAAACCACGGGACCTAGTCCAAAGCAACAATTCACTATGAAGTAAAATGTTACAACCAATCACAAGCATACACCGCTTGGAATGAAGTAAAATGTTACAACCAATCACAAGCATACACCGCTTGAATCAAACCTTCTTCACTCACGTAGGAGTGGATGAACAATAGGAGAATAATGAAAATGAAGAGATCTCACCGATCACAAGGACGTAGAAGCGTTGAGACATCGACTGCACAATAGATCACCTCTACGAGCAGAATCCTCCCCGCCACAAGCTTCCTCTCTCTTTTCTGTTTTTCTCTCTCTCACATTTGACGTGAATCACTTTAGGAAGCCCTTAGCATCCCTAGAATAGCCCTAAGGACCCCTATTTATAATTTAGGAAACTCTCATTCCGCACTTCTACAAAACCGACTCAAATTTACGCAGTCCATACAAAATCCACACATAATCTGCGTAACCCTCGACTAGTTGAGTCAGGTCCTTAACTAGTCGAAGGACCCCTTCGACCAGTCGAGCCTGACCCTCGACTGGTCGACACCAAAAAATCTAGCTTGCTGGATTTCGAGTCGAGCGAGCCAGATCACCGCTACTGAGTGTTTCAGTAGTAGGAGGAAGAAAAGGGAAAAGAGAAAGGAAGATCGGCCGAGCAACTCCTTCGACCAGGCCAAGCGTAGGGAGAGATCAGCCCACTCAACCGATTAAGCAGCACGGTGAAACAAGATTTAAGACATTCGCTTTACAACAGGCTGCACTACCTCTCCTCTGAACTGAGGAGGAAAATCTCATCAAATCTCCCCCTTTACGACTCAGGAGGAATTTGCCTTTTTTAAGCTAGTCAGGTTTTTATAAACCTCAAACTTGTCCTTGAGCAATGCCTTGGTCATCACGTCTGACCCATTACCGTCCGTGTGGACCTTCTCAAGCTGTAACACCTTTTGTTCCAAAGTATTCCTAATCTAGTGATACCGAATCTCTATGTGCTTCGACTTGGAGTGCTGACTTAGATCTTGCTCAAGTGTATAGTACTTTGACTATTGCAATAGACTACGTGTTGCTCCTACTTCAGGCTAAGTTCCTTTAGGAACCTCTTCATTCAAAGCATCCCTTTACATGCCTCTATGACCGTAATGTACTCTCTGTCGTCGTCGATTATTAAACATCGTATTTTATTTATCATGCTTAAATATTATCCGAATTGACAATGCTATAACCTTTTGTAGCTTGCTCTACCAAGAGACCGCTACCCGTGCAAACATAAACACAAACCCTGATGTAGACTTCTTAAAGTCTATGTCACCTATCATATCTGCATCTGTGTAGTCTTCTAACATAAATTTTCTGTCACCATAGCATAGGCTCAACCTGAATGAGCTTCTTAGATACCACAATATCTATTTCACCGCTGTCCAATGTTCTTTGCCAGGATTGGCAAGATACTGGCTGATAACACCAACCGCATATGCTATGTCTGGGTGCGTACACACCATAACACACATCAAACTTTCTACTACTGTTGCATAGAGTATCTTCCTCATCTCATCCACCTCTACCTTCGTCTTTGAACACTGTTTGTCCCTCAATTTGAAGTGATCATCCAGTGGAGTACCGACCGGCTTCACTGCATTCATATTAAACCGCTCTAAGACTTTCTCAATATACCGCTCTTGTAACAACCAAAGCTTTTTACTGCTTCTGTCATGAGTTATCTCCATTCCAAGGATCTGTTTAATCGGGCCCAAGTCTTTCATCGCAAATGACTTGCCCAACTCCTTTTTTAGCCTATCAATCTTCTTGATGTCTTTACCCATGATGAGCATGTCATCAATGTATAACAACAAAACTAAGAAATCATCATCTGAGAACTTACGCGTGAACACACAGTGGTCCGACTCTGTTCTGTCATATCCATGCTTTAACATGAATGAGTCAAATTTCTTGTACCATTGCTTTAAAGCTTGTTTCAGCCTATACAAGTCCTTTTTAGCCTACACACCATATGCTCTTTGCCCTTGACTTCGAACCCCTCTGGTTGGTGCATGTAGTTCTCTTCTTCCAAATCACCATGGAGAAAGACAATTTTAACATCTAACTGCTATATCTCCACATCCATGCTAGCCGCCAACCCAAGCAACATCCTTATGGATGTTGTCTTCACCACTGGTGAGAATATCTCCTCGAAGTCTATACCTTTTCTCTGACCAAACCCTTTCACCACAAGTTCGGCCTTAAACTTCGTTTGTGAATTCTTCTATTCAATCTTCTTTCTGAACACCCGCTTGTTGCTCAGAGCTTTCTTACCCTTAAGCAATTTCATCATATTAAAGGTGTGGTTCTTATACAAGGATTTCATATCCTCTTGCATGGCTTTCAACCACTCCCCCTTATGCTCGTCGACTAGGGCCTTAGAATAATCTTCCAACTCTCCCCCATCAGTGAGCATAATGTACTCATACGGCGAGTACTTCTTGGACGAGTGTTTGTCCCAGATGTCCTCCTCACCTATGGCTCAACAGGTGGATCAAGTGGGGGCTGCTCCCCCAGTCCATCTTCTGTAGAAACTCCTTCGTCCTCTGCACCTTGTTGTACTCCCCCGTTATCAGGCATCACAGGAGGAGTAACCGGATCCATGTCCTCTAGCTCACCTGAACTAGGTTGGGTCTTCTCTGGCTTATAAATGTCTTCTATACATTGATCTTCAAAGAAGATCACATCTTTGCTCTTGACAAGCTTTTTCTCAGTCGGATCCCACAATTTGTATCTGAACTTTTCTTCACCGTACCTCAAGAACATACATTGTCTGATATTCGTATCGAGCTTGGACCTCTCGTCCTTTGGTACGTGAATGGATGCCCTGCATCCAAACACCATGAGATGAGTGTACGATAGATCTTATCCAGTCCACATCTTCTCAGGTACTTCTCCATTCAATGAGGCTGATGGAGACCTGTTTATCAAATACACTGCCGTGTGCAATGCTTCTCCCCATAACATCTTGGGCAACTTTGCATGGGATAACATGCATCTGATTCTTTCTACAATGGTGCGATTCATTCGCTCAGCCACACCATTATGTTGGGGGGTCTTGGGAACCGTCTGTTCATGCCATATACCCAGGGACTTACAATAGTCATGTAAGTCACCAATGTATTCACCATCATTGTCAATGCGGATGCACTTTAATGATGTACCTCTTTCTCTCGACCATAACATGAAACATTTTAAATACACCAAAGACCTCGTCCTTGGATTTCAAAGCATAAACCCCAACCCTCCTAAATGCATCATTTATAAAAGTGACAAAATACAATACCCCACCCAAGGTTTTTGTCCTCATAGGACCACAAACATCAGAATAAACTAAATCTAATGCATGCATTTTATTAAATTGGGAAGTAGATTTAACACAAGAAACTCTATGTTATTTTCCTAATAAACAGTCAATACAGGTTTTGAGAGGTATACCCGATACTTTTGGAAGGAGCCGCTCTTCGCTAGTAGCTGAAGCCCCTTTTCACTCATGTGGCCTAGACGCCTATGTCACATGTCAGTAGTTGAATCTCCGCTGTGTTTAACCCACCCTCGCACACACTGACACTTGCATTGTAAATGGTGCAACACTTCTTCCCTCTGGCTGCGATCAATGAACCCTTAATGAGCTTCCAGCGCCCACCAACAATTTGGCTGTTATAGCCATCATCATCCAACCTTTCTATCGACATCAAGTTGAGGCAATGGTCTGGAATGTACCTCACATCGTTAAGAACTAATGTGCAGCCCACATCGGTCTTCACACAAATATCACTGACCCCTACGATCTTCGATACCCCAGAATTTTCCATCTTCACAGTCCCAAAGTCACCTGACTTACAGCTTCTAAAGAAATCCCTACGTGAAGTCACATGAAACGAGGTTCCTGAGTATATCACCCAGTCGGTGTCTTAACTCGTACCCGTGAGACAAACATCATGATCTGCTAAAAGAATAACTACAATGTCACCATCTAAAGCGACCACAGTGGAGTCTGATTCATCTTCTTTCTCCTTTCTTTTTCTTGTCATTCTTCTTATGACATTCATGCTTGTAGTGGCCCTTCTTGTCACAATTCCAGCATTCAACATCCTTCCTGACACTCTACTTGCCTCTTGATTTATCTCGGGCCTTCCTGCCCTTTATGTTCTTTTCTCTCCCCCGATCTTGTGTCACAATGGCCTCTTGTTGAGTAGACCCTTGAGACTTCCTCATTGTCTCCTCATTAAAGAGACAACTAGTTACCTGTTTTATGGATACCTTTCCATCTAACGTGGAGTTACTTAGAGACACCACCGATGTCTCTCAACTGTCAGGCAATGAGCTAAGTAATAGGAAAGCATGTAGTTCATCGTCCAGGACGATCTTCATAGCAGAGAGCTGGTTCAATATGTTTCTGACCTCATTCATGTGCTCAGCCACAGAACCACCATCTTTGAACTTGAGATTCACAAGTCGTCTTATCAGAAAAATCTTATTGCCGGCTGTCTTCCTCTCATACAACCCTTGCAATTTCAGCAATAGGGTAGCAACTGAGGTCTCCGTAGACACATGGTGGAATACGGAATCATCCAGCCATTGTCTAATAAATCCCACCACCTTCTGGTCCAACTTCTTTCAATCATCATCTGACATATCCTTTGTCTTTGCTTATATGCCTAGAATTGGAGCAAACAAGTCCTTGCAATAAGGCAAGTCTTCCATCTTAGCCTTCCATATGGTCCGGTAAAAACCATCGAGACTGATCATCCTTGATGAGCCACCTTCAATAATTCAGAACTAATCCCCCTCCGTTCAACCAACCTATCTTTGATACCAGTTTGTTGAGAGCGTTGTACAAAAAACCTTAGGATCTCACCTCCTAAAACACTAGAATTATAGGATATAATAAAACAATGAAATAAATTAAAGCACAAACCACATGACACAAGAGATTTTACGTGGAAAACCCTAGAAGAGGTAAAAACCACGGGACCTAGTCCAGAGCAACAATTCACTATGAAGTAGAACGTTATAACCGATCACAAGCACACACCACTTGGATCAAACCTTCTTCACTCACGTAGGAGTGGATAAACAATAAGAGAATAATGAAAATGGAGAGATCTCACCGATCACGAGGACGTAGAAGTGCTGAGACGTCGACCGCGCAGTAAATCACCTCTATGAGAAGAATCCTCCCTTCCACAAGCTTCCCCTCTCTCTGTTCTCTTGCTTTCTCTCTCTCTCTCTCTCACCTTTGACGTGAATCACTTTAGGAAGCCCTCAACATCCCTAGAATAGTCATAGGGACCCCTATTTATAGTTTAGGAACTCCCCTTCTGTACTTCTGTGAAACCGACTCAATTTTAAGCAATTTGCACAGAATCTGCGTAACTCTAGATTAGTCGAGTCAGGTCCTCGACTGGTCAAAGGACCCCTTCGACCGGTTGAGCTTGACCCTCGACTGGTCGTTGCCAAAAAATCTAGCTTATTGGACTTCGAGTCAAGATAGCCTCAACTAGTCGAGCAGCTCCCTTCGACCGGTCGAGCAGCCCACTCGACCAATCGATCTACACTGATTAGGTCAATAACACGTGTAACTTAGAACTGATGGAGCCATTGAGTTAGCTACTAACTCCCACCTGGGATAGTATTTTAAAAAACCAATCAGGCATTGTTGTTGATACAAGTTCTATCGAGGCCTCTGAAGAGTAGGCTTGGGTCGGCTTACACTTTTGCCGTGATGCCTTAGGAGCATCGAGCGAAGCCAAAAGACTCTACTTTTATTTTAGTTTTGTGCATATATGTGTTAAGCCCCCGATCGGGCGTGCTTTATGTGTAAATTTTATTGTATGTTCATTTTATCTTGTATAATCCCCATTTTTTACGATTACTACTATTGAAATTGTATTTTTGACTCTTGGCACCATATTTATGGATTTTTATTATCTATATCTCGCTTTGGTTCTTCTAAGTTGAATTGCACTACTCTGATTATTCGTGTGTGGAATGAATGTGAATCTGAATGAGGTCACACGTGCATTCTCATTTAGTTCACACCCGGGAACTTGGGACCGGGGTCTCTGTACTCAAGTGCCGATTTTTGAGGTATGATAAGTTGGTATGAGAGCGGAGTATTGAGATAAGAAGGACCTTAGGAATGATGACTATACAAAGCACAATAACTAGGGTTGAGACACTCAGGATTAGAGGTTTGGTCTTATAGGGGATCTCCTTGATTTTAGGATTACCCGTTAGTGTAAAAAATCTAATAAATTAGAAATAATGAATCTTTAGACCAAATTCTCGGTTTGTTATGATTCTGAATTTAAAATTAGATATGATGAATAATGAGATTAAATCCCTAATTTTGTGATGCTTTCGAACTTAAATCTATAAATCAGAAACTTAGCGTTGCCATGGTTAGTTTTGTTGCGTATGAAGTGTTTGAGTACGTGTGATTCCGGTTTGGAATAAGTAAATTTGGTAAACCCTTTTAGGGAGTAAATTTTAGCGTAGGGATTCGATAAGTGCAAAGTTTTAGTTTTACAAAAATAGGGGTAGTGGGACTTAGTGCCACTAAGTGACATTTAAGGGGAAAAAAAAAAGAGGGAGGAAATAAATGAATGAAATAATAATAATAATAATAATAATAATAATACTAATAATAATAATAATAATAATAATAATCATGAATGGCGAAATGAAATGAATGAACGAAAAAATGATGAAATGAATGAAAATAGAAGAAAAAAAATAAATGAAATGAATGAGAAAAAATAATATTTTATTTTAAATAAAATTAATGGATGAATGAGGAATGAAAAATGAAAAATGAATTAAAAAATGAATAAAATGAATAGATGAATGAGGAGTGAGGAATCAATGGAAAAAAAAAAAGAAAGATAATGGTGAATGAAATAAATAAAGAGAGAACAAACGAAGAGAAATTTTATATATATATATATATATATATATATATATATATATATATATATATATATATATATATATATATGATAAGAAAAAAAGGGGAATTTTTTTTAAAATAAAATAAAATCCGGCGGCTCAACCGTTAGAGCGGCGGTGTCACCACCGGAGTGGCTAAGAGTGGCGGCTCCACCGCTAAAATTTTTCAGCAATTTCCAGTTTTTTAGGCTAACTTCAAAAATCCATATCTCATTCAATATAGATCCGATCAAGGTGATTCAAAATTTAGATTAAAGCTTGATAAGTTTAGTTTTATATAAAATAAAAATATAATTAATTTTAGGTACTTTTAAAATCTGCATAGAAATTATTAGTTCCAAACAACTGTTACTTATAGAAAATTAAAAAAATTTGTACACCCCCAAATGAAATGAAATTTTGTGGGATGAGTTTAAACTTAATGATAAATTATTTAAAAAATTTTTTAAATAATTTAGTAACTAAAATTATATACATATATATAAAAAAGTTACAAGAAATAGATACGTCTTAAAATCATACAAAAAATCGTTGGTTTTCAACAGTTGGAACTTCCAGAATTTTTATAATTTGAGAACTTCAAATGAAATTAAATTTTGTGAGATAAAATTTAACTTAATTTTAAATTACCAAAAAATTTATAAAAATAATTTGGTACCTAAAAGTACAACAAAATATTACAAGCAATAGAGATATTATAAAATCATATAGAAAATCATTGGTATTGGATGGCTGATACTTTTAGAATTTTTATAATTTTTTTGAAGCTTGAAATATAATGAAATTTTGTGAAAGAAAATTCAACTTAATGATGAATTACTATAAAAATTATAAAAATAATTTAATAACTAAAAGCTGCAAAGATGTTGCGAACAATAGGCATGTTGTAATCGAAAATTTCTGTAACTTCGAGTTGTCGATGGACTGGACGTATCTTTTTCATATAGAGTTTTAGTATTCGATGTCTTTTTTATAAATTGCTTATAATCATGTCAGGAATTTTCCTATTTGATTAAATTAGATTGTTTTTAGTATATTTTTCTATTTCAAGTAGTTTCTAGTATAGTTGAATTATGGTTCCTGAGTAGGGTTGAGTTTCATTGTTTAAGAATATATAAGTTCGTATTTGAGGTGGACTTCACTAAAATATCATGAGTTCTTTATTCACTTGTGGATTCAAATTTTATACCACATTAAGGAGACGATGTTCTTCCTTTCTTATTTTTTACGCCATTTT
This sequence comes from Magnolia changhungtana, assembly GCA_030180095.1. Lineage (NCBI taxonomy): Eukaryota > Viridiplantae > Streptophyta > Magnoliopsida > Magnoliales > Magnoliaceae > Magnolia > Magnolia changhungtana. The sequence goes on along the minus strand of JASAUF010000369.1, from coordinate 824,872 downwards.
TAACATCATTAGCCTTCCAAACGTCCGAAATACTTTAGAACTTTCGATTCTTCCTTCCCTCTAGAAATTAACGAAACTAAAGCACGGTTTTCTCATAACTCACCAGCCATATGATTGAAACAACAATATGCATATACAATTTTAGTTTATTAAAAACCTTTGTAGGATAATCGTTTGACTATAGGCACAATATGAGATTTATTAATCATTAAGTTGGATATTAATTAAAATGAGAACTCTCTTTGACCAAGACCTGAAGGACGACCTTATAAATATAAGGCTTGAACTTTCCAATGAATTACAATATTCCCTAAATACTTAGGATGATCGGATTACGGAATTATAAAATCATACACCGATGAGGCATTCGCGACTTGTCCCAATTCTCAATCCTGGGCGACTACCAATGGACTCACTGCTTTGACCAAGTGGAAGATCAAGATCCATCAAGACTATGAAGGGATACAACGAGTTTTCTGCCTTGGTCGGGCAGAGGATCGACGTATCAGATAGAAACTCACCACAACTATTTTTACTTATTAGCCCAATCCTGAAAATTATAATATACCACCATTAGATAAACTTTATCGTCAAATACTTAGTGCGATAGTAATAATTTTGACATCTATTCTCAAGTCTTAATGGTGAAAAACTTTTAAGGAGGTAGACAACAATAAGTTAGGCTAGTGTATTTAGTATACATCCTAACACACATATAAACATGAAATCAACGAAACTTGTACATAGGAAAAAAGAATATCTTTACTTATTAACATTAAGCAATTTTGGGGACAAAATTTGTTTTTAAGAGGGGTAGATCATAATGTCCTAGATTTTCGCTATTTTACATTTCCAAAAATCCTTAAAAATTTTCAATATAACTAGCTTATGTTGTCACTTACTGTAACACCCCGCACTTTTCAATACATGAGTATTGAAAGTTCTTAAGTATTACCATGAAATTTAATTTAGTATATACATATGTATGTCAACAACTTAGTCTATCCTAACCTTACATCTATTCTCTAACATGAATTTGATCGTTGAGAATAATCTTCATTTATAGATCAAGTCATCCGACTGTTAATTTTTAGGACGAGATCATCATATATCCAAGTATTCTCACTTGTTCATCATAAGCAACCGTTCAATCAACTATTCATCATTAGGTAAAGATATTTGACCATCCGCTTTGAGTTTAGACCACCCGATCATGGTAAACTAACTACCTGATCTCTACATCTGCTCGCATCCGTATAAAACGAGATGATGATCTGTTCATCTTGTTCACCACCTATGAATATGCTTAACCGATCATCAGGAATACAATTTGAGAAACTTACACATGTGAACAAGTCACTTAAATCTAACGGTATACATGTTCTACTTCTTGATCACTCCAAAAACTTACTTGTATTCATCTGTTTACAAAATCGACCATACAATCACTACATACATGATCAAAGTACTAACCATCAAGTTTTCATATTTTTAACATACCATCCGACTGTCCATTATATTTGGATCCGTCAAATGGGCCACCTAAACATTAAAATGAATTGCTCAATTCAAAGATCGTAAGGTATATGCCACAACTACCAGCTGACTTTTTTATTGGATATATGAAAGAGTTGATTTAGACCTCGGGGTGGTATAGCTTATTAAAATGACATCTTAGTCATCTGTAAGTGATCAATGCCCAAAATTGAGCGATGGAAAGAGAATGAAAAATAAAGAATGTTTGTCAAATTTCAATGTATTTGGATGGTGTAATTCGACGTTACAGATGGTGGAAGTTGGAGAAATTAAAGATGGAAAAATCATAAATACTTAACGTTATTAACTTATACCCTTGAATTTTATATCACATTATTGGAGCATAAAAATTAAGAAGAATAGAAAAATCGAAGATCGATAGTTGTTTGTTGCACGGCGCACAACACAAGTATTGGAGGATCCATTACGCGGCGCGCATTGAAAGTCTACCCACAATACCAATGAGTGCGCAATGGACACGTCCGCGCAATCATCCAGTATGCTTGCTCATTGCGCGGATAGAAGGGTTGTCACATGTGAGAGGCTATAAATACCCCACCATCTTTATCATTTCGATCGATTGAATGATTTTCAGAGAGCAGAAGAGATAAGACTTCTCAAGATTCATCTAAGTATGCGGAGCACCTGTTGCGTGGCGCGTAATGAGTGTCTCGTGTAATGATCATCCCGCGCATTAGGGTAGTCCGCGCCATGAGTGAACTATGTTCATCTCCTATCCGTGCAACAGGATCATCGCACGGACAATAAGTTTTGGTGATAAACTTCATTTTGAAGACAAAAAAAAAAGGTTAATTACACCATGGGACCAAAGTTATTCTAGTCTGCAAGATCAATTAAGATAATATCATTTCCACGCAATGACTCATGCAATCAGAAGATCACATTGCGATCCAAAATGCGCTGAAATTGATATCCGAATTTATTCAATTCTTCTATTTTTGTTATGTATACTTTATCTTATAATCAAAGGATAAAAGGATGTAAATGAATTCAAAATGAATAATATATGATGATTATTCTTTATATTATTTTTTTGTTATAATTGAATGAGATAATTTCCCAAATCAAATAGCTTTTGTTTGTTGTCAAAACAAAATGGCGACTCTGCTAGGGAATTTTGTTTATCTTACTCAATAATAGCTTAGAAAACATATAGGGAATTTCATCATTGTTTGACGTCGTATAGACACCAAAATGGCAACTCTCAACGGGAACATCCGCTCCTTCATCTCTAAGATAAAGTATTCCTTTATATAAGTACTAATTAATATTATTTTTCATTGTTGAGTCAGAACTACAATACAACGCACGTATTACAACTACAATCAATGGCGACCGCTACAAGCAAAATGATTTTTTATTTCACTCCATATGGATTTACAGTAGAATATGTCTGTAATCAATCTTCGGGCCTAAAGAACCAGCTGATCCAAGAAAAGTCGACTCTTGTTAAGAACGATGCTTCACGAGCTATTGCTGGAGTGATATTTATATCACCACTCGCACAGGATAAAGGAAATGAATGGATTGTTGTCTCCCGAAGGAAGACGAAGGCCCATGCGACTGCCAAATTAACTCCATAAAAAATGATCAGAAGCCCAGTAACAAGAAATGCAGCTAGAAAGAACCCTGTGCTTGCTCCTCCAGCGTTGTATCCTGGAAATCCTCTTACTCTCTGACATCACAGGATTTCCCGGCTCTGCCTGCTACAAACATTCGATGGATGAGAAAAGAAAAAGGTAAATCACCCGTAGAAAACTCATCAGCCTCGACATCTCCACAAACAAAACTTCAAAGAGCCACATAGCAATCAACTGAATCATATGGAAGTGTAAAAGAATTCGACAAGCTCCACTCTTATTAAGCCCCACCACCCTGATACACTCCTATCCTACCTCGACAACATCTTTGTCAAGGAGTGGAGAGCCACCGAATACATGTCAGAAACAAGTCAGGGCCAACTACCAACTGTTGATGAGTGTATGGCCGAGAAGGCACAAACTCAAAGGACTATGATGGAAGAATGTCGAAGTCTTTGAGATGCCTTAGCCACCCTTGCTCATAATGTGGCTCAAGTTGTAGCTTCACTGATGATGGCTGCTATAAACGGACATGAACAATGGCCTGAAGGATTGCAACCTCCAAGAACAAGATCACATGGATCTGCCCCTGCTATGAGAGTGATAAACCAAGAAAAAATGCGACAAGTGGTTACAGAGATAGTCAGAGAACATGAGCATATCGGGAGATTCCATTATAGAACGCTGTATCTGAGAGAAGTTGAGGACTTACCATTCTCGGCTAATTTCAAACATCCCGACTTTCAGAAATTCAACGAGGATGGATCTCTGGAGGAACACCTCATGCACTTCATTACGAGGATGGGCAATTTCTCCATTGTCTCACAATACTGCTTACGATTATTTGGATCTTCTTTAACAGGAAAAGCATTCTGATGGTATTCCAATCTGGCACCGGAATTGATACAAACTTGGGAGCAGATGCAAGACATCTTCATATCAAACTTCTTTTCATCAGATCGTGATGTCAGATAGCTTCTGTGAGATAGAGGGAAAATGAACCCATGGAGAAATTCATTGATAGATGGAAAACTTTGGGAGCTTCATGCAGACAGTTACCCGAAGAAAAGGAATAGGTGAAGATGTGCCTAAACTCCATGGAAACGGGAATCGCATTCGGACTCACAAGCGCAAACATAGACCTTTTGAGATCTCGCTACAAAAGCACATGCGTGGGAGTTAATGGCCAGGAAAATGCCAACATTTCAAAACAGAATAGAAAGAAGAGGGCCAAAGAGATCAATGGTAAATGTCATTAATCAAGAGAAGAAAAGAGACATATTTCACAATAAGCAGGAAACAAGAAGAAGAGAAGATTCAGATCGTTACAAGAGCCATGTAAATAATAAACGACCTCGATTATATGACTCTCACAAAGGATACGCTTTCGAAAAAGAAGATGTATTGCCGATGATGGGGTAACTATTAACTGTTGGAACTATTAATTTATCTCAACCGAAATATCTAGAGAAATTTGAGATGACAAAAGAAAAGAATTATTACCGTTATCATCGTTTCCTAGGACATTCCATAGAAGACAGCTTCACACTAAAGGATATGTTGTAGAAAATGATAAAACAAGGAGAGATGGTAATAAAGAAAGGCGAAGAACGAGAAAAGTGACTATAATGTGACATCTGTGAGAGATCCGTTAAAGATATGGAAATGTAAAGAGAAAATAACTGCGACAAGAGAGTTGTCACTTGTAATACTTCCTGCAATGGGTTTCGTCAAGAATATTCATCGTTATTCATGGCTTCCCAGGTCGTCTGCTGAAGAAATTAGTCTGAATGATTTAACTTCTATCTGCTGACGAAAAGACAAACCAGTTAAAGAATTCGTTGATCGATGGAGAATCCTGGGGGCATCATGCCCACAACGTACGGAAGAAGAATAACAAGTCAAGTTGTGTATAAAATGCATAAGACCAGATATTGCATTGGGTCTTATTGGTCCAAATGTATAGACCTTTCAAGATCTGATCGTGAAGGCTTACAATTCAGAAAAGGTCAGTGCACAGGTGTTCAATTCTCATATGAGTCAGCTGTTTCAAAATCTTAAAAGAACTTCAACCGATACTGCCAAGGAAGAAGGAAAAATGAAGAATTATCAAGATGAATAAAGAAACTCTAGTAAATGAAACATGAGTGATTCCACAACTAAGATAGAAAAGAAAATATTCATGCAATTCAAAAACTGCGGAAAATATATATTTGAAGAAGACGATATACTTCCTATGATGAACTAATTATTGGTCGTAGAGAAGATCAAATTGTCATGGCTAAAGCATCCAAAGGAAATGAAGAAAATAAGAGAAAATAATTATTTTTATTATCATCGTTTTCTCGAACATCGAACTGAGAATTACTTCATCTTAAAGAATATTTTACAAAAAATAATTGACAGTGGTGAAATTGTCATAAGAAAAATGTATGATATAAGAGAGAAGGTATATGTTTATTACAAATATAAGAGAGAAGGTAATGACGTACAATCCCGATTGAAGATAGTCATTTGAAAGAAAAATAATATTTTAATATGATACGACGCTTCATATCTTTGTGATCGGGATGTGAAGCTGCAAAACAAGTATATTCATAGAACTAGGGGCAAATTTGATCCTAAATAGGGTAATCCATATATACAAGGCATCGATATACCTGTCAATACTTGCTTCATCAAAATATATTGTCCTTAAAGATCGTTGCAGTTTTGATTACGAAAATTATCAGCATAATACTTCCCAATCAAAAGGGGGAAAGACAAGCATAATGGTGAAAAAGCCTCAAAAGGCAATGCCATGTATTATTCTCCATATATGAATGAAAGGTAGATTCTCAAGTTTAAACATATCAAATTAATCACCGATTATCGCCGAGTGCCGACGACAAGCGCCAAAATTAATATTATCGTTGACCATCACCAAGCTCTGATGTGTCAAATGGATATTATCGCCATCGCTAATCGCTGCTGACTATTATTAAAAAGTCATTATCATCGAACTGATATTATCATCAAGTTTATACACTACTTTAAACATAAATATTATCAAGAATACTATTACCAGCAATGACGATATATCATTTATCGACCAGTCATTTACGGCAGCCAAGTGCGCCTATACGGCCGACCATGCATAAGTCCTATAATAATGATGGAGATTTATCATTTACGGTAGCGAAGTGCACTTATACGGTGAACCACACATAAGACTTATCACAATTGGCGATTCATCAAATATTATGCGGGCAGCAGTGAGAAGTCAGTGGCCCTAAAAGCCTGCGAAGGCTATCACATGCTTAGACTCATGCGAGCAACGGAGCGTGCCTATACAACCAACCACACGTGAGACCAATGCCATCTGTACAGCTTCTGACAACGCCATGGGGGATGGTGAGAGAAAATGCCCTCCCATGAATGAGTTCGACTTGGCAGACGAAAAAAAAGTGGGCCGTAGTGTACGCTCTTTGGCTCGTCCATAGATAGGTCAACCATGCATAAGACACCCTAGATTCCTGGCTTGATCTCAGTAGAAACTCATGGGGATGAGTCTCTAAATGAGTTAGCCTCTCATCGATGGACTGACAACCTTGAATTTGGTACCCCTAAGATAGCCTTGCAAGCCCCGTGAACTCTAGAGAGTTACTGCGGCCAACCCTACACATAGAACCTACCGAGTTCACCGTCCCGATAGCTTCACTGGGCTCCTCTGATGAATCACAGTTTGTGAATTTTTCGGCTGCAATGGTTTAACAAACTTATAAGAGTTACAGAGACCACTTGCATAAGACCCGACTCCAACTACTTAAGAGTCTGAAAAACTGTGCCTGCTCCAATTACTTAAGAGCTTAAACTGTGAATAAGTCAAGTCGAGTCGAGTCAAGTCAAGTATGTCATGTCCAGTCAAATTTATATTTACTCCAACTACTCAAGAGCTTAAACTGTGTATATAGCATGCCCATAAGACTAATTGAATTATGAATAAGTCTTAAATTAATGGGTCAAAATGTTACGAATGCATGTGTTCATCTATTTTATCCAAGATATGCTCAAATATGCAATTGTTTGATATGATAAAATAAATCATGAAAATCCCAAACACTGATTAAACAACACACAAAAATGCATATGTTCAGTTATATGTTCGAATCAGGTTTAAATTACAGCAATAGTAAGTTTGTTCAAAATACTTGCTACTTTCTATTCAAAAGTTAATTTTTCAAGATTAACTATATGAACTATGGATCTTTGATTATAATCTACTTATCCTTCCGAAGAGAGCGATAATGTATTCCCGTATCTTGCTTTCCTGATGATGAAGAAAAATTATCTCGTGAAATCTGCAAAGGAGGAGGAAGATGAAAATGCGAAGAATTATCATTTTCTTCTAGACAATCTGAAGATTCAGATGTATTCTTTGGATTCTTCAAAGGAGCACCAAATGTTATCCATCCTTCAAAAGTATATGAAGGTTTCACTTCACAAATATTATTTTTTGAAGAAATATTTATGCAAAGTTTACCAGGAAATGTGAGATGATCTGTTTCTTTAAAGTAACTTATGTCTTGGTCTTTCTGATAATTTTCTATGCACGGTGGAGGAATCTATATGGCATAATCAATGAGCAATAATTGAGCACTAAATAATATTGATAAGCCCACCAATGCATCCAGCAATAAGAAGCATGAACTGGATAATTATGGTCAGGAATTATGAAGCGTGATCTAGTATGTACGTTCAAGAGTTGCTTCCATAACAAGGCCTAGTTATATGGCTCAATGCCATAACTTCTCATTGTTCTGGTAACAATATCACAAATCTCTGGTACTGTCTGATCAAAACCAAATTGATGAGCAAATCTGCTTGGGTAATATGGTTCACGTTAGAATGTGCCACCTTCCCTCGATGGAAGAGTACTGGTCCTAATAAAAACATGGAATGAATGTTCGCCAAAAGAGATAGAATCATCATCAGTTACTTCTATATCCTCTGGAAAAATACTGAATGAAAACTGAAAAAAGTCAATAGAATCACTGTTCTCTATTTTTCTGGTGACCCAACCATTCGATTTTTCGATCATCTTCCTCGGTTGATAATGTTGGAGTGAAAGCCGATGAGGATTTGAATAAGCTCTTTTCGAATTAGTAAAAGTCCATGAAAAATACACTCCTAACTAACCTATGAAGAAATGCTAAGAAGCACAAATTGGAAAAGACTCGGAGGTAGAACTTTCAGAACCAGAAATGATATTTCCAAAAGCACAATATAATGAGCAAAGGACCGAAGGAGCCAATGAATATTTCTGACCTTCCGCCATCAAGCTCGCAACCACTAAGAGAATCAGTCTGTGAATTCTATTTGTTTTAAATTTGGAAATATTACCAAGCTCAACCAATAACCTAAGAAAGCAGCCAATCCTAACCTTACATCTATTCTCTAACCTGAATTTGACCGTTGGGAATAATATTCATCCATAAATCAAGTCATCCGACCATTGATTTTTATAATGAGATCATCATATATCCAAGTATTCTCACTTGTTCATCATAACCAACCATTCAATCAACTATTCACCGTTAAGTAAAGATATTTGACCGTCCGCTTTGAGTTTGGACCACCCGATCATGGTAAACTAACTACTTGATCTCTACATTTGTTTGTACACATATAAAATTGAGATGATGATCCGTTCATCTTATTCACCACTTATGAATATGCTTAACCCACCATCAGGACTACAATTTGAGAAACTTACACCTGTAAACAAGTCACTTAAATCTAATAGTACACATGTTCTATCTCTTGATCACTCCAAAAACCTACTTAATTCATCCGTTTACAAAATCGATTATACAATCACCTACATACATAATCAGAGTACTAATCATTAAGTTTTCATATTTTTAACATATCATCTGACACAACTATTGAAGGATCCATTGCGCGGCGTGCAATGAAAGTCTCGCGCAATACCAATGGGCGTGCAATGGACACTTCTGCGCAATGATCCAATATGCTTGCTCATTGCACGGATAGAAGGGTTGGCACGTGTGAGAGGCTATAAAGACCCCACTCTTCTTCATTTGGATCGATTGAAAGATTTTCAGAGAGTAGAAGAGAAGACTTCTCAAGATTCATCTAGGTATACAGAGCACATGTTGCGTGGCGAGCAACAAGTGTCTCATGTAATGAGCGTCCTGCGCATTAGGGTAGTCCGCGCAATGAGTGAACTATGTTCATTTCCTATCCGCGTAACATGATCATTGCGCAGACAATAAGTTTCTAATGATAAACTTCATTTTGAAGACAACAAAGAAAGCTTAATTACACCATGGGACCAAAGTTATTCAAGTCTGTAAGATCAATTAAGATAATATCATTTCCATGTAACGACTCATGCAATCAGAAGATCACATTGCGATCTGAAATGCTGCTGAAATTGATATCCGAATTTATTCGATTCTTATAGTTTTGTTGTGTATACTTTATCTTAGAATTAAAGGATAAAAGGATGTAAATGAATTCAAAATGAATAATATATGATGATTATTCTTTGTATTCTTTCTTTGTTATAATTGAATGAGATAATTCCTCAAATCAAATACCTTTCGTTTCTTGTTGAAACACACATATATAGTTCTCATGATCCATTTCATGTGAAATTTTATACCATTCTTATTTATCATAAATTAACCATACACGTTGAATTTTAGCATTAGATCATTATAAAAGTGGCTTAATTAATAAATAAGCCTCTTAACCGTTGATTTTGGTGTCTATCGTGTGAGGAAAGCTCGAAAATAGTTGTAGTAGGATATTTCCCTCTATACGAATGACTTGGATTGGCCATCATATGAACCCAATGTAAAATATGAGGACCCCACTTTGGTAGGCTTTTTCTTAGGCGTGAAATAAGCCGTTTTAGGCTTACCAACTCTTCTTAAATATATAGCTTCCGATTGACCCACATTATACCGTCAATCGCAACTTAAATTTAGACCACACTTTAACTTCATATGATTATGATATCATATAAATTTTAGACCCCGAACTATGATCCTACAACGTTGAATGATGACCGCCTTGACTCCAATTCCTTCTTTTTGGTGCCATTGATCAACCACCAACTTTTATCCAACTGTTTGCCTATCCTGACTACATATTTCTTCCAAAATTAGGCCCTATCATTAAGCGTAGACCGTTAATTGAGATCAAATTCTTTTTGGCACTTGTTATGAGAATTTTCAAGATAGGCCAATCTAAATTTCGGATCACCAAGAAAATCATATACCCGGGCTCTATTCGACAACCCCGACACACTGAACGAATTAAATTTAAAGAAAGATTGTCAGAAAAGGTCAAATTGAAGAAACTCAATCCAAGTGGGATGTGAAACACATCCCCTCTCACACGCCCACTCCTTTATAAAAAGGTTGTGCATCCCTTTACACTCACACACCACCTCTCAACGTTCAAGGAGGAGAGAGAAAGAGAAAGAGAAGAAAGAGAAGAAAGAGAAAGAGAAGTCTAGATGTCCATCATCATCTTCATTCTCTACACGTGTGGTGTCTCCCTCTTGCTCAGGCGATGTCGTGATTCATGTAAAAACTTTCTTACATCGAGATCTACTTAGGGTTTAGATCTAAGACTAAGGTGATGGATTCCTTTAAGCTTACACTAATTTGAGTTAATATGATTTATCTTGTTTTTGTATACTTTCATATTATTATGATTTTTTATGCAATTGATTGATGGATCATTATGAATTATTTATCCTTTTGAAAAATATGGTGAATTTATGATTTTAATTATGTGTGATTTTTATGAATTTATGTGGAGTGATGGATACAAGCCTTGCCATTTGCTAATTTTGAGAGTGATGTGTGCTTCCACTCTATACTGAGTTGGCTTTTTGCCCATCTCCCTTTATTCTTATTGAGTTAGCCTATTTGATACTCTTCTCTTTTATTAAGATAGCCTAATACTACTTTTTCCTTTATTAGGTTAGCCTTGTGCTACCTCCCTTTGTGGCTTAGGCATGTGTCTTAAAATTTCAAAACCCTCATGTTTCGACTTATTTTTCTATTGATGCAAGTGATGTGTTATAGGCCTCATATATAGTGGTTCATATATATTATTGTAGAAGTAATGTGTTTCGAGTAGCAACCCTCTTAATCGGCACATAATCCTGTGGGTTAGGTAGTAGTGCACAATCGATGTAAGTAAACCGTGATGCCTGTTACATCACTTCTCAAGATTGGATGTCGCAAATAGTCGCTCTATGAACAAATCGTGTCACATAAATCTTCCAATAACATTGTTATGTCACCTTCAGATGTTCGTATAAATCCAAGTTAATGTTGGACACGCCGACGAATCTCCGTAGTATGAGATGCGGGGCGAGCCAGGTTTTCTATGAACTATATTCTACATTGTGATGACCACTACATATGATGGACCGCACACACTATACTAGATATACATTCATGTAGATTGGTTGCGTATACTGATATTACTCATAGTTGTGGAGTACGAGATGTATCAAAACCCTCACATTATTCTTATGAATCTCTTGAATTATTGTTAATCTTAAAGGATAACCATTGCTATGAGTAAGACATTGACCCTCTCCAACCATACAGATATTGCAGGTGAATTACAGGTTGATGATATGACCGATAATCATTCTATGGAAGATTCTTTTGAAAAGAAAAGAAGAAGGATAATACTACGAATTGTTTTATTTATTTTTCGCTGTAAACTTTGATAATGTAATAAGCTTCCATTGAGAGGGTATTAAAGAATTATTTATATGCTTTTTACTCTAATGGAATGAAAAATACAGCCAATTTTATTCTTGTGAATGGTTATCTTCGTGAATATAACTGGATGTGATTTATCTATTTTTTTAAAATAAGGTACGATTTCGAAGCATCCAATTTTTACATTATTAACACCCGAAATTCTCGAGCACGAGTATGTACTCAGGTCGCAAAAATTCAGGATGTTAGACTTACTGACCCATGATGCTCGAGGCAAGCCTATACATGGGTGGTACCAGTAAAGAACCGCACAAATCTAATTAATCAACTGTAGGAAGCCAACGAATCCGCCCAATCACTTAAACCTCAAGTATAATGTTTGTTTGCCTCAAAGTGTAGAGGTTCGTAAGTAATATCCTGTGAATACATGGTCAATCCCACAAGGAGATAGTTTATGAGAATGAGAAATCAAATGTAAAACTAATTAAGTAAGAGAAACTGACCTATAAGAATTCTAATTAATGGATGCAATGATTTTGAGGTTTTTGTTTTTAAATGAAATTTAATTAAATTAATTAAAAACAACACCCAAGCTTCAAAGTTCCATATATAGGTTAATAACCCATAAATCATGATGATTTTGATAACGCAATTAGGATCCAAGCACTATGGTCGACCTAATCAGAAAATAAAACAGTTTAAATCTTTTTAATAAATGACATGAGAGGTTAGAGAATTATGGATTTGCACCTTTAACATATATATTCTCAAGCGCTAGTGATTGTAAGCATTCAATATCCATGAGATAATGAATCAAATAATATAACAGGTTGAAAATATCTCCCATCTAGGAAATCTAATGATCCAAGTTAAGCCTATCCATCAATATGGATCTCACATGATAGAAACATATGGATCAAAAACCTAAATATAGATAATTGATAACATGCATACAACATTCATCTCATCATTAAAAATAAATCAACCAATCATAACTTATGAATCATTAAACCCATGTGTTTCCCTTCTAGCTTAGGCTAGGGAGAATTAGAAAAACATGATTAAAAATAGAAATACAAATAAAATAAAAAGCAAGTACATAAATAAATAAAGATTTAAAAAAAAACTTGTAAAGAAAAATAAAAACTAAAACAATAAAACTTGAAACTTTTCTAAAAAAACTAGAAAGCTCTCCAAAAACCCTAGATTTGCTTTAAAAAACCTAGGTATGCTTTAGAAGTTCATAAGAAACCTCTATTTATAGTTTAGCTCGGTTACTTTTGAAAAACAAACTCTATTTACGCAATCCGCGTAAAAACTGTATTTCACTTTACACGATTTTGGTAGCATCGAAATTGGCTTAAGTGGCACCAAAATTGGCTTAGGTGGCACCTAATTAAGTTGTTTTCTTACTGGACTGTTTTGTGCACTTTAGGTGGCACCAAAATTGACTTAAGTGACACCTAAACGTCCTGTTTTTTGTTGTTTAACTTGTGCTTTTGCCAATCTTTTCTCCATCTTTTGTACTTGATTTCTTTAGATCTTTGGCATGAGAATTTTCCATTCTTGGTCTCCTAAGATCCCTCATTTGCCTTGGTGATTCTTGAGCACAAAATCCATGCTTTTAACATTCTTTTCAATTCAAGCTCTCAAATTCACCTTGCAACATAAACATGCATAAAACATAACATTAAGTAGTATCATGTTCATAAAACCAAGATATAAATGGGAAAAAATATGCAATATTTGAGTTTAAACATATAGCCTTATTATTTATTTATCTAGAGCCGAAATGTAGCCGACTAATCACTGACTAATTGAGACAATCGTAACTAAATAAAAACCTACGTAAAGCCGAGACAACTAGGGGTCAAATCTTAATTAACAAACCAAATCAACCAAATTACTCCTTTAGCCTAAAAACCAATTATTTAGAGTAATTAGGACCGAATCACCATTTCCATTAATTATGAATAGGTCGCACTTTTAACTTGGCTAATCCACGCCCTAATCATCGTGCATAAAAAATCTCGCTATCCAATTCATTCCAGAAATGCTATGATTATCCGAATAAGTTCTATATCACTTGTTAGTGGGAAAATAAATCTGATGTAATAGAAAGACATTTGTCTTAGCAGGCTTGACATCCATCATGGGACATCAAACTGAGATCGCATTTTGAATCGCTCAACTTGAACTCGCAAGGCGAGTGCTTGGGTTGTGCAAATATGTTAGATGAAAATATGGAACTTAAGTGAAACTAGCCCCTTTGTTCTTTCAGAAAGTTGTAACTTTTGAACCGTCGATTCATAACCAAAGTCAGGGTTGTTCGACCGTTGTTTTCTCACACATTGTATGCGGGCGTACTAGAACTAGATTTGTGACTTTAATTCGACAATCACCCCAGACATTAAGATAGGCAGACACAAGGTACGACCGAGATCTAGAGATATCGATCACCTATCCAACCACTCGCTTAATATCTAAATGGATCATGTGATATTCAGAGGGTGGGGTTCATTCTTTGAAGATGGGTTATTCATTTACTTCCATACAAAAGGACTTTTTGATACATATTGAATGAAATGGGAAAAGATCCTTACAGTTGGCCACTGTGAACTGCTGAAGGATGCCTCTCTGATAATTGGAGAAGTTCAGCGCGAGAGCGTAAACTCCAATTACAACTAATGATTATCAGCTACTGGCTTACCACTATGGATTACACTATCAAATGTAAACAATAAGCTTCAGAAAGTAAATGATTACACTAAGGAATGTAATTTACTTGACATAGTAAATAAATGCTTACACTACGGAATGTAAATTAACAAAATAACTAAAAGATAGTTGAAAGATAATGTCGGTTTGTTTGGTTTAGTATGAGAAAAATATTTTGTTGTAATCTTCTTTTATTTATATCTCTAATCCAGTCATTTTGGATCTTTCCCACGTTCTGATGGTTATGGTAACCATTCTCCATCACTTGAATTCTAGATGCTTCCCACATTCTGCTTTCTTTGGATTATCCTTGTGCCATCTGTCAAGCAACCATGAGAACTCGACCGCTTACCATTTGTCATATGATCATTTCAACTCGGTCGCCTCCCTTCTGACTGCTCTAACGATGGATAATAACAATTGATACGTTGTGGCTTCACTTCCCAAGGCGTAACCGTACATATCTGCAGGGAATCCTTCGAACGCTTTATGCGTAGCCGTACAGATCATACGTAATTAACTTTGACTGGCCTAAACAAGACTACGACCAAAACGGGTACAAACAAGGGTACCGACTAAAGACATTTCTCCACACATATCTTTATAGGCACGACCCCAATTAATCATCAGTGACTATTGATCTAAGTTAGGGCCTGGTTAATCGGCACACCCGATCATCGTATGTTTGTGTCTAGACATAGATAGCCTTGTGGGACTGTTCACAACCCCAAGTGTAGGGTCGTAATGTAGTAATAATTCAGTAAGACCAAGGTCGAAACTGCAAGGACTAAACTTGTACGTATTCTGAAAATAACTAGAACTAGAACTAGAAGTAGAAAAAGATCTAAATTGAAATCAGAATAATTGAGAGTAATAGTGAATAATGTTGATGAAAACTTATGAATTTAAAGGTGAGAACTAGGGTGCTAATGATCCACTTGTACCTATCAAGATGCTACCTTACTTGATTTAAGGAACACAATTAGAATTGGAGTCGTATCCTATCCAATTGGAAGATAAAGCAATTTAAATCAAATCTGAACTTTTCATTAACCTAATTCTCAATAAAGGAGAATTGTGATGATTGGAAGGGATTCCATCACCCTACCATGCCCAGGAGACGATGGTGAATAATGGGATTTACCAATCTCAATATCTCAAAATAGGAAAAGAAGATATCTAAAGCCATCACAACATCTATTGTAATTTGAGTTACAATAAATCATAGAAAACTGAAAATGTTCCCTTAATATCAAACTAGAAATCAATAAAGTTTAATAAGAATAAGAATCAAAGCAAAATAAACATCCAAATACGCTATAAGCTTCACCTCTTAGCCCTAGCTAAGAGGTTTAGCCAACCATAGACATGATTGAAACAAAATCTCTTAAATAAAGCATGAAAAATAAACTAGGAAAAAAGAAAAACTCTTTAGCGGCTGCTCCACCCTTGTGTGTGTTCCTTGAGACCATTCAAAACCCTAGAAGATGCTTTGGAGCATCCTAAGGAGTCCTATTTATAGTTGTGGAACTCTAACTTTCATACCGAATTAAAAAAATCTAGAAACCGCCTCAAATTTACACGCTCTATGCAGTTTTCCAAAATAGATTCAAAGTTTAAATCACCTCAAATTTACGCACTCCGAGCAGTTTTCCAAAAATAGACTCAGAGCTTCAGAATATGCTTTTTTGGGACAATTTCAGAAATATGTTTATTTTCAGGATTCCTTTTCTTCACTTCAAATATTTATTCTCTTCATTCCTCACTTGGTTTTATTAGATCTTTGGCATGTAAATTCTTCATTAATGACTTTCAAATCTCCAAATCTTCATTTAGTAATTTTTTGAGAATAAATCTTCCTTTTGACATCAATTTTACCTTAAGCCCTCGAAATCACCTCGCACATGAAAACATGCACAATTAGATCGATTAAGCACCATCATGGTTATAACACTAAGGTATAAATAGGAGAAAATATGTAATATTTTACACTCAATAGGTACACCTATCTCATGGCTTAGATTGACCCATATGCCTTCGTTAGGTCTCATCAATGGGAAACAACCCCTTAAGGATTAATATAATGAATAAAGGGTTATTGAGGCCATTTGCACAACTTCTGGCACTATATAAGGCCCTTATTTGAGCATCTCCTCCTCCCATATGAATTTCTTGCCCTAGAACAAAAGAATAAATGAGAAAGGAAAGGAGAGAGAGAGAGAGCTTGGAATGTGAGTGTTGGTGCACCTCCGCCATCTCATCCCCTACTAGCCGCCTCGCTGTAACCGACGCCGGCGTTGAAGCTTTTCTAACAACGATTGGAGGTAGGTGTTAAATCTCACTCATAATCTAGAGTTTCAATAATTGTTTATCCCTAATCGTGCAAGCTTTTATGCCTGTTTAGGTGTGAGACCTAACCCGAGTTCACATGTGTGCATGTGTAAGTATGCATTTCGTTCATTTTGGTCCCGCTGTCCTACCAGTCAAATTTCAGCGACCCGCGACCTTCGGATAGTGTTTACGATCACCCTTGAGTTCGGTCATGTAGACCCGACTTGGATTGACCCGAGACCTATGCCATTGCGACCGCATCGTCGTCGTGGTTCCAACGAGGCATCTCGTGCGAAAATCTGATATGTCCATCAAAAGTTATGGGTCACGCATCATTTGGACCATTAATCACATTTTGGTGGGACCCACATAATTTACACGTTTCCCCATGTGCATGCTTGCCAATGGTGATGACATCACCATTTCCATGATGTCATATGGCCTAGTCTAGCAATGATGGACTCCCTTCTCTAAACTCATCATGACTCTTTCTTTTTCTCTTTTCTAGAAGTCATCATGAGATTTTTTTTCTCCATGTAATTTCTCTTCCCCAATCTGAAATTTTCTGAAATTTCTCTTCTCTAGGGAGAGAGAGAGACCACCACATCCTCTTTTCTAGCAAATGTAATCATTACTTTGAATAAAACTCCCTTCTTGCTAGCAAATGCATCTCATTTCTCTCTCTCTCTCTCTCTCTCTCTCTCTCTCTCTCTCTCTCTCTCCCTCTCTTCTCTTCTTCTCCAACAAATTTTCACCCATTTTCCAGCCTTTCATCCTCCCTTCTACCCCATAATCTATCCATTCGTCTAGTATCTTGACCATTAAACCTCTTTCCTTGGAGCTTGAAGACTATCTTAGAAGTGTTTGCTTGAAGATCTTCTAGGTGGGTGTGCATGTAATTGTAAAATTTAGATTTTTTCTATTTCATACTTGTTCTTCCCTTTTCTTTCATGTTGAAGCTTGTGAGGCCCATTAAATGATGGTGGTGGCCCCCAAGATTTCATGGATGAGGCTCATAGCCCATCTTACTTGCATGCATGTTCCATGCAAGGGGTCATTCTTCATGGACCCCTACATGGCTTTTCCTTCCTTAATCAAGGATCTTTTGGTCATCTAGACCCTTGATCCTTGGTGGAGATTGCATCTCCGCCATAGATCTCAAGTAGAAATCCTATGATCATGTAGATCTTATATATCTTATGATAGTGGAATGTGTGTGCATGAGTGATGAGGGGAAGGGCCTCAATGTGGCGGAGACCCTTCCCTTGTGGCCGAATCCTTATTTTTCCTTTTTTGATAACCTGCTAATCATAAGTGTGTGGCCCACCTTATGGACCAAAAATATCCAAACCATCCATGGAGGGTGGACGTCCATGACAGTCCACCCTTGGACGTTGAAGCCCCCTTATCTACCTATATGGGGCACATGCAAAGGGTATTTTGTAATGGGAAGGGTCTAGATGTTTGTGGGACCTATTGGGGTGGTCCATACCATGATTTTCTTGGATTAAATCCCCTTTTAAATAGTGTTTATATTTATTTATTTTCAGTCATATGTTGTTGTCCAAAACTATCTGGACAGATTTTTGGGCATTTTGAGGGGTGTTTGGTCCCATGTAATATATATTTTTTGAAGGTGTGGACCCCACCTATA
Source organism: Magnolia changhungtana (assembly GCA_030180095.1). NCBI lineage: Eukaryota > Viridiplantae > Streptophyta > Magnoliopsida > Magnoliales > Magnoliaceae > Magnolia > Magnolia changhungtana. The sequence continues at coordinate 806,270 of JASAUF010000369.1, read as the reverse complement.
ATCATGCCAAATTTTAGCCTCATCTGACCTTCATTGGGGTCCCAAAGGTGTGGTCCAAGTGAGGTGCACAGTCTGGATTTTCTGCACTATTCCAACAACATTCCACCCTGGACAGGTTGGAATTCCAAAATTTATTAAAATACTTTTGGGTGTCTAAAAATTATAAAAATTAATAGAGAGGTTGACCACTCATGTTATGACCCACCTATAAAATTTTGGGGCCAATGGACGCCTATACACACCATGGTGGTGGCTGGACCGGCCCACTATAATATGGTGTCCAGATCAGTCCGATTTTCATGACAGATTGATTTATTTAAATGAATTAAAATATTTACAGATGTCTAAACATTCTGAAATTTTTTAAGAGTGTGGTGCACTCATGGTAGGACCTACCTACCAAATATCAGGGCCAATGGACTCCTGTACACACCGTGGCGAGGGCCGGACTGGCATACCACGTTGGGACATCCAGATCTGTCTGATTTTTTTGGACAGACTGTTTTGTTAAAATTAATTAAAATACTTAGAAATATTCAAAAATTCTAAAATTTTGTAGGGGTGTGGCCCACCTATAGAAGTGTCACTCTGTAAATCAGCCCCAACTGACCATTTGGGCATCCAAAAGAATGGGCCAAGATGGTTGGACTGCCAGATTTTTCTGCCGTGCAGTCCAGCAATATGCCTTGATAAAAACTATAATTCAAAAATGTTTTCTCTGATGGTGGGCCACCTTTTTGGGTTTTCTCTTATTGTATGCATGATGAGGGACCTTGGCCCTCAATTCCTAGAGTTTTAGAGGCCCTGGACCCACTCTAATGGAGTGCTCAAATTTAGGACAGCTTACAAAATTTTCCTATACAATATTGTCCCCTTGATTATTTCAGAACATTTGGGCCCCAGCCCATTGGGCTTTGTGTATGATTAGTTGGGGACCCATCCCTGATATTCTAGGGCCCATTGGGGCCATGATTATGGGGCTGACCATATTGAGAAAATTGGGCATTTATTACTCCTTTATATTTTAGAATACTCTTGGGTCATTTTCTTTTACCATGCTATTGTGTTGGGCTAGTGGGCCGGGTTACACAAGTAAATGGGCCTTTGGCTGCCCACCAAATCAACTTTATACTTGGGTCAGGTTGTAGGCCTAACCTTACTTGACTAAGAGCATGACATTTGTCTGTGTGGTTTGAGCAATGGGCTGCCCACTAGACCACCACAATATATGGGATTAGTGGACTTTATGTTAGGCCCTAACCCTTCCCCTATAGGCCCATAGTGGTATGTATGAGTTGAGCTATGTGTGTTTTCTTTGGACCTATGTTTTGGATAGACCTTGGGCCGCCTTTCAGAAGCCCAACATGAGTGTATGTGGTATGTTTATGGCTACCCATTTCTTATTTTTAATGTTGTGTGGGCCTTGGGCCTTGATCCGTGATCAATTAGAGATGGGCTACTTCTTGAGGAGCAATTAAGGTTGGATGTCCACATTGGTGGCCCTAAGGTAGGCCCATGGGCTTTTATAGATGGTTAAAGGCCCACCTGGACCCTTGCTAGGCCCGTCTCATCTACTTAGGCCCATATCATTGTTCTCTTTAGTCTCGTGGGCTATCCCAGGTAAATGGTCCCCCACTAAAGGTTGTATTCCTGATGAGAAAATTGGTTAAGTACCTACACCTTTCATGGTTAGGTAGAGAGTTCATCTTCACCTCATTGGCACCCCTATTCATCTTCTTGGCCCACTCCCATACGCATCATATGCATGCTTGGTTGAGATATGATTGGTCATGATTGTCCCATTGTGTAGGATATGTTGGTATCTCCCTGAGGGGTGGAGTTTTTCCCTCTAGAGTACAATGGATGCTTAAGATTAATGCATGGGTGATTGTGTGATTCATGCATATGGCATTTGCATAGCATGTGGGTATCCGCCCTTGCTTCATCAAGGCCTTACCTCCATAGGGATATTCATGAGTGGCCGTATGTGTGGACTCCAGATATATTACTTGAGCATACCAGGTGCATAGGATGCCCATAGGTGAAATTTCTAAAACTTTCATGGTACCAAGGATCTGCTCCAACGCCGTGACTAGGTAGAATACATGAGCGTATGAGGGCCTTATACCGTTAGGCCGCGACTCTCACTGTCGTGTAGTTGGTTGGATAAGGGTGTGACCTTACCTGCCTGGTGTAATGGGGGCATTGCTAGGCTGAGTCTAACCAGCTCGTAAATGGATCTGCTACCATCAGGCCTTGCTAGTGATTGGCTGTCCACAGGCAAGTAGTGAGGTCTTTTACGCTCGTTTGACTTGCGGGGTCTGTAGAGTGGCAGTCATTCAGCAGTGTAATGGACCCTAGTGATTTCCTTATTATCAGAAATGTACTTGACTTGTGGTTTGGATATGAGCATTGGCAATACTTGCATCGCATTAACATTAGCTGTACAAGCTCCTTCATGCATTGCCTTAGTATGGCACCCAGTACTCATCGCATCTTATTCATGATAAGCTTAGGTAAGGCTAGTGATATCCTCATTGATCATGCTTCTCTCCTTGTATCTCCTACTACTCTTCTGTGCACCATTATCACACGCCTACACCACCCTCTAAGCTTCTATAAGCTTATGCACGATTGATGCGTGCAGAAGATTCTAGGCAGGCATCGTAGTAGCAGAGCGTGGAGTAGAGCTGAGCATTTAAGGACTCTAGTGTTGCTGACCTTTATCTCCTTTCCTTTTTATCTCATGTATGTCCTTTTGGACCTTTTGGATGATTGTAAAAGTTCAAATTTATAGTGGATTTTGCGATATGTGCTCTTGTTATTCTCAGATGTTCTTGCTGTGATCTTGGGTATGCTCTTATTAGTAATGATTATATTGTTATAAAAAATCCTTCTTGTAGGATCTCAGGATCGGAACTTACCTCAGGAACCGAGAATGGGGTACTATGGAGGTTGTTATGGCCAGAACCAGCCATCGGGTTCCTTGTGATTCCCGTTATCGAGTCTGGGGCGTGACATTAGGTCTTTCAATGACTTTCTCAAAACCCTAACTAGAGCTGTACACGAACTGAGTTAGCTCGGTTAACTCGCTTGACTCGACTCAAAAAAGCTCGATTCGACTCAGTTCGAAGCTAAGTTCGATCCAAGTCAAGATGATTTTTTGAGTTCGAGCTCGACTCAGATAGAACCCCAACTCAGATCGAGTAGTTTGGTGACTCAGTTATTTTGATATTAATGTTGCTTAGCAAGTGTTTGATGAAATTACTCAACGAAGTGTTAGGTGGTGGTGAGGAAGGTACAAATATGAAACAAATACCCTTGTATATTGATTTTTATATTGCCTACTGAGAGTTTGATGAAATACCTGTAAATCGATCCTGCTGTTTTCCATTTAGTGAGAAATTGAAGGTGCACTCCATGTGTTCAAGAAAATGCCGCAGAGGCTCGATCTTGGCTCAACTCGGCTCGAACTAAGCTGAGCTGGTCAGTCAGGCTCGAGGACCAAGCCGAGCCGAGTTCGAGCTGGGGTCATTTAGTGGCCGAGCTAAGTCGAGTTATGCCAAGCTCAACTCGGTTCAACTTGTGTACACCTCTAACCCTAACCCTATAAGTGTCGTGAATTGGGCGAATTGTCAAAAGGTGCGGACCATTATGCCTAGGTTGCCATTTATCAACCCTTGAGGGTCTTAGTTAATGATGTCTTGTTGTGAATGACTTGTTGATTGCTAACATGTCTATGTTTTTAATTTGATTGCAACATGTGTTATTAATTGTTTATAGATGCTCGCATACTTGATGAAAATGCATAAGTGATTGAATGTGTTGTTATATTGATGCTCACATGTAACAATTAGCGGTATGATCCACTAGACTTATGGGCCAGGTATGATGGTATGTAACACCATGTTTGAGTTGTCGGCCTACGCTTGGCTGACAAGCCTCCCCGTAGTGACCAATAAGCAATCAAGAAGGCTATGAGTCTATTACATCAAACTGGAATGATGTTGTGACCGACCCACAATTACGTTTGGGTGACGACTCTTACATTATTTATGAATGCCTCCACCCGTCAATGAGATGCCTAACCCTGTGCGTCTGGGTTGTGTCATCTGGGTCCTTAGTGATTAGTCAGGTCAGTGTTAGCGCCACATTGATTGGGGAGTTGCCGTCTAGGTGATAAACCCAAATATGGATCAAGGGAGACATGTAAGGAGTTGCTTCAGCTGCCCTGAGCCTTGTGATTCGGTTGAGACCATGGTAAAATGAGGGTACCCTAACACTCATAATATGCTGGATGAATGAACTTAATAACTACTCGACTAATATATGCATGCATTGCATTGCATTAGATAGGACCTACGATTTGGCGTTGGGCCACTTATGAGGAAGTGCTGGTATAAGCGAAATAAGCATCGAAGTCACTTGGGAGGAAGTGTTGTTTAGAAAGAGGATGCATCATGTCATACCTTTAAATGAGCATTTAACAAGAGTATTTAAGAATCATCAGATTTCTTAATTTTCATTACCTGCACTGATTAGGTCGATAACATGTGTAACTTATAACTAATGAAACCACTGAATTAACTACTCACTCCCACCTGGGATAGTGTTTTAAAAACCAACAAGACATTGTTGTTAATACAGGTTCTATCGAGGCTTTCGGTAGGTAGTCTTGGGTCAGCTTGCAATTTCGTCGTGATGCCTTAGGAGCATTGGGCAAAGATGAAAGACTTTACTTTTATTTTAGTTTTGTACATGTATATGTTAGAGTCCCTAATCGGGCGTGCTTTATGTATAAATTTTGTTGTATATTCATTATGCTTTATATAATTCCCATTTTGGGCGATCACCACTATTGGAATTGTATTTTTGACTCTTAGCCATAGATTTATAGATTTTTGTTATCTCTACCTCACTTTGGTTCCGCTAAGTTAAATTGCACTACTCTGATTATTTGTGTGTAGAATGAATGTGAATATGAATGAGGTCACACGTGCATTTTCATTTGGTTCACACGCGAGAACCTGGGACAAGGGTCTCTGTACTTGGGTGCTAATTTTCTGGGCGTGACACCTGGTCCAAACCTATATCCATGCCCTTAACTCTAATACAAAGCTTGATCCAAACCCAAGACCCTAATTCATATCTTTAACCCTAAATCGAAACCTTATAAACCCTAAAACCCTATGAACCAACCCTAAAACCCAGTTAACTCAGTCGTCATAACCCAACGGAACCCTAAACCCGAATAGGAAAAACCTAACTTATAAAGTGAACCCAAGAGTCAACTCACCTAGTCAACCCATGTAGCTTGCCTAGTCAACTCACATTATCAAACCAAGTCCATAACCCATTTTGGCCAAGCCCATTCCAAAAGCCCAATTCGGATAAAATGGGATATATCAAGGCAGCTTTGGAGGGCAAAAACTGTCCACGTGTACAGGGGAGCCCCAAAGTTGAAGTAAAGGTGAATGACAAGCGGCGCCTAGGGTGTCGCTCACCACGTGGCACCGGCCATATTTCGGCCAACTGTTCACTCGCACGTTGTTGTCCTCCTACTTATTTCATGCATGCGCAAAACTTGAAAATTACTCCGATGCCCTCCCTTGAGCCAAAATTACATCTTACGCCACACAAACCAACACATGAGATCTTGCCACATAACAATATCAAATCTCAGCCATCCAAACTCTTTTTTACCTCAACCCTTGTAGGAATGACTAGCAAACTGGGTTGGAGGGCTATAAATATCCCCATTCCCTTCACATTTCAAGCATCCATCAATCCCATAATCATACACAATAATCTCCACCTATCTATAATCAAGCATTCATCCCACCGAGGAGAGTAAGAGTGAGGAAGAGAGCCTAGCCTAAGTCCAACCTTAACACTATCCTATTGAGCCAACCCAAATTTAATCCAAGCCACTAGATACAATACTTGTGACACTACCGTCCACTCAATTGTTTTTAATCAAGTTTCATCAAGCCCATAGCATGTGCATAGTATAACATTCATCTCATCATTTAACACACTTTGTACCAAATTGGCTCAAAAGTATGCTATGAGGCTTGCCGATTTGATCGGATCCTACCTAATAGAAAACCTGTTAATTACTTCACATTTCGTTACAAGCATTTCATATATGCATATATGAGAATTAAATCATAACCTTAAAAAACAGTCTCAAGATCTTGTGAAGTAGAAACCATTCATTTGTACGAGTAGAGCTAGTGCCCAATACCTTCCGTCTCTGTAACCGTAGTCTCTTACTTAGAATATCTGATCCTAGAACCAATGATTCATCTTGGGGCAAGAAATCTTTGGATCTCTACTCTAACGTTTTTATAAGGTCTAGCCGACTGTAAAGACAATGAAATTAGCTAGTGGCAACTCTAGTCAAACATAATCAATCAACCATAGTGTAAAGCTCTCGAAAGAGGCATCAGGTGGAGAAAGCAGTCTCGAGTAGATTCCAGCACAGGATCTCAGCTTTCACACATATACATCATGGTGGGCTATAGAGCTTGGTGACATCAACACGCTATAGAGGTCAGTGGTGTGTGGCTGTAACATTTCTAATTTTCACTATTTTGGATTTCCTAAAACCCTTAAAAATTTTCACTATAATTAACTTATGTTGTCACTTACAGACCATTAACACTCGATGTTAGCCTTTACACGGGTGATACTAATAAAGAATCGCACAAATCCGATTAATCAACCGTAGGAAGCCAATGAATTCGGTAGATCACTTAAACATCGAGTTTAGCTACATGATTTGTTCACATAGGGCCCAAATCTAGCCGACCTATTATTGACTAATCGAGACAACTGTAACTAAATAAAGGCCTACTAAAAGTTGAGACAATTAGGAGTCAGATCTTAATTAACAAATCAAACTGACCCACTTATTCTTTTAGATAAAAAAAACCAACGACTTAGGGTGATTATAATTGAATCGTCATTTATACTAGTTGTGAATAAGCCACACTATGAACTTAGCTAATCAAAACCTTATTCATTGTGCACAAGAAATCTTGCTACCCAATTCATTATAGAAATGCCCTGATCATCTGAACAAGCTCTAGACCGCTCGTTAGTGGGCCACTAAACCTAAGGCTATAGAAGTATGTTCGTCTTAGTGGGCTTGACGTCCTTCACGAGACATCAAGCCAAGGTCGCGTCTCGAATTGCTCAACTTGGACCGCAAGCCAAGTGCATGGGATGTGTGAATGCCTTAGGTAAAAACTGAAAATTTAAGTGAAACTAGCCCATTGCTCTTTCACGAAGTTATAACTTTCGGACCATCGATTCATGGCTAAATTTAAGGTACCAACTAAAGATATTTCTCCACACATATCCGTATAGCCACGACCCAGATTGATCATCATGACTGTCGATCTAAGTTAGAGCCTTCTTGGTTAATCGGCACGCCTAATCATTGTATGCTTGTGTCCAAACATAGATCGCCTTATGGGACACCTATCCCATGTCTTAAATTGACAAATATGTCTTTCGTTAGGTCCCATTAGTAGGAAACAACTCCTCAAGGGTTAATATAATGAACAAAGTGTCATTGGGGCCATTTGCACCCAAACTCACATTATAAATACGTTGGTTTCTCACACCCCTTCCCTTTACAAGAATTTGGCACCATGACCTAGAGATTGTGAGAGAGAGAGAGAGAGAGAAATAGAGAAAGTAAGGAGAAAGGTGTGAGGGAATGGCCAATTAGGAGGAATTGTTCTCCTCTATTTCGGACGAAATCCATGCCGCAACTGAAACCTTCTTCGAAATTCCTCCGTTGGTAACAAGGTAAGATCCAACTCTTATTTCCAAAACCTAGAACAATTAGACTTTTCCCCAAATCTCTTATTGATTCCATGTACTGCGTGGGTCTCGACGCTTGCATCCAAAAACCCTAACCCTAAAAAGTTAGATTAGGAGACTTGTCGCAAATGTGTGGACCATTATCCCTATGTTGCCTTTTATCGACCCCTGAGGGGGCAGTTAATGATCACTTGTGATGAATGCTTACATCGAATCATTGCGTATTTTCATTTTAAGTTTAATTGTAACTTGTATTGTTAACTCCCTATTAAGGTTCACATGTTTTATAAAATGCCTAATTGATTGGTTGTATCTCTTCATTGATGCTTACATGCTTGATGGAATGCTTAGGTAGAAGTGCGATTCTAATGTTGCTCACATGCTTGATACGATGTCTAAATGGATGTGTAGTTTTATTGGTACTCATGTGTTTAACAAAATGCATGAGTGGTTATGTTGTTGATTTTGTACAATGACAATATAATAAACTGCTAAACTATAGAGATACTTTGGTTACCTACAACATCGGGAAAGTTGGCTAACCACCTAGATTAAGGGGTGGCCTGATTTAAATCGCTCAATCTTGACTTGTTCAGTCGACTCAAGTTGAACACAGACGACTGACAATAGATGAGCTACATGGGATGCTCGCACCCAATGCTGGTCAAGTCGGAGTGCCCCAAGTCGATCGAACCAGCATAAAAGTTGACTGACCGCTTATTTTTGCAATGTGTGACAACACCGAACAGAATTTAGGATACCCCTATTCCCATTCAATAAGTCTACTTATAACCTTAGTGGTACGATCCACCAGACTTGTGGGCTGGGCATGGTGGTATGAGACAGTGTTTGAGCTATTACACTACAAGAATCAGCATTTTTACCGACAAAATTATTGCCGATGAAAAAAATTTCATCGGTAAAAGTACGTTTTTACCACGAAATTATTTTTCATCGGTAAAACTGCACTTCTACCGACGAATTTTTTTTCCGTCGGTAATAATATTTTTACTGACGAAAATTTTCGTCGGTAAAACTATTTTAATTTTTAAGATAGAAAATTTTCGTGGTATTTGGGAAATTTATATTTTAATTTTTAAGATAGAAAATTTTTTACAGTAAAAAACACAATCACTTTTACTGACAAAAATTTTCGTCAGTAAAAGTGTTCTGGTTTTCACTTCAAAAAATTTCGCCCTAAGTTTTACCAACGAACTAAAACCATCGGGAATAATGTTTTTATTGACGAAAATTTTCGTCGGTAAAAGTGTTCTGGTTTTCACTTCGAAAATTTCGCCTTGAGTTTTACTGACGAACTAAAACCGTCCAGAATAATATTTTAACCGACGAAAATCTTCGTCGGTAAAAGTGTTCTGGTTTTCGCTTCAAAAATTTTTCACCCTGAGTTTTACCAACGAACTAAAACCATCGGGAATAATGTTTTTACTGACGAAAATTTTCGTTGGGAAAAGTGTTCTGGTTTTCACTTTGAACTAAAACTGTCAGGAATAATATTTTTACAGACAAAAATATTCGTCAGTAAACGTGTTTTGGTTTTCACCTCGAAAATTTTCGCTGAGTTTTACCGACGAACTAAAACCGTCGGGAATAATGTTTTTACCGATGAAAATTTTCGTTAGCAAGTGTTTTGGTTTTCACTTCCAAAATTTCGCCCTAAGTTTTACTGATGAACGAAAACCATTGGGAATAATATTTTTACTGACGAAAATATTCGTCGATAAAAGTGTTCTGGTTTTCACTTCAAAAATTTCGCCCTGAGTTTTACCGGCAAACGAAAACCGTCGGGAATAATATTTTTAGTGACAAATATTTTCATCAATAAAAATATTTTAATTTTTAAGATAGAAAATTTTTACGGTATTCCAAAAATTTCGAGGTATTATCAACGAAAAATTTCGTTGGTAAAAAACACAATCACTTTTACCGAGAAAATTTTCGTCGGTGAAAGTGTACTCTTTTTTACTTGGAAAAATTTTGCCCTGATTTTTACCGACGAACTAAAACCATCGGGAATAATGTTTTTACCAATGAAAAGTTTTGTCAGTAAAAGTGTTCTCGCTTTTACTTTGAAAATTTTTTGCCTGAGTTTTACCGACGAACTGAAACCGTCGGGAATAATGTTTTTATCGACGAAAAGTTTCGTCAGTAAAAGTGTTCTGGCACTTCAAAAATTTACCCAGAGTTTTACCGACGAACTAAAATCATCGAGAATAATATTTTTACCGACGAAAATATTCGTCGGTAAAACTATTTTAATATTTAAGATAAAAAATTTTCACGGTATTCGGAAAATTTCACGGTAAGAGTTTCACCGACAAAAAATTTCGTCGGTAAAAAACACAGAATCACTTTTGCCGACAAAAATATTCATCGGTAAAAGTGTACTATTTTAACTTAGAAAAATTTCACCCTAATTTTTACCGACGAACTAAAACCATCGGGAATAATGTGGTCCCTAAGAATGACTGACATAGGATTGTGCACACAAAATGCTATGATTCAACCACCTCAACATATTATTTAATGTGACAATAAGAAATGTATATTATGCAATAATACATAGTTGCATAGAAGGTAAATAATAACAGGAATAACACAAAATCAGTCAACAACATTTCGTAATAATTAACACAATAGCTATATTTAACTTAAATGGAGAGACACATTGAGATTTACTCACCTGTATGGTTGGGTGAGATGGATTCCATTCGAACAACATGACACAATCCACGACACTGTATTTCCTAAACAACTTATATTCATAATAAGTTCCTGATTTTGCATTAATTAATTATATTGCGGGCCCACTTCTGATTGATTGATCAAAATTTTCAGATTTTGGGTCCACACGCTAACTCTAATTTAATTCATTCCTATCCTGTCCATTAGGATCAGTGACCTTTGTAATCCCATGGGTAGGCCCACTTGATCAAATCAAGTGGCTAACCGCCATTTAGCGACACTTAATTAGTCTAGATATGCACAACATACATGAATCTTAAATTATAATGAACTCATTAATCATATTATAAATTTCGAAAAGTAAATAGATATGTCTAGACGTATTTTGACTTTAATGATTTTGATACCAAATTTGTAGGTTTTTTTTTTATAATATATATATATATATAATTACGGTTTAATGCTCAAATATTAATCCCATTGGTTATATCCAGACCGTCCAATTGACTTTCTCCCTCAAGATTAATCTGAGAGGCCAATAGATCAGTTAGATCAGACCATTCTAAGTCCAAATCTTCCTCATTACATGATTTTACATCAATCTTCTCTTGATTAGTGTGGGCCACTAGGTGATCGAGCCAATCTAATATTTAAAATTTAAGTATATTTAGATCCCAAAAATCGGATCAACTGTGTAGATTAGATCTGATCTGTCCAATGACTCCACAAAGGTTATAATACATTATTTAATACTTAAGATTTCATCCGATCAGTGTGGTCCATATGATGGTTGGATCAATCGAAAATTCGGAGTCTCAACAAATTGTGCCCTTGAAAATCATGTGATCCATTCAAATCAGATTCTACACATCAAGGTATCTCACACAGATCTTTACGCCAAGAAGATGCGTATAAAATGGTGTCTTTTTTATTGCATACCACAATTTTGAGTGGGTTGGATACGTGAATCACATTTAGGCAGGCCCAATATATGATTATCATCAATGTTATAAGGAAACCCTTCTCCACTACATTTAGGTGAATTACTCGTTACCCTTACCAGAGTAAACTCTGTGGGGGTTATTTTATCCACTTCATTCATCCATGTTAACAGATAATTTGAGGTCTAAAGAACAAAAAGGAAGCATATCCAAAGCTCAAGTGGACCACACCATAGGAAATAGTGTGATTGAACCTCTACCATTTAAAATTTCTTGGAGGCCATAGAAGTTTTGGATCAAGCTGATGTTTGTGTTTAATATTCATTCATATATTTTTGATTTATGAACAACCTTTATCCATTTTTGGACAATCTAATCAGTCCAGATTGAAGAGTAAATAACTTCGGATATTTAAATCAAAATTCACTCAAATTGTTTATCAATCTTGTTTGCCCAATATCTTTCTCATATGTAGTATGATCGAGGCGAGTAACTAGTTAAATTGAGGGTAATGATCAGTAAAATAGAGTGAATAGACCAGACATGTAAAATGGGCCCATCATGATGTGTGTTGAACATCAACACCGTGCATTTGATGTCTCCCCTTTAGCTTATGAGATATCTCAAAAATCATCCGTATACGAAACTTAGGTGGGCCATACCATCTAAAACTATGTGAAGACATCCAAAAAAAATATAAACACTACAATATTGGATGTCATACCATTTTGGGGCCATAAAAGTTTTGGATCAAGCTGATTTTTATTTTTTCCCTTCATCTGGCCTTGTATGACCTAATCAACATATTGGATGTTAAATAAACAGTATGGTAAGCCTTAGGAAGATTTTAATGATGGATATCCAATTACTATTGTTTTCATGTGGTGTGGTGCACCTGAGATTTCTGTGGTGGGGTCCACTACAGAATTTTATCTGCCTCATTCTTTGGTTCATGACGTAAAATGGTATCTCAAAATGGATGGACGGTGTGGATATAACAAATACATCAAAGTGGGGCCCACAAAACTTGGTGTCGTCACCGCAATCTATCCAAGAGGGAAACAGATTGGCTACTCCCCCTGACACCAGACTCGTGGCTGGTGGTCAGTGCTCTATGGGTCCCACCATGATGTATGTGTTTCATCCATGCTGTCCATCCATTTTTACATATCATATTAGGGCTTGATACCAAAAATGAGAGGGATATAAATCTCAGGTGGACCACACCACATGAAAACAATAGTGATTGGATATCCACCATTAAAACCCTCCTAAGGTCCACTGTACTTTTTATTTAACATCCAATCTGTTGATTAGGTCATACAGGCCCAAATGAAAGGAAAAAAAATATCAAATTAATCTAAAACTTTATATGGCCCCCAAAAGGTTTTTAATGGTTGATGCTCATTCAACACTATTTCCTATAATGTGGTCCAGTTGAGATTGGGATATACCTCATTTTTTGTCTCATACCATAAAATGAAATGGAAAAATAGATGGATGGGAAGGATGAAACGCATACATCATGGTGGGGCCCACAGAGCACCGACCACGAGCCCTAAGCACTCGTGAGAGAGACTTGAAGTCTCTCTCGCTCTGTCCTCTCTCACTCTCACTCTCGCGCCCTCTCTCACTCTCTCCTCTCTCTCTCTCTCTCTCTCTCTCTCTCTCTCTCTCTCTCTCTCTCTCTCGGTCCTCTCTCCACCGCACCCTCTCTCTCTGTCTCTCTCGGTGCTCTCTCTCTCGTGTATCCTCTCTCTCTGTCTCTCTCGGTCCTCTCTTTCTCTCACGCATCCTCTCCCTTCTCTCTGTCTCTCTCACATCCTCTCCCTCTCTCTCTCTCTTTCTCTCTCCTCAGAGCTCGGGAACCCTATTTTCGGCGTGGACTCGTGATCGGGGCTGTAACTCAAACACGAAGTTGTTCTTTTCCTCTAAAGCTCGGTTGACCGTGAGGTATCTCTCTCTCTCTCTCTCAATCTCTCTCAATCTCAATACCGAATGAAACGATTTGAAGAATTAAGGATTTAGGGATTTAGGGATTTAGGGTTTAAGGTGGGCCCTACTGATTTTACTCAGTACAATAAGGGCTTGTTTGGCTGGGCAGATTGGATGGGATTGGATGGTATTAGAGTGGATTACACGGATTTCAAGGTAATGCTAGCTGCGTCAGTGAATCGGTGCAAGATCTATGGGATTGCTATATCCCGGGATTACTATATCCGATCTGTTTGGCACGCCCGGCCAATCCCGGGATTAAGCCTTCCAATCCCTTTCAATCACTCGAACCAAACACATCCCAAGCAATTTTAAAGGGATTAGGGTGGATTGGATGGGATTTAAAGGTAATGATGGTGATGTCAGTGGATTGTCTTAAGATCCATGGGATTGCTATATCTCAGGATCAAGATCCCGTGTCTGTTTGGCACGCCTGACCAATCCCAGGATCTATCTTCCAATCTCATCCAATTTGCCCTGCCAAACAGGCCCTAAAGGTAATGATGGTGTTGCCAGTGGCTTGTCTTAAGATCCATGGGATTGCTATATCCTAGGATCAGATCACCCCGTCTGTTTGGCACACCCGGTCCCAGGATTTAACCTCCAATCCCTTCCAATACCATCCAATCCCTTCCAATCCACCTGTCCAAATGAGCCCAACTGTCTTTTTTTATTGAACATTGGCCGAGGAACAACTGTCATTCTGTCTGATAAATTACAACAGATTTGTACATTAAAAAGGTTTGTAAGTCATTTTTAATGTAATAACTATACCAGGTTGTAGGTGTAGGCTCTTTCTCAAGGACCACAGCCGCTATTTCTGCTACTGTTGTTAGGTAATTCTTTGACCATGATGATTAGTAATGTAATAACAGATTGTCTTAATATTTTGGATGCTTTTTGTGAACTTCTTTTATCATCTTTGATTGTATTTTAGTAGTAGAGTATATGTTTCATTTATTTTGAATGGTTAGTAAAGAGTTTCTACAATGCTCTCATAACTCTATAAGTTATAGTGCTCCTAGTTGCTTTGGCACACTTAGACAGTCAACCCATTAATCTTGAATGTTCATTAGGTTTAATACACAGCTCATGGTCTACCATGCAAACATCACAGTGATCTGACAGATATGAACCATTTGTTCAAATTGTTTTTAATATGGATGTTAAGATAAATTTACACAAAAGCAGGTTCGATCAATTTGATCCATCTATTTGTTAGGGCCTGTCATGGATTGCTTATGATTCTATAGAATTTCATTTGTTAGACAAGTGTAACCATCCTATAACCTAAACCTAAACCTAAAAAATTCAAGGTGTCAAATCAACTCTTATTGGAGTGTGGGATTTCGATGGTTTTTCAGGAAAAATACATATATTTGATTTTTTTTAATAACAAGATTATGTAAATGTGGGGAAATGTGGGTATTTGGGCATGGAAATGAAATGTGGATATGAGGGTATAATGGCATACAATGTGGGATATGTGCCATGTTCTTAATTTTGTTATGATGTTGATGTACATGCATGATCTTGAAGTGGGCATGTTAGCCTTATTGGAATATGGATGTTGATGTTAATTTTGTTATATCTTGTAGATGTTGATGTTAATTTTGTTGGCTTGGGATGCAATATGAACAAATAATGACATGCCTTAAGGCATCCATCCCAACGGTGAAATGATATCAACTTTTATCATTTAAGTAACAACTCAAAATCAACCTAGTACATAGAACCCGATTTCCTAAACCTAAACTTTAACTTATTCTCAATTCCCTAAACCTTAACCTATAACCTAACTTAAACCTAAACCTATAACCTACACTTATAACCTAAACCTGTAACCTCAACCTAAATGTAAAACCTAAACCTAAACCTAAAACTTAAATGTATTCTCGAATCCGTAAACCTAAACCTAAACCTAAACCTATAACCTACAACATTAACATAAACTTATAACCTAAACCTATACTTATAACCTAAACCTATTCTCAAATCTCAAAGCCTATAACCTAAACCTAAACCTATAACCTAAACCTAAACCTTAACTTAAAACCTAAACCTATAACATACACTTAAACCTAAACCTAAACCTAAACCTAAACCTAAACCTAAACCTAAAACCTAAATGTATTCTCAAATCCCTAAACCTAAACCTATTTTTGTAAGATAAACTATAAAATGTATTCTTGTTACAGTAAAATTGGGAATGCTTTTAT
This sequence comes from Magnolia changhungtana, assembly GCA_030180095.1. Taxonomy (NCBI): domain Eukaryota; kingdom Viridiplantae; phylum Streptophyta; class Magnoliopsida; order Magnoliales; family Magnoliaceae; genus Magnolia; species Magnolia changhungtana. Next base: position 790,576 of record JASAUF010000369.1, on the reverse strand, counting down.
GGATTGTTACGATCATATTGATTTATATGTATTGTAGAATGATACTTAGAAATCAAATATCTTTTTCTGACGATTTACATTATCAAATGCCGTTTTGGGAAGGTTATGTGTTGACTGGTAAATATAGACAATCATATATGTCGTTGGGTTATAAATATTCATATGTGATCATTGAACTTGCGTATGTGGGGGTGTCAATGGGCCACGCTCTATTAACATTTTTGTCTGAAATTATTATTGTGATTAGTTAGTTTATAGTTGTGACTTGTAATTGTGATTTGTAAGTTAGATAATTAGTTACCCGTTTGAGGATTTCTATGGGGCCATACATAGATATGGCGTATTTTTGGCGACATAAAAATCGCTCAAATTATCCCATTTTAGACAGTTCAAGGTTAGATGGATAGTATGCTTTCATATAATTTATTTAAATGTCCATGCCTGATCCGCGGCCCATCTCCTCGTTTCTCTCTTGATCTGTTTCTTTCATTCCATATCCAATGTTAAATATCTTTACATTGCTTTAGATATTTGACATTGGAATTTAACGTAAATTTAACTTATCTGGAGAGGCATAGGGAGATGCTGCCGGATTTTCGGCGTACACATTTAAATGGAAATATGAAAGTATTACAATCTATCCAACCTTGGATGAGTAACTAATTTAGGATTTAATTGAGCAGGGGTCCCTAGAAGGTGGGAACCGCTATTATGACCATGATGAGTAGCTGTCAATTTCCTATGGACAGCAATATGGGTGGCCTGGCCATTTGGACATGCCCGTGTTTATGTATTAACTCGAAATTGATGGAGTAGACTCGGATGTGCGTCAGAGCTATCCGGATATTGAGCGGGGGTCCCTAGAAGATGGGAACCATTGTTATGACCATGATGAGTAGTTGTCCATTTCTTATAGACAACAATATGGGTGGTCTGGCCATTTGGATAGGCCCGTGTTTATATATTAGCTCGAAATTGATGGAGCAGACCCGAATGTGCGTCGGAGCTATCTGGATGTTGAGTGGGGGTCCCTAGAAGGTGGGAACCGCTGTTATGACCATGATGAAGTTGTCTATTTCCTATGAATAGCATTGGAGTGGCCTGGCCAGTTGGACAGGCCGTGTTTATGTATTAACTCAAATTTGTTGGAGCAAGCCCATGTTTATGAAAATGTTAGGGCTTTATCCCAAAAATGAGGTGGATCTGAGTCGCAGGTGGACCACACCATGGGAAAAAGTAGTGATTGAATTTCCACCATTAAAAAATCTTAGGCCATATTTTAATGGTTATTTGACATATAGCCTGTTGATTATGTCATACAGACTTAGACTGTGCTGTGCCCAATCCGATCCTAAACCCTAAACCTAAACCTATAACATAAACCTAAATGTATAACCTAAACTTTAACCTATAACCTATAACCTAAACCTATAACCTATAACCTACAATCAATTCCCTAAACCTTAACCTATAATCTAACCTAAACCTAAACCTATAACCTAAACCTAAACCTTAACCTATAACCTAAACTTTAACCTATAACTTATAACCTAAACCTATAACCTATAACCTAAACTCAATTCCCTAAACCTTAACCTATAACCTAAACCTAAACCTAAACCTATAACCTACACTTAATTCCTTAAACCTTAACTCAATTCCTAAACCTAAACCGAAAACCTAAATGTATTCTCAAATCCCTAACCTAAACCTATAACCTATAACCTAAACCTAAACCTTAACCTATAACCTAAACTTATAACCTTAACTTAAACTTATAACCTTAACCTAAACCTAAACCTAAAACATAAATGTATTCTCAATTCTCTACTATAACCTACAACATTAACCTAAACCTATAACCTACACTTATAACCTTAACCTATAACCTAAACTCAATTCCCTAAATCTTAACCTATAACCTAACCTAAACCTAAACCTATAACCAACACTTATAACCTACACATAAACCCTAAACCTTAACCTAAACCTATAACCTAAACTCAATTCCAAAACCTTAACCTATAACCTAACCTAAACCTAAACCTATAACCTACACTTATAACCTACACCTAAACCCTAAACCTTAACCTAAACCTATAACCTTAACTTATAACCTAAACCTATAACCTAAACTCAATTCCCTAAACCTTAACCTATGACCTAACCTAAACTTAAACCTATAACCTACACTTATAACCTACACCTAAACTCGGGCCTATTTGGCCGGGTGGATTGGAAGGGATTGAATGGTATTAGGGTGGATGGCATGGATTTCAAGGTAATGATGGTGTTGCCAGTGGATTGTCTTAAGATCCATGGGATTGCTATATCGAGTCTGTTTGGCACGCCTGGCCAATCCCAGGATTAAACCTTCCCATCCCTTCCAATCCCTCGAACCAACATGTTCGAGGCAAATTTGAACGGATTAGGGTGGATTGGATGGGATTTAAAGGTAATGATGGTGTCAGTGGATTGTCTTAGGCCCGTTTGGTCGGGCGGATTGGAAGGGATTGGATGGTATTGGAAGGGATTGGAAGTTAAATCCCGAGGATTGGTCGGGCGTGCCAAACAAACTAGGTGATTTGATCCCGGGATATAGCAATTACATAGATCTTAAGACAATCCACCGACAACACCAACATTACCTTTAAATCCCATCCAATCCACCTTAATCCGTTCAAATTTTCCTGGGGCATGTTTGGTTTGAGGGATTGGAAGGGATAGGAAGGTTTAATCCCGGGATTGGCCAGGCATGCCGAACTGACTCGATATGGCAAACCCGGGATATAGAAATCCCATGGATATTAAGACAATCCACTGACAACACCATCATTACCTTGAATTCCATTTCATCCACCCTAATACCATTCAATCCCTTCCAATCCACCTGGCCAAACGGGCCCTAAGATCCATGAGATTGCTATATCCCGGGATCAGATCACCCAGTCTATTTGGCACGCCCAGCCAATCCCGGGATTTAACATCCAATCCCTTCCAATCCACCCGGCCAAATGGGCCCTAAACCTAAACCTATAACCTTAACTTAAACATAAAACCTAAACCTAAACCTAAAACATAAATGTATTCTCAATTCCCTACTATAACCTATAACATTAAACTAAACCTATACTTATAACCTAAACCCTAAACCTAAACCTAAACCTAAACTTATAACCTATAACTTAAACCACCTATAACCTACACTTATAACCTAAAGCTATAACCTATACTTATAACCTATAACCTACAACATTAACCTAAACCTAAACCTATAACCTAAACCCGAACCCAAATTCCTAAATCTAAACCTAAACATATAACCTATAACCTAAGCCTATACCTAAACCTAAAACCTAAACCTATAACTTAAACTTAAACCTATAACCTAAACTTAAACCTATAACCTAAACTTAAACCTAAAGCTGAACCTGAACCTAAACCTATATAACCTAAACCTATAAACTTAACCTATAACCTATAACCTATAACCTAAACTTAATTCCCTAAATCTTAACCTATAACCTAACCTAAACCTAAACCTATAACCTACACTTATAACCTAAACCTAAACCTAGCCTAATCTTAAACCTATTTCCATAAACTGACTCTAGTCTTTTCATTGTAAAGATGGATAAGAGTTGGATGCAAACTAAGAATAGGTTTGGCCCAGAGTATAAACAACGGATTCAAGAGTTCATGGAATTTGTAGGGAATCGGGCAGATTCAGGGAATAGGATTAGGTGTCCATGTCGAAAATGCAAGAACATGATTTATAAGACTTTATACAAAGTAGAAGATAATTTGTTCATAGTTGGGATTGACCAGGGTTACACTTGGTGGATCCATCATGGTGAAGATATCTGCCATAAAGTTGAGGCCACTGAAGTCCTTGCTGATGCGATTATGTCAGATGACGAGGATGAAGACGTTAATGAAATGTAAGATATTATAGGGGATGTGTTCAGGGGAACAATTGCGAATACTAATTTTGCAGCGACAAGCAGTAGCCACGATATTCCTCTTATGGGTGATGTCGAATCAGAAAAGTTTAGTAGGTTGTTGAGGGATGCGCAACGTCCACTTTATCTGGGGTGTGAGAACTTCTCCAAGTTGAATTTTCTTACAAGGTTACTTCATTTGAAGACAATAAATTATTGGAGTAACAAATCGTTTGACATGTTACTTGACTTGTTGAAAAAAGCATTACCAAATGGTGAGACGTTGCCTAAGTCTCATTACGAGGCAAAATCCTTTATGCGAGACTAGGGCCTTAGTTACATCCCCATACATGCATGTATAAATGATTGTTTATTGTATTGGAAAGAGTATGAAAATGTTGAAGAGTGTCTAGAACATAAAGAGTCTAGTGAAAGTATGACAAAGCCAAGCGTAAGAAAATCCCGCAAAAGGTGTTAAGGTACTTCCCATTGAAACCCAGATTGCAAAAATTGTTTACGTCTAGCAAGACGACTGAAGATATGAGGTGGCATAAGGAGAAACGCATTCATGATGAGTGTACACTGAGGCACCCTGCGGACTCTGAAGCCTGGTAAATTTTTGACAAGCAATATGACTGGTTTGTAGAGGATTCTCGCAATGTTCGACTAGGTCTTGCAAGTGATGCTTTTAATCCATTTGGCAATATGAGTAACTCATACAGTATGTGGTCAGTGGTACTTATGCCCTACAATTTACCTCCTTGGTTGTGTATGAAGGAGTCATTTTTCATGATGTCATTGCTTATTCGTGGACCCAGGTCACCTGGGAATAATATTGATGTGTATTTGCAACCGTTAGTAGTTGAGTTAAACGAGTTGTGGAGTCAAGGTATACAAACGTATGACACATTTGCAAGACAGATATTTCGATTGTATGCAGCGGTCTTGTGGACAATAAATGACTTTCCTGCGTATGAGAATTTGTCTGGGTGGAGTACGAAGGGGAAGTTAGCTTGTCCTACATGTGGTATTGAGATTTGTTCATTGTCATTGAAACATGGTAGAAAAACATGTTATATGGACCATCGTCGCTTCCTTCCGAGTGATCATAGTTAGCACAAGAATACGATGATTTTTTATGACAAACAAGATCATAGGCCACCCCCAAAAGAGCTATCTAGAGAAGATGTGATACAACAACTGAGTAACATTGGAGAAGTTAGATTTAGTAAGGCATCGTACTTGAAGAAGAGGAAACGTATAGTATAGGACTATAACTGAAGGAAGAAGAGCATTTTTTTTAGTTGCTCTATTGGAGTGATCTGAAATTGCGACACAACTTAGATGTCATGCATATTGAGAAAAATATATGTGACAATGTCTTTGGAACATTGATGAACATAAAGAAGAAAATAAAAGACAATTTTAAGGCTCGATTGGATTTATAAGCAATGAGTTTAAGGAAAGAGTTGCACTTGCAACCACATGAAAATTCATATACTATACCAGTAGCCTGCTACACATTGACAAAACTAGAGAAAAAGCGTTTATGTGAATGGTTGAGATCGGTGAAGTTTTCTGATGGGTATGCATCAAACATATCTCGACGCGTAAACATTACGGACTATAAGGTAACAGGAATGAAAAGTCATGATTGTCACATCCTTTGCAACGCCTATTATCGGTTGCGATTCGTGGATTCCTGAGTAAGGATATTAGAGCGGCACTGATTGAGTTAGGGATATTCTTTAAGGATTTGTTTTCGAAATTGTTAAATGTAGATGTTATTAAACGACTGGAGAAGGACATTATCGTAATCCTTTGCAAACTTGAAACAATATTTTCACATGCATTTTTCGATGTCATGGTACACCTAGCGATTCACTTATCGCATGAGGCGAAGCTTGCAGGCCCAATACAATATCGTTGGATGTATCTAATCGAAAGATGGTAGAACCTATTAAAATTTGTATTCATTCCATAAACTACATATATCTATGTTTTCATACATATAACATAGTGGTTTTGTGTACAGATACCTTCATACATTAAAACAATTTGTGAGGAATAAGGCACGACCGGAGAGATCCATTGCTGAAACGTACATTGATAATGAGTGCCTAACATTTTGCTCCATATATCTTCATGGCATAGAGACTAAATTCAACTGAGAAGACCGGAATGTCGATAAAGGGCAGGAGCATGAACAAGAACTCATACCTGTATTTGTACATAACGTTCGTCCTTTAGGATCCCCAACGTTTCAGGATATGGACCTTGGGAATCTAGCAAAGGCGCGGTAGTATGTGTTGCATAATTGTGAAGAAATAGAATCGTACTTAGAGTAAGTCTTCCCTCAATTATTGTTTTCTCTACATACGATGATCTTAATATTTCTTGCTGATGACGTGCCATTTATGTGTAGCGAACACATCGATGAGATGGAGTCCCAATTTTCGATAAATTATCATCGAATGCATCAAGATCAGTTTCCAGAATGGTTTGCAAAACGTGTAAGATTTCACATTGTATCCACACTTAGAATTTTTGTTGTATTGCACATTATTTGAACCTAAGAAAATCTCTAAACAATTACATTCTGTACATAATAATAGATGAAGACATTGCGCATGAGCAACTCTACAGATGTGTCTGATGCACTATACTCACTCGCGTGTGGCCCCGATAGATGTGTACCTAGATATACAGGTTGTATTGTAAACGAGATTCGGTTCTACACCGAAGAACGTGAGAAGTATAGGACCATAAAAATAGTGAGGTGGTTGTAAAGGGAACAAATGAGGATGATGAAATTGACTTTTATGGCATTTTGACGAATTTTATTGAGCTGAGTTATTGTATGAGAAAGCGGGTGTACTTATTTAAATGTGATTGGTGGAACATTAGAAATAAGAAGTTAGAAATACAGACTGACAACTACTTTACGAGCGTAAATTTATCTCAGAAATGGTTTAAGGACGACCCATTTGTCTTTGCCAGCCAAGCTGAACAAATATTTTACCTCGCTGACACCAAGTTAGACAGTTCTTGGCACATGGTGTAGAAAATAAAGTTCAGGAACGTATTTAACGTTCCTATACCAGAAGTTAAAGATAGCGAGGACGGGGGAAATGAAACGTCTAGGGTTAAACAAGAATATCAAGAAGACATACCATCTGGGGATACAGGGACTGATTCAAGTGTTGATATTGATGTGGTGCAATTGGATAAAGATGATGTTTTACCTAATCATGTTGACGCCTCAATAATACATGACATTGTTAGAGATGATAGCAGTTTCATTAATGACAACGTTGCAGACAATGAAGAGAAAATACTGATCAGCAATAGTGATAGTGAAGAAGAAATAGTCCTAAGCGATAGTGATACAGACGACGATTATTAAATGTACACATGATTTACATGTCATTTTTCAATTCGAATAATTTATGTATTCCATGTATACGTGAAAATTATAAGTTATGATTTATTCCTTTAATTGACTTGTTATAATCCACATTTGCAGTTGAGTCAATTTTTGATCATGTCCTCCTCAAACTGGAGTGTAGCAGAAGCACACAACATACTTCATTAGCTGTTGTAAATGGACATTTCGGTCCTATCTTCTTCTAGTAGGGCTAAAGAGATACCTAGTCTGGTTGATGAGTGTAGAGCGGAATATATCGACGACGACTCAGATGAAAGATTATACCATCTCAAAGAAATTTCGGAGCTGATGAAGATATATAACAGCAGAAAACAAGATATGGAAGATGTGACTCTATCACTTGCACATCTGAATGGAGTCTCAAGAGACCAGATTTCTCCTATTGTGACTGGCATGTTGGGTGTAAAAATGTTGAGTGCTTCACACAATATGACATATGCTTCTGAAGCATACGATAACTTACGCATGGAGTACTTCGGATAGTTTACCTCAAAGTTGTTTCGTATTACAACGAAATATGTGTATTTAATATAGAATGACAATATGTAATGGAATTTTCAAGGGTTATAGATTAAAGTTTACAGTTTTATTATACTCTGCTTGCATTATAGTGTAATGGTCTAATCATATTTTAATCATCTTTCTAAGCATAAGCACAAATGCATTATACCATCAATACTACTTGTATAATGTTTTAGTATATTTCACTCGTATTGACATTGTTTAAATTTATAAGTTCGTAACTCACACATATTCAGTGATGACACCAGGTGGGAAACCATGTCGTTCGCACACTGGATCTACCCCTTCTACCCATGATGCAACGAAGACAGCATCGTCGTCACATGTTGCATCGCAAGCATCTGATCCCTCAGTTGCACATATATTGGGCACCGCATGTAAGTCTAAACATATATTTCTTTTAATGACTTCTGTTTATGTTTAGACTTACATATTTCTTGTGTAACAACATCGTCGACCAGCCGACAAGGATGTGGATCCACGTGTGGGTTGCTTTTAGAGCGACTTACGCGTGAGGTATGGTGATGATAGAGTTTTCACAGGACTGCATTAGACCTGCTGAGAATAATGTTAGGTTGTTTACATTGGAGGTCGGTGTCTTATGCCGATCTCTAATCCCCCACCACCCCCCGTTGGGCCGACGTGACAGATGATGTGCGGCAACTCATCCGTCAATGCCTTCAGGTAAATTTTAGTAAATTAAAATTTATTTTATAAAAATTCATTTACGGTTAAGCTCTTTTCTTAATAAGTTTATTGCCTTAATCTATTATTTACGAAACTGCAGGATAAATTTGGCTTGGATTTGAGTGTTCCGCACATTTCTCATGTTATCGATGACATGGTCAAGGAGTGGTTCAAGGAGTACTGCGGTGACTTACATAAGCGGTACAAGTGGTGCGTGAGCCACGAGGAGGGCATACAGTTCGCACCGCCGCATGTGAACCATGACGACTGGCGGATACTCTGCGAGAGATTTTTCGTCTGAGCCTTTTCAGGTAATATTTACATATTTACGATATTTTAATGTAACAACTAAATTTGTAATTAATAACAATGTATTATGAATAATGTGTTCACAAGATGAGCAAAATAAATTCTGACAATAGGAGAAAGTTAGAAGTGAACCACGTAGCTGGTTCAAAGTCATTTGTACGACTTCGTCATGACATGGTAAGAAATTACTGGTAATTAATAAGTTGATATATTCTTTCTATGCATTTTATTAATCTATTGTCATTTCTATTGTGCAGCAATGAGATTCACATCAACGGCCGTGAGCCCGGACCAAAGAGACCTCTACAGAGGGACTCACTATCGGCAGGCGACGGGATCTTGGGTACATCCTAAAGCCAGCGAGAATTGGGTGTAAAAATTCTTACATTATAAAATTTAATTGCATTGAATTAAAATAATGTCATTTGTTATGAAAATTCATATATTTTCATTACAGGAGGAAATAGACACCTTATGCAGTCAGCCCACTCCCGATGGTACTCAGCGGAGTGAGCCAAAGATCCTAAGTTAGGTGCTTGGCACCCGTTCTGAATATGTGCGTGGGCTTGGCCATGGTGCCAAGCTCATGGCACGCACCACAGCTGCCTCCACCCGATCCATCGTCGTTGGCGACAGTGCCGTACGCCGAGCTGATATCGCAGAGAGAGAGGTTCAACAGCTACAGGTCGTTGTCCATGACATCAGAGAGTAGCTGGAGAGGCATAGGGAGGAGCAGGTGACGCAGAGGGAGGAGCAGGAGAGGAGGATAGAGGAGCTGACGAGACAGAGGGAAGAGTAGGATAGGAGGATGGAAGAGCTGACAAGAGAGTGGAAGGAGCAGGATAGGAGGGGGATGGAAGAACAGGCAAGGCAGAGGGAGGAGTAGGAGAAGAGGATGGAGGAGATGCGGATGGAGCATGAGCGATGGATGACAGAGATGTTTCAAGCTCTTGCTACACGCTTACCCACCGATGCCCCACCACCTCCGCCTTCATCTTTGTGATTTTTTATATTTTTATTTATGATGTTAAACTTATATGTATTTATGCGTGAATGAATGTGACATGGATAAGATTGTTTGTGTTTGGATTAATGTAGTTTATGTTTGGATGGATTTACTAGTTTGGGTTTAGATGGATGTGAATATGAATATGATGAAATATATTATATAACAGGTGTATATCAGGAAGAATATGATGAAATATATTGTAATAGTGTATATCAGGAATTTCGTGCTAGAATAAAGGAGAAAAAAAAAAAGAGACGTTTACCTACGACAATTTTCGTAGGTAAAAGTTTTGTAAATATTTTTACCTACGAAGTTTTTCGCAGGTAAAAGTATCGTGAAATATTTTTTACCTACGAAGATTTTTGTAGGTAAAAGTGTTTTACTTATTTTTTACTGACGAAAAAATTCATCGGTATAAGTTTTTTAAAATTTTTACCTACGAAAACGAGCGTCGATAAAAGTTTTTCACTTATTTTTTACCGTGGTCTAGTACATCAAACCGTAATGATGCCACGACTGCTCCACATTTGTCTTTGGGTGATGACTCTTATATTAATTATGGGTGCCCTCCACCCGTAAATAGGACGCCTAACCCTGTACGTCCGGACTGTGTCATCCGGGTTCTTAGTGATCGGTCGGGTCAATGTTAACCTCACATTGATTGAGGAGTTGTCGTTTAGGTGGTAAACCCTAATACAGATAAAAGGACATAGGTAAGGAACCGTTTCGACCACCCCGAGACTAGTGATCCGGTTGTGTAAGACCCGTATCGTAGGCCGTACCGTTCCGTAGACTTCCGCAGTCCTCCAGTCGAATTCCGGCAACCCACATTCTGTTATCGGGGTTGCGCACAACCCTGAGTCATGTCCCATATTTCAGAGTTGGCTTGACCCGAGACTTGTACCTGTGCGACCGCGCCGTCGTCGCGGTTCCGATGCCGCGTCTCGTACACCAACGCAATACCCTGACCAGGAGATGTAGGCCTGTATTCAGTTCGAGGAAAAATAACGCGCGTTGCAAAACTTAAGAGAACATCACATCAAATCCCATCAATCCCATCAATCAAGTACACATCACCTCACATGTCAAAGTACAACCCCATCCCAAAGCAACCCCAAAGTCAAACTTTCTCTTATACCCAGGTACAACCATCACCCATCACCCATCTCTCACCCCATCCATCACCCATCCCTCTCTCTCTTACATCTCTCTCTCTCTTCTCTCTTCCTCATTTCCTCCCAAGCAAGGATTCGTTCATGAGAGCTCCATGAGAGGGAGCTTTGTGTGGCCCACTTCTTATCTCCCATCTCCACCATCCAAGTGTGATCCCAACAGTTGAAATTGATCATTTGGAGCTCTAGCACGCATTGGCGGATGAAGGAAGGAGAAGTCTAAGGTGGGTGGTTTTATTTGTTGATTTTGTGATTCAAAGGCCCACATATGTGGGATCCATCTTGATGTATTCATGTATAGGGAGGGCCCATAGCGGCGGGGTCCCTCCCGTCTCACGATCATCCCTCTCTCTCTCTCTCTTTTCATGTTTGTATGGTGATAAGGATGGTGGGGTATGTGACCCTCCTGATCCAGCTAGCCTGGGTGAAGGGGATAGCACAAATATCAGTTTGATCCAATCATCTGTGGGCCATCATGCTGGACCCACCTTGAAGGCACGCCCCACCCAGGGTCGCCCGTCCCTAGACGCAGAGAACACAAATATCAGCTCCACCTCGAGCTGGTGGGCCCACACGTGGGACCCACTTTCCTAGATGCGGATTGGTTGGTATACCTCAACCAGCTGAATAGCTGCTGTATTACTTCAGCATGCTTGAGGGCTGCTGTGATGTATGTGTTTTATACACATCAACCGTAGGACCCACCTGACGAGGGGTACATCCTCACCGTCCGTCCATGGGATGTGGGCCCCACTGATGTTGTATTCTATCAATGTCGTCCATCACATGGACCCAGTTCACGCGTGGCATCCACGACCCATCTTGATGTAGGTATTTCATCCAGTCGTCCATCACTGGACGCTGGATGCTGCTGACCTACAGATCAAAAAAAAATGAAATAATAATAAATAATATATAATATATATAATGAATGATATTATATAAATGTGTATCTCATGGGTGGGCCACACTCACGTGGACCCACATGATATGTGTATTGCACCCTGACCGTCCTGCAAAGGACAGTGGGGCCACTTGATGTTTGTATTGTATCCACCGTCCAACCCTTGGACGGTGGGGAGGTGCTTACGCACCTGAGGTATGGATTGCATCCAAACCCTCCTGTCACGTGTGTGGGATCGCATGTGTAGGGCCACCATCCATTCACGTGTGTAAGGACCACACGTGTGGGCCTACATGATTGCATGGGTCTCATCTCCACCGTTCAGCTGTTGGACGGTGGCAACCCACCTTGTATGCATGTATACCCTGTCCAGGGACAGGGACTGGGCGTTTTCAAAAATAATAATAATAAATATATAAATATAATATGATAGTGTTTTATATATGTGTGTGCACGTGAGAGGTGGGTCCCACATGGGACCCTCCTAGATGTATTTGTTATATCCAAACTGTCTGTCCGTTTGGAGACAGTGGGGCCCGCTATTTTTCGACGTTAGCACATTATGTGGTCCCACCATGATGTATGCGTTGTATCCGCCTCGCCCACCTTACACGTGTGCTACATCTATCACATGGTGCCATGATGTATGCTCTTCCAGCCATGCATCTGCAACGGCGTAGATCAACACCAACCATGAAGTATGGGTTATATATATATATATATATATATATATATATATATATATATATATATATATATATATATATATTTATTTCATCCGTTTAGGGCCTTGGGCTATCCATGAGGCCCACCATGATATCTATGTTTTATCCTCGTCATCCATCAGTTTTCGGGCTATGCAATGTGACTCAATGCGACATATATGAGGCCCATTGGTGCGACCCATGTTATGTGACCCATTTGACGTTTATGATGCCCATTAGTGAAGCCCATTGATGGAACCCACTTGATGTGTATGAGGCCCATTAGTGCGGCCCATTGATGCAACTCACTTGATGTGTATGAGGCCCATTAGTGCGGCCCATTGATGTAGCCCACTTGACGTATATAAGGCCCATGTGTAGGGCTCACCTATTATGTATTCGAGGCCCATAGGCGGGGTCCATTGTGACGTATTCATGACCTATGGGCAAGGCCCATTGTGATGTATTCAAGACCCATGGTTGAGGCCCAATGCGATGTATGTATGGCCCATTACGTTGTGTATGGATCCTTTGTATGGGCCACTCCTTGGGAGTAATGTTGGTTGAATGGCCACATTGCTAGACAATGATGGTTTAATGTCCACATTGTGACCTTCCCTTAGGCCTTGTTAGGCCCACTCTCATCATCCTCTTAGTAGGTTAACCCAAATAAGTGGGCCTCATTCACCATGAACGGGTGGCTCCGTGTTATCGGATTTGATATACCCACGGCCGAGGGCCGATCTTTAGATTATGGTTGATCGGTTGTTCATCTATGGACCCCGCCCTGTTTATGTGCTAGTTGTCGGTATCGATTGTCGTATGATCATATCATAACTGGCAATGCCGATTCCGATTGACGTGACCAATTTGCCGATTCTGATTATCGATCGATTTCGATTATCGTGACCGATTGCCGACTTCGATCGACGTGATCGATTTACCGATTCTAATTACTGATCTATCCCGATGGTTGTGACCGATTTGCCGATTCCGATTATCGATCGATTCCGATTGTCGTGACTGATTGCCGACTTCGATCGACGTGACCGATTTGCTGATTCTGATTATTGATCTATCCCGATGGTTGTGACCGATTTGCCGATTTTGATTATCGATCAATTCTGATTGTCGTGACCGATTGCCGACTTCGATCGACGTGACCGATTTGCCGATTCTGATTGTTGATCTATCCCGATGGTTGTGACCGATTTGTCGATTCTGATTATCGATCAATTCCGATTATAGTGACCGATTGCCGACTTCGATCGACATGACCGATTTGCCGATTCTGATTGTTGATTTATCCCGATGGTTGTGACCGATTTGCCAATTTCGATTATCGATCGATTCCGATTGTCGTGACCGATTGCCGACTTCGATCGACGTGACCGATTTGCTAATTCTGATTATTAATCTATCCCAATGGTTGTGACCGATTTGCCGATTCTAAGTATCGATCGATTCCGATTGTCGTGACCGATTGCCGACTTCGATCGACGTGATCGATTTTCCGATTCTGATTGTTGATCTATCCCGATGGTTGTAACTGATTTGCTGATTCTGATTATCGATCGATTTCGATTATTGTGACCGATTGCCGACTTCGATCGACGTGACCGACCTACGGGTGATTCGAACCTTGATCTATCCCGATGGTTGTGACTGATTTGTCGATTCCGATTGTCATGACCGATTGCCGACTTCGATCGACGTGACCAATTTGCCAATTCTGATTATTAATCTATCCCGATGGTTGTGACCGATTTGCCAATTCTGATTATCGAACGATTCCGATTGCTATGGCCGAATGCTGATTCGATTGTCGAGGCCGATTTCGATTGCCAAGGCCGATTGTCGTGACCTATATGATGTACATGCGACCCGTAGTTGAGGCTCATTATGACACGTAGTAGGCCCATGATGCATGACTCATTTGATGTATTCGAGACCCATGTGTAGGGCCCACATGTCATATATTCAAGACCCGTGGGCAAAGCCCATTGTGATGTGTTCATGGTCTATGGGTAAGGCTCATTATGACGCATTCATATATGGCCTATGGGGCAAGGCCCATTGTGATATGTATTAGACCCATGAACAGGGTCCACCTGTTGTGTATATGTGGCCCTTGAGTAAGGCCCATCGTGTTGTATATTAGGCCTTTGTGTGAGGTCGTGAGCCCATTATATGTTTGGCTATATGTGGCCATTCCTTGGGGGCAGTGTTGGTAAAATGTCCACATTGTCGAGGCCGATGGTTGACGCTGGTTATTGATACCGATTATGAGTATGTGACAGCATAGCATCATAATACATACCCATACGCATCATCTGCATGTTTGTTATAAGATGTGATTGACCATTGCATATGCCATAGGGCAGGTTGTTCATAGGGCTCCCTAGTAGGTGGAGTTGTCCCATATGAGAGCATGACATGCAGAGGATTGATGCATGACTGGATTGTTTGACTCATGCATCTTGCATTGTGTGTTATGATTACTGTACGCCTTAGTGACATCAGGGTCGTAGCCTCCACGGGCATTTCGTGGATGGCCAGATGGGACACCGGAAATCTGTTCTACATGGGGTGCTATAGATATCTCTAGGTGAAAGTCTCTAAACCCTCTTGGTTCTAAAGGTTGCTCCAACATCTAAACCGAGTGGATGCATGAGCGCATGAGGGCTGCATACCGTTAGGTCGCGTCTCTCACTGTGTCGTGGTCGGTTAGAAGGGGGTACGGCCTTACTTGCCCTAGAGGAGGGGCAATGCTTAGGGAGTCCGACCCACCGAGGAATGGGTCTGTGTCGACGAGCCGGCCCGATATTGGCAGGCGGATAGTGAGGTCTCTTCCACTCACCTTGTTGCGCGTGATGGGGCGACAATGTGGTTTGGAGTGTAATAGACCCTTGATGATCCCAAAGAGGAACCGTACTGATACGTGGACTTATTGAGCAGGATTTGCATACTCATACATTCATTTCATTCACTATCCACTCGGGCTGGTGGTGCGCAACTAATTGTTGTGTACCTTCGCATGGCAAGGATTTCGGTTGGGCGCGCGACTAACCTGAGATCAGGAGTTTACCACATTGAGTCTAACTATCCAAATTTAGGTATGGGACTGGTTTGGATAGAAGTTCTTTGTGATAGACCTCATAGCTTATGATACTACATACTATCATCCCGACTTCACTCCAGCTTGGTTATTTCACTCGCACCACATATTGCATTACATCCGCGACATATGACATTTTGGGTTGTTATGTTTCAGCACTTATATAGCCTAGACGGACTTAACATAATTTGCATATTGCCTTGCATCCTCAACACATCGTATTTGGCTTATTGTCTTTACATTGCATAGCTAATGTATATTACTTCCTCAGTATATTGGTTATTATATTTTTGTATTGCATAGCCTTGGTACAGCTGATGGCATTCATGGATTTATAGATTGCCAGTATTTCCGCTTACTCTGATATCGTATGATTCATGATCTTGCCTGTATTACCGATGTTATATGATTTATGGCATGTATTGCATTCTTGGCACTTACCTTGCGCACACACTTTCACCACCCACTAAGCTTTTTATAAGCTTATACATGATAAATGTGTGCAGGTGGCGTTAAGTTGCAGCAGTGTTGAGCTTGGAGCGTGCAGCGGTCTTCTAGAGCTTTATTTTTTATTTATGTATTTCCCTTTCAGCATTATACTCAAATGATTGTATTAGTGGATATGTGATGATGATGTTGCCTTTGTGAATTGGGTAATCTTGTGGTTATGCTTATTACAAGTTAAACGTATATATATAAAAAAAATCCTCCTTGTAGGATCCCAGGATCGGAATCTGGCGTATGGATGCTAGGAGCCGAGAATGGGGTACTACGGAGGCTGTCGGCACCGGATTCGGCGATCGGGATTCCTGTGAATCCGATTTTCGAGTTTGGGGCGTGACAGGTTGAGACCACAATAAAATGAGGGTACCCTAACTTTCCAAATATGTTGGATGAATGGAACCTAATAACTACTCAACTAACATGCGCATTAACAGCATTAGATAAGACTTGCAATTTGGTGTTGAACCACCTGTGAGGAAGTGTTGGCATATGCGAAATAGGCGTTGAAGTCACTTGGGAGAGAGTGTTGTTTGGAAAGAGCATGCATCATATCATATCTTCATATGCGCATTTAACAAGAGTATTTATGAATTGTTTGATTTCTTGTTTTATCATTACTTGCGTTGATTGGGTTGATAACATGTGTAACTTATAACTAATGGAACCACTGAGTTAGCTACTCACTCCCACCTGGGATGGTGTTTTTAAACACCAACCAGACAATATTATCGATGCAAGTACTATCAAGATCTCAGATGGGTAGGCTTAGAGTGGCTTACATTACCGATGTTATATTTTAGAGGATTGGACCAAACTGAAAACTTTACACTTTAATTATTTTGGGTATGTATATTGTGGCTTGTATAATTTTCATTTGGACAGACGCCACTTTTCAATTATACTTTGATTGTCTGCCCTATATTTATTAATTTTTGTTATCTCTACCTTGTTTTGGTTCCGCTAAGTTGAATTACGCAACTCTGATTATTCGTATATGATTTAATGTGAATTATAATGAGGATACATGTGCATTTTATTAAGTTAATACCTGAGAACTTGGGACCGGAGTCTATGTACTCGAACACCGATTTTCGGGGCGTTATAGTGGCACACCATGCAATTCGTTTCCGTCCGATGCAGGGGAGCATTAAAAAGGTTCTGATCATCATGACCAGATATATAATTCGTTAACACATGGTTCTGTACATTTGGGTCCATGAATCGGTGATCCAAGACGTTGATGTGATCATATACATATGAAGTAAGATTCCACAATGAAAATATGTTAACCTTTTAGGATTGTTTGACACCATGGATTTGGGAGGGTTTTAGGGGATTTCAAATCCCCTGGAATTTTTTTGCACCATAAAGTAATTGGGGGTTTCAAATCCAAGGGTTTTAAATCCCTAAAGAGGTGGTTTGAAATCCAATGTGAAAGCTTGGATTACATCTAAAATCCTTCTAAGAGTAGCATGCGTAACATGTGTGTCACTAGACTATTAATCTATTGGGCATATGGCCCACTGGTGATATCTTAAAACAATCATATTATAAATCATTGGTTAGTTACTCACGTATGATCTTGTGCTTGTGGCCCATCCGAGACTTGGAATTTCATCATTTACAGGCAAATTATATATTTCAATCATTTGGCACCATGGATTTGGGGGGATTCGAGGAGATTTCAAATCCCTTGGTTGTTTGGCACCATAAAGTAACGGGGGTTTCAAATCTAGGAGATTTCAAATCCCCTAAAAGAGGGAGTTTGAAGTCCCCAGTGAAAGCTTGGATTACATCTAAAATCCTTCCAAGAGTTGCACGTGTAACATGTGTATCACTAGACTATTAATCTATCGGACACATGGCCCACTAATGA
Source organism: Magnolia changhungtana (assembly GCA_030180095.1). Classification (NCBI taxonomy): domain Eukaryota; kingdom Viridiplantae; phylum Streptophyta; class Magnoliopsida; order Magnoliales; family Magnoliaceae; genus Magnolia; species Magnolia changhungtana. The sequence continues at coordinate 772,382 of JASAUF010000369.1, read as the reverse complement.
TATCCCATAATAATTAGATTATCAATTGCATCAATATAATTACTCTAACATGATGATCAGCATCGTCCAAACATTGTCCATGTAAATCAACAGTTAAAATCGTTGGTTAGTCATTGGGACGTGATCTTGTGTTTGTGGCTCATTTGAGACTTGGAATTTCATCATTTTTAGGCAAAATATATATTTTAACGGGCTTATTATAACCATTGTCTAAAACATTACACACGTTCGTTAAATAGATATATTAAAGTGATTTATTAATTAAATTCAAACCCCTGTTAATATACTATGCATAGCTACTATTGGATTAAAGCTGATTTTGTATCCAGGTCTCAAGTTGAGTAGGAAGATTTCCATCCTGGGTTTCCAAATCCACTGTCCCAAACAGGCCCTTATTATAAACATTGTATCGGCAATTACATATATACAGTAATTACATATATTAAAGTTAATATAATAATTAAATTCAAACCCATGTAACTATACCATGCAAAGATACTATTGGACCACAGGACATTCTAAATCACAGCATGTCAAATCGAGGGGCTCCAAATCCACACTCCCAACCAAGCCCTTGAAACATGTGCCTGGGCAAACCTAATCCCTCACGTCAACCAACGAAACAGTTGTATGACGTATCATAACTTCAACAGTGCCAACGCACTTGCTTTACATATAGGGCTCGTGATCCGGAGATCCCAGCCGTTGTGATGGAGGAACCACCGGTGGATATCTCCCGGATTTTAAGATTGTACCCTTTGATCGGTGTAGAAAGCACCAAGGGTAGAAAATGAATATAAAGATTTTATATTCATTTGGATAAGATTGGGAGCAGTTTGGGTGGATCTGAGGTTAGTGGACCCCTAACTGTGGGGCCAATGTGATGTATGTGCCTTACATCCACACCGTCCATCCATTTTGAAAGCTTATTTTAAGGCTTGATCCCCAAAAAATAAGTAGATCCTAGTCTTAGGTGGACCACACCACAAGAAACAGTAGTGATTGAATTCCCACCATTAAAATCTTCATAGGAGCCATAAAATGTTTATTTGCCATTTATTTTTATTTATTTATTTACATGAGCACACACTCCCACACACTTGTACTGGTAGAATTTCACCACCTACGGGTGATCGAACCTTTGACCGGGTGTTGAAATTCCCGAGAGTCTACCAGCCCAACGAGAGTAAGAACACAAATATCAGCTTATTTGCCATTTAACGTGTTGACAAAGTCACAAAAACACTGGGTGGTAGACCCCCAGGAGTTTCAACACCAGGTCAAGGGTTTAAGTACCGACCGGTGGTGAAATCCAACTGCGTGTGTGTGGGGTGTGTGCGCAAGTATGTAAAAAAAAAGAAAAAAAACACACTACCCCTTAACGAGGTCACAAAAATATAGATGAATAAGCCACACAAATATCAACTTGATCCAAAACTTGGATCATAAAAGTTTTTAATGATCAGTTATCACTGTTTCCTTTACTATGGTCCACCTGAGATTTTGGACGTGCTTTTTATATATATATATATATATATATATATATATATATATATATATATATATATATATATATATATATATATATATATTTGTTGTTATTGCTGTATAATGCGTTAGAGTCAGTTTTCAAAACGGGATCCCACCAACCTCATGGATCCCCAGATCGACCTTACACGTGTCTAGGTGCACAAAAGCACTAGAGACGGTCTGTGATAAGGCTGTCCACTCATTTGAAATGTTTATTTTAGATCGTGACCCTATAAAGGAAGCGATTGAAGGCTCAAGTGAACCACACCAAGGAATCGGTGGAGATTGAATTTCTGCCGTTGAAAAATTCTTAAGCCCACGTGGTGTTTATTTTCCATCCAACTTGCTCATAAGCTTACATAGATCTCTACCAAGGGAAAACACAATCTAAAGCATCTGTGCCCCCTCCCGCAAAGAAGTTTTCAACGGTGAGCTTTCAATCCTCACTGTCTCGTGTACTGTGGTCCATTTGAGCCTTCAATTTACCTTAATTTCTAGATCATGTCCTAAAATTACTTTTAAAAATGGATGGAGGGCGTAGATAAAATATATACCTCACAGTGGGCCCCACGGAAGCCCTTACAAGACCATCCGTCTCAAGTTAGATCCTGGTGGGGCAGTACCCAGCAATGCCCTCCAATGCATTAGAGCGGGAACAGCGCCCTGGTGCACAGTCCATCCAAATGGGACCTCGTTCGCTGATCTATGCCGTTGATCTTCTGGGACCTAACAGAGATTATGGATAGATTAACCAAAATCTCCCAGATCATATGTTACTAACTCTCAGTGCTCTGCGACTAGACTATGAATGGAAAAATAAAAGCAACGGTCCCTAAAAAAGACTGTCTGTCTGATGGCTGTAATCTTCTATTCTGATGAGTTCAAAGTAATCCCTTATCTGCGATGGATTAGATAAGATCAACGATCTGGATCCAGAAAACAAAAGAGTCCTACAATAACGTTGTTCCCGTACAGATGCACTGGAATCTGCAATTCCTCGCCGTAAAAAGAAGAATTCGACAGTCCGGTGTAGAGGAACGAGAATGAGAAATTTACCACTGTACGACCCATTTATGTCCCATTTACCCGCTGGTGCCCACTCCTTTTTATCTCACCAGAATAAGCCCCATATGTACGGACGACTTGCCGAAGGTCGAAAATGCCCCCTGCTTTTACCTTCAAGCGGATCGGCTGGTGCTCGAAGACGAGCGCTGACGCTCCTCGAACTCCAAGTTCTACGAACGGTCAAAAGATATCAACGTTACATGGACCCCACAGTTATGTATTTATCATATTCACAACGTTCATCCATATTTCGAGATCATTTCGGACCATTATCCAAAAAAAAAATCATATCCAAAGTCAACTGGACCACACCACAAAGAACAGTGGGAAAATTGATTTTCACCGTTAAAAATTTTGTAGGCCCACTGTAACATTTATTTTCCATCCAATCTATTCATAAGGTCACAAAGACCTGGATGAAGAGGAAAAACAAATTTCATAATAATCCAAAACTTTTATAGTGTGGTCCACTTGATAGTTAGATCTTTATTATTTTTTGTCTCAAATTTAATATGAGCTCTCCAAATAGATGGACAGTTTGGATATAACACAGACCTCGTGATGGGACCCACAAAAGCAACGAAGATTCTATAACAAAAAAAAAAAAGCCCAGACCGCGGTGGTGCCTGTCTGGCGGAATTTTTATTTTTAATTTTATTTTATTTTTTTTAACAAGGAGAACTTTTTCTCCCTTACATTTTTCTCTCATGCATGATTATGTAAATATGTATATATAAGTATATAAAAATATTTTTCTATCTTTTAATTCATTTCTTTGTCTATTTATTTAACAAGCATATCTCCTAAACTAAAATGAGTTACTTAATCATACCACATGATTTTCGAGTAGGAGAAGCTAATTTAGCCAACCAACATAGTTATTTTCCAAGATTCCATCGGGTCGATGGTCGAAAATCTATTTCATTCACTTCTCAGTCAATTTCAATCAGTTCGCAGTCCATTTTATTCATTTCATTCACTTTGCAGTCAATTCCAATCAATTCGCGGTCAATTTCATTAACTTCGCGATTAATTCCATGCATTTCGCTGTGAATTCTTGCGAATTCCCTTCACTTCACGGTCAATTCCATGCATTTCGAGGTCAATTCCCTTCACTTCACGGTTAATTTCATGCATTTCATAGTCAATCCCGACGATTCCCCATCACTTCACGGTCAATTCCAAGCATTTCACGATCAATTCTCTTCACTTCACGGTCAATTCCGTGCATTTCACGATCAATTCCCTTCAATTCACGGTCAATTCCATGCACTTCACGGTCAATATTGGTGATTTCGCTTCACTTCACGGTCAATTCCATGCATTTCACGGTTAATTCCCTTTACTTCACGGTCAATTCAATGCATTTCACATTTCACGGTCAATTCCCTTCACTTCACGGTCAATTCCATGCATTTCATGGTCAATTTCGGTGATTCCCCTTCACTTCACGGTCAATTCCATGCATTTCACGGTCAATCACCGAAATTGAAGGGATTTGACCTTGAAATGCATTGAATTGACCGTGAAGTGAAAGAGAATTGTCGGGATTGACTGTGAAATAAATGGAATTGACCGTGAAGTGAAGGGAATTGACCATAAAATGCACGAAATTGACCTTGAAGTGAAGGGAATTGACCGTGATATGCATTGAATTGACCGTGAAGTGAAAGCGAATTGCCAGGATTGACCATGAAATGAATGGAAATGACTGTGAAGTGAAGGGGATTGATCATGAAATGAATTGAATTGATCATGAAGTGAAGGGAATCGTCGGAATTGACCATGAAATGCATAAAATTGACTGTGAAATGAAGGGAATTGACCATGAAATGCATGGAATTGACCGTGAAGTTAAGGGAATTAATCGTGAAATGCATTGAATTGACCGTGAAGTAAAGGGGAATCGCCGAAATTGACCATGAAATGCATGAAATTGATCGTGAAATGAAGGGAATTGACCGTGAAATGCATGGAATTGACCATGAAGTGAAGGGAATTGACCATGAAATACATGGAATTGACTGTGAAGTGAAGCAGAATCACGGTATTGACCGTGAAATGCATGGAATTGACCGTGAAATGAAGGAAATTGACCGTGAAATGCACGGAATTAACCGTGAAGTGAAGGGAATTGACCGTGAAATGCATTGAATTACCGTGAAGTAAAGGGGAATTGCTAGAATTGATCGTGAAATGCACGGAATTGACCGTGAAGTGAAGGGAATTGATCGTGAAGCGATGGGAATTAACCGTGAAGTGAAGGGGAATTGCCGGGATTGACCGTAAAATGCATGGAATTGACCGTGAAATGAAGGAAATTTACCATGAAATGCATGGAATTGACCGTGAAATGCATGGAATTGACCGTGAAGAGAAGGAGAATCGTCGGGATTGACCGTGAAATGCATGGAATTGACCGTGAAATGAAGGGAATTGACCGTGAAATGCATTGAATTGACCGTGAAGTGAAAGAGAATCGGCGGGATTGACCGTGAAATGAATGGAAATGACCGTGAAGTGAAGGGAATCGACCGTGAAATGCATGAAATTGATAGTGAAATGAAGGGAATCGACCATGAAATGCATGAAATTGACCGTGAAATTGACCGGAATTCCGCTTCACTTTATAGTCATTTCCATTAATTTCACGGTCAATTTCCTTCACTTCATGGTCATTTCCATGCATTTCACGATCAATTCCCTTCACTTCACGATCATTTCCATGCATTTCACGATCATTTCTGGTGATTCCACTTCTCTTCATAGTCATTTCCATTCATTTCACGGACAATTCCCTTCACTTCATGGTCATTTCTATGCATTTCACGGTCAATTCCCTTCACTTCATGGTCAATTCTGTGCTTTTCATGGTCAATTCCCTTTATTTCACGGTCAATTCCATGCATTTCAAGGTCAATTCCGGTGATTCCACTTCACTTCATGGCCATTTCCATTCATTTCACGGCCAATTTTGTCACGACTCTAAATCTAGTGTTGATAATCCATGATTACTATACACCAAATTTTGTTGACGAAAGAGGAAACAATCCGTAGAACTCCAATTCTTGGGACTTTCAAGTAACACATACTAAGTCCCATAAGCGGGGCTCCGCAATGAGGATTTCTGAAAGTAAAACCAACAAACACGTTGCATTTCTCCAAATTTCATCATATTCAATATATGTTATTATATACAACTGAGCACATCAGGGCAAAACCAAAACATAAACCACGTCATATTTACTATACTTGATGTACATATGCAGCGTATTACAAAAATATATATATACACACTGATATGTACAAAACAAAAGGACAACTGGAGTCTGTAGCCTCTACTCCTGCAGCTCCCTACTCTTACCTGAAAAAAAAATAGAAAGGAAAGCTTGAGCTACTATGCTCAGTAAGTGCGTGTGCCTTGAAAATGCATGTTTCATGTCATGCTCATTTAATGCACACAAATGCACAGGCTTCCAAATCATTTTTTTTTAAAAAATTATTTTTATATACAAGGGTGGGACTTCTACCCACTTGTAACATACACACTCTTTCAACAGTTCCACAACTTTCCATATTTTCCTATTGGATCACCAAAGTTTAAAACAGAAGTGGGACTTCTACCCACTTGTAACATACACACTCTTTCAACAGTTCCACAACTTTTCATATTTTCCTATTGGATCACCAAAGTTTAAAACAGAAGTGGGACTTCTACCCACTTGTATTGACTTTTCCACCGTGGTCAACTACAGAGGTGAGACTACATAGTTCACGGGCTAAACTAGTCTAACTCACTTGTGTTGCACATCACTATCTGCCTAACAGTGAGAAGTCATAAGTCGCCTGGCAAAACGATAGCGGACAATTTACGAGCTCGTCACACACAATCTATCTTTACTTGCCCATAAGCAGGTCAGGTCAAACCTCTCAACCAATCGACACACGTCGGTGGGAGTCGCTGCCTACTTTGGTATTTCAGCATTTCAGCGCTCTATTCTTTCACCCTGTCTAAGTATTGGTCGCTCCCAATGGTACCAATCAGGGTTTAGGGACTTTCACCCACGGATCCTCTAATCATATCCTGTCGAATTACACATTTCTGGTGTGGTGTCTAACTCAAGTTATAACAAAGTATGTTCATATGAAAGTATGTTCATATGCATTAAGCACACATACAAGCACAATATGTCATGGTTTTCAAGGCAAACATAGGACGACCTCCCTCATATGGTCTCCTTATACATTTATGTTTCACATTTAAGTTCCTCATAAGGATTTCATGTAACACATCATATATCTAAACGGTTTACATACTCATCATAGACACATTGTGTGTCACACCACAACCCACTATGATCACCATATCATGAGATGAATCATTTACTCTCAAGCATACAATAATACAACAACTATGAATCATGCATATGATATTCACATGACTTAGCCAATCTAACTCCAATCCAGGAGTTATGCTGCTTTAAGACTTCATGCTACAAGCATGATTTTTCTCAAGAAGTAACTTCATTAAAAGGATGAAGGATATTTCTTTGAAACAATTTGTCAAAAGGTAGCGGGAAGATATTGTAAGAAAGAAACCGTTAGAAAGACGTATAACTTGCAAGAAAACTAACTCATATCTATCATCTAATCTTCCATTCATAATCTAATCAACTAACTCAGCAAATCTAGTCATACCCGTAAGAAAATCTAGCAATAACCTAATGAATTGAAATCAGAAAAGTTAGTCTGCTTAGGGCTTCATAGGGCTTTAAAAGAAAAATTTAGCAACAAATTATCTTTTATAAGGCTTTCTTGGCTTTCAAGAAAATTGACTAACTGTAAATGAAAATCCATCAGTTTATCAAAACAACAATCTTATCTTTTAACCCTATCATTATACCTAATTACAGCAATGCATAATTCCAGCATACATAATTCCAAAGAATACCTAATTCCAAAGAATTCTAACCCTTAAACAAAGAATTCCAAAGAATAACCAACCTCAAACAGAAAATCCAAAGACTGATTTCACCTTAAAACAGTAAGTTCAGTAATCTTCTAACCTTAACTGAAAATCCAGCGAAACCCTAACTCTTAAACAGAAAATCCAGCAATTCTGTAACCTTAAAACTGAAATCCATCAATTCTTTAACTTTAAAACAGATATTTCAGCAATCTGCTAACCCTAATTAAAAATCCAGCGAAAACCGAACCAGAAAACAGAAAATCCAGTGAAAACCTAACCTTAAAACAGAAAATCCAGCAATAGGGTTTTAAAGGAAACCTCAACGTACACATATAAGTTCTCTTAATCTATGCACTCACCTGTAACGAGCAGAGGATTGGATCTCAACCTCTTCTTCTTCTTCTTCTTCTTCTTCTTCTTCTTTTCCTCTTCTTCTTCTTCTCCACAACTAGAGTGCTGGAAAATGAAATGTTTGAAAGAGGGTTTTTCTATTTATGGGTTTGTAAATGAGTTTAAAGTGGCTTTTAGCTAAAAAGGAGGGATGTATTGTGTTAATTTTGAGAAATTTAAACTTATTGTAGTAATAAACAAAAGGTTATTTAAGTGATTTTAACTAACGTATTCCAATGATTTGAAAAACATCAAAGTCATTTGAGTATATTTTCTCAAAATATACATGTACATATCGATGCGTAACTTACAATTCGGGTGTCTTATTGACATGCCGTTTTCGCCAGTAACTCCGTAACTTGACTACGACCACAACAGTTAGGCTCTCTGACCTAATGGATTTGAAAACTCGATGATGACGGATCCCCACCTAAAATAAGGACATAATGGTCATTTCTGAGATTGCTTAATTTTTAATCCGTATCTTTACATTCGGACATCGGGTTGAAATACGGCTTGCAGCTTGACAATAGAACAACATTATGATCAAGACAAAACATTCCGGCGATCCAGTGTACAAACCAGATTTCTAGGGCATCGAGTCTTACAAATTCCCTTCACTTCACGGTTATTTCCATGCATTTCACGGTCAATTCTATGCATTTCACGATCAATTCCAGAGATTTCGCTTCACTTCATGGTCAATTCTATGTATTTCATGGTCAACTCCCTTCATTTCACGGTCAATTCCATGCATTTCACGGTCAATTCCGACGATTCCCCTTCACTTCACGGTCATTTCCATTCATTTCATGGTCAATTCGCTTCACTTTACGATCATTTCCATGCATTTTACGATCAATTCCGGCGATTCTCTTTCACTTCACGGTCAATTACCTTCATTTCACGGTCAATTCCATGCATTTCACGGTCAATTCCCTTCACTTCACGGTCATTTCCATGCATTTCACGATCAATTCCGGCGATTCCGCTTCAATTCACGGCCAATTCTATATATTTCACGGTCAACTCCCTTCATTTCACGGTCAATTTTATACATTTCATGGTCAATTTCGACAATTCCCCTTCACTTCACGGTCAATTCGATACAGTTCACGGTCAATTCCCTTCACTTCACGGTCATTTCCATGCATTTCACGGTCAATTCCCTTCATTTCACGGTCAATCCCATTCACTTGTAGCGATACCGATACTTCTGGTTATCAACGATATTATCAACGATATCGATATTGTTTCCGTATCCCTGGCCAGCGAAACTTGTAGTGATACTGATATTTCTAGTTATCAGCGATATTATCGACGATATCGATATTGTTTCCGTATCCCTAGCCAGCGAAACTTGTAGCAATATAGATACTTCCGATTATCAGCGATATTATCGACGATATCGATATTTTTTTTGTATCCCTAGCCAGCGAAACTTGTAGCGATACCGATATTTTCGGTTATCAGCGATATTATCAACAATATCAATATTATTTTCGTATAGAATTGACCGTGAAGTGAAGTGGAATCGCCATAATTGATCGTGAAATGCATGGAAATGACCGTGAAGTGAAGGGAATTGACCGTGAAATGCATGGAATTGACCATAAAGTGAAGGGAATTGACCTTGAAATGTATTGAATTGACTATGAAATGAAGAGGAATCGTCGAAATTGACCGTGAAATGCATGGAATTGACCGTGAAATGAAGGGAGTTGACCATGAAATACATAGAATTGACCTTGAAGTGAAGCAGAATCGCCGGAATTGACCATGAAATGCATGGAAATGACCGTGAAGTGAAGGGAATTGACCGTGAAATGCATGGAATTAACTATAAAATGAAGAGAATTGATCGTGAAATACATAGAATTGACCGTGAAGTGAAGCAGAATCACCAGAATTAACTGTGAAACGCATGGAAATGACCGTGAAGTGAAGGGAATTGACCGTGAATGCATGGAATTGACCGTGAAGTGAAGGGAATTGACCGTGAAATACATGGAATTGACTATGAAATGAAGCGAAATCGCCGAAATTGACCGTGAAATGCATGGAATTGATCATGAAGTAAATGAAATGAATGAAATTGACCGCGAACTGATTGAAATTGATCGTGAAGTGAATGAAATGTATTTTCGACCATCGACCTGATGGAATCTTGGAAAATAAACAAGTTTGTTTGCTAAAGTAGCTTCTCCTACCCCAAAATCATATAGGGTACATCAAGTAACTAATTTTGGTTTAGAAGATTTTCTTGTTAAATGAATAAAGAAAGAAATGAAAAAAATAGAGAAAAAAATTTTATATGCTTATATATACATATTTATATAAATATGTATTAGAGAAAAAATGTAGGTAAAATATAGTTATCCATGTAATTAAATTTTTTTAAAAAAAAGTGCATAGGTGGATGTGGGGCCCACCAAAATCATGAACATTGAGTGTGGGGCCCATTAAAAATTATGTGGGGCCCACCCAAAAATTAAAAAAAAAAAACCAGGCGGCACTACCGCACAGACGTCCAGAGGTTAGTGGTACTGCCGCCCGAATTAAATTTTTTTCAATGGCTACAGCTATGGCTACGGTTATAATCCGTAGCCATAGTAACCCCAGCTTTCACCACTCCCCTTGAAGGAAAAAGCAGCGGCATTTTCGACCTTTGGCACGTCGTCCGTACATCTGGGGCTTATTCTGGTCAGGTAAAAGGGAGTGTGCTTAAAGGGTAAATGGACCATAAATGGATCGTACAGTGGTAAATTTCTCGAACGAGAATAGCATGCTCATGCGCCTCTTAAATTACAACTAGGCAGTACTGTTAGATGATGCGAACCACTCGTCTCGTGGGACCCACTGTGGATAATGGATGGCCAGAACTCTTCTAGATGGAATCACCCAAGAAATCCAACCTTTAGCTTAACCGTCTACTCTCAGGCGACCGATCCACGACCCGATTCAACGGTTGGGAAATGGGAAAATCCACCGGAATGATCTTTGAGGAATTCCCAATCCATGGGAGGATTCAAGGGTCTAGATTATGAAATATGATCTTTATATGGAATTGGATAACCGAGCATGAGCATGGTATATATTCATGTTATGATGCATCGCAGCATTGGCAGGGGCGGCAATAGGCTGGATTTGGGCCCGGCATGCTAGAACCAACCCAGAATTGTAAGGCCCAATGATGAACTTAGCCCAGGCGTGGAATGGGCACAACCAAACCCAAAAACTAATCAAGTCGCCTATTTCTAAAGATGAATGTTCTTGTTCCATCCGTTGATCAAGTGGGCCACGATGCATAAAGAAATGCACACTTTGAAAATTGAAATCCAATGGTCTATATGCAACATGCATGTGTTTGATAAGGATAGGAATGGATATTTGCATTTGTAGGGTAGAAAACATGTCACATTGAGTAAAGCTAGGGTTAATAGGCTAACATGACATAAGCTCAAGCCTAGCTTAAAAATGATTAGGCCATGCCATACATGCCAGGCCTATGCCCAGCCCACAAGTCAGGTTAATAGGTCTGAAAGGCCGGCATAGAAAGCTAATTAATCCCTATGCATCAAGGCCCTTAACCCCTTTTAATGAAACGCAGGACTGCATACTTACACTGACAGCAGAATGGTGCTCTGTGGGCCTACTATGATGTACCACCGTTCTGGCTGTGGGGCACCAGTGTTGTAGACTTGGCATGCATCTCGAACCTTAACCGTCCAAATGGTTGGACACTCTAGATGGATCATATCTCTGGTATTGGTATTTTGGATAACCCTTACCTCTATTCTATTAGTGGACATTCTGTTTATTGATTGCGGTCCTTGAGAGTTTTTTTTTTTTTTAATGGTTTTAGGATCTATCGAGCTGATACTCAGAGGTGTATTGTTAAACCAGCTAGCACTTTTGCAGGTCAAGTTCTGCACTGAGCTTGTTGTAGGAAGCAGCGGCAGTGTTCCCTTGGTTGGGAGTCCGGGAGTGTGTCCCCAATTTAAAGGGCAATTTTATAATTTCAATAGAGTTTTATGTAATCTCTAGTTCATTTGAGATAATGTATATTATATGGTGAGAGATAGTCATTATTGTGTTGAGAGTTACTTTTTTGTTTTTTTACTTGAAACACGATAGATCGGTGTGAATCGGTGTGAATTTGTGAACGTACCGAAAGGAAACCACGTAAATATCTGTGTTATAGTTAATCTCTTTTTTATGCTTTTATTTTTTTTTTAATTCTGATATTGTTGTGTATGTGGTTGAGAAATGATCTTTCTCCCGACAGATGGTCCATTAGATATCCACCAATTGCCTAGTAAGATCCCTGCAAAAAATTTCCTTTACGTCTAGAGAGGGTCCCACTATTTGCGTGGTGCAAATTTTACGAGATGACCGTGAAGGATACGGAGTCTCTTGTATCATTCTAAGCACCCTTTCACTCCCCAAGGTGTGCTGCAGTTTTCATTTTGACAAGTGGAGGTCGCCTCATTGACTAAAACGATTTGTTTGTTGATCCTTCCCATCATGACTTTAAGACTAACGAATCCATGAAAATGATTCAAGTAGACTTGAGTCAATGGGTACCTAATTCAGTTTACCACCCCTTACCCATGGCTCTTGTGAGTCAAACCAGTGTAGCCATGATTTTTTAATACCAACTCGACCCAACGTTGAACCAGCTAACCAAGTGTAACACTCTAAACTTTTCAATACCTGAGTATTAAAAGTCACCGAAGGTTACAATGTAAAACCCAATATTACACACACACACACACACACATATGAGCACATAAATATTCAACCATACATGTGTAAGTCCATCAATCCGCTCATCTCAATTGTATGATCTTAAGCTATGACAATCCATAATAGACTCGTGAAGTTTGAGGCCAATCCATCTTTGATTGACCCTTAATTTCTCAATATAGGTTTACATCATAATAATTACTCAACCCATGATCTAAATCAACCCATTGAGACATGTGAGATTGCATCTAAACACTTTGAATCAATCAAATTACAAAGATGAACCAATTCCTTGATTTTTGTCCTAAACCAATGTGTGCAATCTTTCAACTTAATCATGGATTTAATCGATTCATACAATCAACGTCAAAATTAATCGTATACTCAACCAACATTGATCCAACTATCGAGAAAGCTCCTTACAGATAGTTAAAGCCATATAACCATTGATTTTCAAGATGGACCACCAAATAATCATGAATTCGACCTTGGATGCAAATTAAGCCTTAAGACCTAATCATCAACAAATTTAAACGTTAGATCGTGACCCTAATATATAAATAAATATTCTATATTGTTAAAATCAAATTCTAATGGATAGAAATACATAATTAAATGTTTTAAGTATTGTTGTCTAATGTCTTAAATCTGTATGTAATAGAGCTTGTCAATGTCATCGACGAACTACTCGATCCCATCGAGCAGATGTCAATGCCATCGATAGATGTTCAATCTCATTGAGTAGATGTTGAAAAAAAATCCTAGTTAATTGCTGGATAGTTTTAGAAGTTGCTACTCGATGGCATCGAAGGATCTTTGATGTTATCAACTGGTCCTCGATGGTCGTCGATGCCATCGAAAGACCCATTGAAGGCGCGCATAGAATTGCGTAAGTACACGATTTGTTTCATATTCCGGTTGGATAGTATATATACCTGGTGTTTTAGGATTAGGGAGAGGGATTAAAGCATTCTAAGTTGTTTTAAAGGGTTTAAGGACATAACTAAGGTTTCAAAGGAGATTCGAGGGTTGTTTGAATTGGTAAGATATACTATCTCTTGTAATATTGCATTACTCGTTGCTTTGTGCCGTGAATGTTTCCCACAAGAGTTTTTCCTTGTAAAATTCGATTTTCCTTCTTGTTGGGTATGTTTGTGCGTTGCGATTACTTTGCTTGATTTTTCTCTCTATGCTTCTGTGAGTCCGAAGAAATATTCCACGGTGTATGCATGTATAGATGACATTGAACCTCAAAAAATATATTTTTAAGAACCCGATCGTAACAGAATTTCAAACAATAGTTAGTTGACTCAATTGAGCCATGCATCTTTATTTCAAGAAATGAATTAAAAAATCCACTGTCCATCAAACTTCGCATTATATCCCTTTGATGACCCACTTGAAAATTAGGAAAAGACCATCATTGCGATGTACAAATAATGCCCAGTGAATCTCTCGATTTACATTTCATACTAGGACCTACCTAAACCTATTTTTGGAGTCCACATATTCACGAAGGAGAATCCAAGGAATCCAAGGAATCTTACCACTTCCAAATTGAGAAAATACACATTGGTCATATATACAGCTTATACCGTACACTCTTGCTCAAGGAACCATGATCCTACTGTTCAATAAGAAGACTGATCGTACATCAAGGTTGTAACACCCTGATTTTCACAACTCGAGTATGAAACTCTTCCCACAAAAATCTAAGCATTAACATAGGGGAATATAATGTACGAATGATTCAAATCAACTGGCATTAAAAATAAGGGAGAGAGAACTAATCATGATATACCATCAAGTACCATGGTTCACACAAAATATTAGAAAAAACGAGTCCACTCAGCTGGGGACTCAGTATAAACTCGAAAGTATCAAATGCCGTATAGGTTATGTGTGTTGCCACACACATATACACTAAATCTGATTTAGATGGCAATACCTGATGACTTTCAATACCTGGGGTTTGAAAAGTTCCGTATAATGTGTTTTATGCATACATTCCTTGAAAAGTTCCGAGGAATCCTGCGGCTTCCAAATTGAGAAAATACACATTAGTCATATATACAGCTTATACCTTACACTCTTGCTCAAGGCACCATGATCCTACCCTTCAATCAGAAGACTGATCGTACATCAAGGTTGTAACACCCTGATTTTCACAACTCGAGTATGAAACTCTTCCCATAAAAATCTAAGCATTAACGTAGGAGAATATAATGTACGTGTGATTCAAATCAACTAACATTAAAAATAAGGGAGAGAGAACTAATCATGATATACCATCAAATACCATGGTTCACACAATATATTAGAAAAGACGAGTCCACTCAGCTGGGGACTCGGTATAAACTCAAAAGTATCAAATGTCATATAGGTTATATGTGTTGTGTTGTCACACACATATACCCGATGACTTTCAATAGTTGGGGTTTGAAAAGTTCCGTGTAATATGTTTTATGCATACCACCCATCAATTTTTCCCGATCATCCTTAAAATGAAGTAGATCCAAATCTCAGGTGGACCAAGCCATAGGAAAATCATAGTGATTGAATGCCAACCATTAAAAACTTCCTAGGAACCACTAATATTTATTTGCCATCCAACCATTTACTTAGATCACACAGACCTCAATGAAGGGAAAACATAAATATCAGCTTACTCCAAAACTTTTGTGGCTCCCAAGAAGTTTTTTATGGCGAGCATTTAATCTCCACTGTTTATTACGGTGTGGCCATTTGAGATTTGGATTTACCTCACTTTTAGGCTCATGCTTATGAAATGCCTGGGTGTTTCATATATTAAATGCATATGTATGTACCTACAATGCATGTAGGTGGAAGCATGTCAAGAAGTAAAGACTTTTAGACAACTTGGCATATTATATTTAAAATTTGTATTTGTTCGTTGAAATGGAGAATCAACACCTCCATGTAACACAAGAAGGACAAGCTAAGCATCTATAAGCATTAAAAGACCCACCACATTTTTAAAAATAAATTTAAAAAATGTAGACAACTAGTATTTTTTTTTTTGTTTTTTTGGGGGGCGGTTTTGTGCGGACAAGTACTTGAATCGGAGACTAAAATTTTGGTGACACCAAAAGGCTCCAAGGACCCATGTCCAACCCCAACCACCCTATGAGCTAAGACTCAGGCTCAAACTAGGCGAGGTCCAATAGGCAAATGGCTACCTAGCCCCACGCTATTAAATAATTAAAGACTAAATTGGGCTAGCACACCTTTAGGAAGGCTCAACCCAATAATTCACTTTATTGGTTACTGGGCCTAAATCATTTATTAGAGTAGCCCATGATCTTGCAAGATCAGTCTCACTGGCCTAGTGCCCAACCTAGTTGAGAAGGGATCCATTATTTATACGGTAATGCAACATTTAATACCTGTACAATCGAGTGAGATCCATGCCTTTTAACTATTTGAGCCTTTTGTGGATAAGGCTAGCAATTGTCCCAGGCTGACATAATAGTGTTTTGAATAGGCCCAGAACTTAGTTTTCAAGCAATATTTAAACCAGTCTCAAGCCCAACGGTTGTTAGACCTAGTTGTGGATGGGTAATGTCTTGAAATTCACACTGATTGGGTGGCATCAGGCCTGATTTGGGTACAACTCCGTAAGTAAATTATTTTATTTTTATTTTTACTTATGACAGTAGAAAAGTTACTCTTTAAAGTTGTTCAGCCCCAATGTCGCCAATTCCTGCAAAAGCTAATAAATGGTGGGGCCCACACGATGGAGGGTCCTCATCAAAAATAGCTCCAAATGACCGGTAATGGATATTAAAGGTGTGCCCCATATAATGGACAATCCACATCAACGGTCAACCCCTGATGATAAATGCCGATATCCAAGGCAAGCCCAGCATGATGGACAACCCACATCGAAGGTTGGGCCCACATAATGGATGGCCCACATCGAAGGTCAACCCCACACAATGGGCAGTCCACAATACAGGTGGGCTCCACATGATAGGCGATGTATATTAAAGTTGGCTCTCATATGATGGATGACCCATATCAAGATGAGCCCCATATAAGGACAACTTACATCGAAGGTCGGACCCTAATGATGCATGACCCACATTTAATGTAGGCTCTACTTAAAGGATGGCTCACTTCGAAGTTGGGCCCTGCATGATGGACGATCCACATTAAAGGTGGGCCCTGCATGATGAATGGCCCACATCCAATGTTCGACAGGACGACCCACATCCAAGGTGGGTCTCAAATGATGGGTATCCCACATTGAAGGTAGGCCTCTCAAGGTAGATGGTCCACATTGAAGGTAGGCCCCACAAAATTTACAATGCACATTGAAGATATGGTCAAGGTGAGCCCAACATAATTAACGGTCCACATCAAAGGTTGGCCTTACATGATAGACAATGAATATTGAGGTTGGATCAAACAAAATTGAGGGATAAGTATTTATATGATGTTGGATACGAAACATACATTTCTACTTTTTGACTGATAAGTGTATTATTTACAAAACATATTTAACTATTATATAAGTTGAAAGCAAGATAAGCTACTTGAGGTTTAAGTAACTTATGTAAAGAAACTTATATACAAATGAGCCCCCGAACTGATTTGAGGACTTTGGATACTGATGAATAAAGCTGGGCATTTCTGACCCGATCCAGTGGATCCGACTCGATTCAAACCGAACCGACGGCTTGGATCGGTGTGGATCGGGTTGCGCCATTCAGATCCGACAGATTTTCGGCTCGAGTTCCAATCCGACCCAATCCGATTTGATCCGAACCGGATCTATTAGTATGTATTTACTATTTTACCCTAACTACACACACACACACACACACACACACACACACACACACACCGGCCTTTTATGTTTTTACCCTACCCTACCCGCACCCGAACGCTTGTCATGCCGAACCCTAAATCCCCAGATCGTCTCAGTGGCAGGAAGTGGAGTTGCAGACATTGATTTTCAAGTATATGTTGGTCGGGGCTCTTGTTCCTTTGGATCTTCTTCTGCTATTTAGGAAGAGTCTGCTCAAATTTATCTGAGCCTCATAGCCTGCTTCCATATGGCGGATCAGGACGAGAGTGGATTTATCAATGACAAGGAGCTGCAGAGAGCCCTCTCTTCTTACAATCAGAGCTTCAACATCAGGACTGTTCATTTGCTCATGTATCTCTTCACCAACGGCAACGTTCGGAAGATCAGTGACAGCCCCTTTCTTTGGATTTTTTTTCCAAATATTATTTTATTTTCCTCCAATAATCGGGCCGAAAGGCTTTTTGGTGGGGTAGTTAGGAATCCAAGTCGGGGAAACCAATGTGCGCATGTTAGTGTGATTATCCTTTTGGGGTCTATTGTGTGCCAGGTGGGCACGGTTCCTTTACCAATTGCATCTATCCCCGCGAATGAGGTGATAGTCAATCGCGATTTCTAAGTTGTGGTGACTCATCCAGTGCCACATGGTAAACATGCACAGGTGCACCTTAGTTTAATCCCTTCCAATGTTGGGCCTAGGATTGATCCGAATCATGTCCAATCCAATCTGACTCGGTTTTCCTGACCGAGTCGGACTCGGATCAAATCAGAACATGTACATTTTGAATCAGTTCGAGTCGGTGACCCAGACTCGGTCCCGGATTGGATCGAGTTCGAGTTAGGCCGTTGAGATTTCGGATCGGATTGAGTTGGACCCAATTCGATCCGACTCAGTCCAATCCCCAGCTCTACTGATGAATGGTTCAAAAAGAAAAGTCCATCCAACAGTTGACTCCACAAAAATCGTCCCAGCATGGCTAGGATCATTTGATTAGAATATTTTTTAGGTATAGACAAGCAAAAGTGAGGACACCGTAGATGAACATTTCATATCTTATGCATACATGACACATGTATGGATATTTTAGGGATTAATTGTCTACAACACCTATTGCTAAAACACCCAAGTTCTTTAGGGCCCTTCATGTTGCACTGGTGGAATCTATTTTGCCAATTAGGTGAGAACTCTCCGTTCAACATGCATAGAAAACATCAGCCCGATTACATACAATTCACAAGTATGTTTGGGTAGAGGATCCTGCAAAATGGTAGGTCTCCAGCTTTCCACTCAAGATTTCTCACACTAAGGGCCCGTTTGGATACAACCAAATAAGTAACTTTTTCTACTTACAATAGTAGATGAGTGACTTATTTCAGATAAGTAAATTTAGTTTATAAATAGTAGTAACTTTTTTTTTACTTAAAAGTACTTAATCACTTCAATAATTTTTTTAGCTTTTCTACTTTTCATAAGTTGCTGAAGAGAAGCATAGGAGAGATAAAAGAGAGAAGAAGCTGATAAGTATGTTGTTTGCCAAACATACTTATCTTCTTAATAAGTATAAACCAAGAAAAGCTACTTGTGGAATAAGTAGCTTATCTTAAGCAACTTACAATCCAAACTCCCTCTAAGGGTAGAGGTGGGCATCGAGCCGAGTCGAGTCGAGGTGGGCCAAGCTTGGCTTGGCTTGTCCATGATGTACTCGAGTTCCAGCTCGAGCTGGAGCTTGGCCTCGAGCTCAACATTGAAGCTTGGCTTGTTTGCCAAAGCTGTCGAGTTCGAATCGAGCTAGTGGTTTGAGTCGAGTCGAGTTTACCTCGAGTCGAGCTTGAGCTTGTTGGGTGAGAGAGTAATGGATTCTGTTCTTGATCCTCCTCCATTGATGAAAAATTTAAAAATCTTAAGAGAATCAAAGCAAAACCCTATGAAAAAATCAAACAAAGCTTCAAATTGGATGAGGAAACCTTTAAGAACTGATCTGTTCTTGATCTTCTTCCACCGGCAGAAATCCAAGTATTAGAAAAGAAACAGAGCAAAACACAGATCAAAAATCCAAGTAAAGAGCTCTAGCCAATTAGATCATTGGATTTCCTTGAAGCTCTAACAAATCCGAGAAGAACCCATCTCGAATTTCTTGGGTTTCTCGCCTAAGAAGTAGATCTCAAGAGATTGAAATCATATTATTGTGGAGCTGAAATGAAAACTGGTGGTGGTGGTCGAGGTGGACGTGCTGCTGACAGTGGGCAAAGAAAGAGAAGAAAGGGAAAGGGAATGGGGTGCGTGTAATCGGGTAAAGACTCTAGGGTTTATTTTTTTATTTTTTTATTTTTAAGTTTAAACTTAAAACTTATATTAATATAATATAATATAATATAATATTTAATATATTTATTAATCGAGCCGAGTTGAGCTCGAGTTCGAGCTTCAAGTCGAGTTGAAATGGCCCCTGGTTGAACTTGGCTTGAATTCAACTCGAGCTTCAAATAATTAGCTTGGCTCGACTCGAATCGGCCATTCAAGCTGAGTCAATCCGAGCTGACTCGAGCCGAGTCGGCCATTCAAGTTGAGTCAATCCGAGCTGACTCGAGCCGAGTCGAGCGAGCTTTTCGAGCTAGCTTGACTCGTGAACAGCCCTATCTAAGGGCCCTTTTGGATACTGCCAAATAAGTTACTTTTTCTACTTAGAACAATAGATAAGTAACTTATTTCAGATATGTAACTTATTTCAGATAAGTTTGGTTTATGATTAGTTATAAGTAACTTTTTTACTTAAAAGTACTTAATCACTTCAATTAATTTGTTTAGCTTTTTAACTTTCTGTAAGTTATTGAAGAAAGGTATTAGAGGAAATGAAATAAAGGAGTTTTTTTTTTTTTTTTCGTTAGCTTGTTAGTAAACCCCACGGTCAGATCACACTTCACTGTTAGCCACCCCCACCACTAGGGATCAGTGCCAAGACCTCAAGTGTTGAAACAAGGTATCTTTTACTCAGTCTACCACTTGAGCTATGGATTAGGGTGTGAAATAAAAGAGAAGTTGATAAGTATGTTGTTTGCCAAATATACTTACCTTTTTAATAAATAGAAACTAAGATAAGCTACCTATAGCATAAGTAGCTTATCTTAAGAAAATTAAGATACAAACGCTGCCTAAGTGGTGCTTTCATTTAATTGCATTTATATGGAGGAAAGTGTGGCTTTTGTGCAGAAAAGCATGGGCCTATCAACACTGACTTCCCTGTTTTTTGGGATCGGACACCGAAACAGAATCTTACATAAAGAGCATGGGCCTATCAAAACTGACTTAGTCCCTATTTTTTGGCATCCGACACCAAGATAGACCCTTAGATACCTGTCTTGGATCCTCTCTCTTTCTCTTTTCCCCCTTTTTAACTAAAAAGTAAGAAATCCTAAGCTATGTGCTCGGTCTAATAAAGCAGATGGACAAAGAAAAAAGCCACTAGATTCCCACACGAGGATATTTGGCTAAGTTATGAATCAGTACGTGGGCCCAAAGGTTTCATGTTATTGTCTGGGTCTTCAGCTTGCACCGGTAAAGATGAATGGGGCCCGATTTGCTGATCCAACGGTTAATATTGACTCATTCAGGAAAGAGGAATTATACAATGAGTTGACTATAATGCATACACAAGGCAAGTGGGGGGTATATTTTTATGATTATTATTAATTTATTTTTTTTTAAGTAGGGCCCAGAATGGTCCATAAATCTCCGGGATTGGAAGATTCCAAGTATAAATATTTAGCAAGTGGATTGTCTGAAACACTAAGAATACTTCTAGTGACATGATGTGATGAGATTTGATTGGGTCACAGCCCACATGTCACTATTAGAGATAGGCCGATCATCCCCGTGACCCAACCCGAGGAGTTTTGACAGGGTTATATGCTGCTAGAGGTGTACACGAGTCGAGCTTGGCACAGCTGAGCCACTAGCTGACCCTAGCTGGAACTCGGCTCGGCTTGGTCTTCGAGCCTGACTAGTGACTCGGTTCGTTCAACTACTCGGGCCAGTTCGAGCAGTGTTCGAGCTAAGATTGAGTACGTGCGGCATTTTCACAAACACATAAAGTGCACTTTCAATTTCTTACTATATGTAAAACAACAACAACTATTTATAGGTATTTCATCAAACACCTTGTAGTCAACATCAAATATACATATATATGGTATTTGTTTCATATATGTACCTTCTTTGCTACCAGCCAACACTTCGTTGAGTCGTTACATCAAACACTTGGTGAGCAACATCAATATCAGAGTAACCTGAACTAGTTCGATCCGAGTTCGATTCGGGTTCGATCCAAGTCGAGTTGAGCTCGGGCAAGCTCAAACTTGGTTCGAAATTTTTTCGAGCTAAAAAAATCAACTCAACTCAGCTCAAACTCAATTTCAAACCGAGTCGAATTAAGCTTTTTCAAGTCCAGCCGAGCAAAAGCCCTATATGCTACTATGATAGATCAACTCAACCCGTAGAGTGTGTATTTAACCAAATAACTTTCAAGCATGTTTTGCGTAATCTCATCTCTCTCATCTCTCGCAATGAGCAATGACATGTGACCCAGTTAGATCCCGCCATGTTGGTCGTTAGGGATATCCCTTTCACTAGGCAACCTACTTTGAGATCTAATGCCATGTTGGGCGTTAGGGATATCCCTTTCTCTAGGCAACCTACTTTGAGATATTAGAATCCATTTTCAATTGAAGGTGGACCATCATTTACTTTTCTTAGCCGTTTATTTGCCAACGTCGGATTGGAAGGTTAAGATTGTCAAGTCAAGGATATTTTTAATGCTGACCATTCATGGAACATAACATACTGATGGCGTGGATGACACGCACAGTGTAGCCTATTTAAGTCATATTAATGCATGAATGCAATTTCTGAGTGCCTGTGTATCAGGAGTCGGCAAGAGTGGCTATAAATAGAGTAAGAGAGAGAGATGCATTGCTCAGCCTACACGCCACACAATTGCCAGCGTGCCATAACGGTGCAGGATCCAGTCCGTTTATATAAGGGAGACCACCACGTAGACGTTCTCACCCGGAAATCAGGTAGGTCCAGTCATTAGGTGGGCCACAGAATATAAAATAAATGTACAGCTTTAAAAAACTCAGAAGTTTTCTTACCCTTAAAACTGCTTCCAACATGTTCCCACCTGCTGAATGGACCAGATTTAATTTTGGGTGAGAGAACATCTACTAGACCTACCTGACGGACGGCTTGGATTTTACACCTAAGGACCTCCTTGGCACTGTTGGGCTTAGCAAACCTCGTGAGTGACATATAGCAATGGACGGCAATCAACCGATTGAACGGCTGGACATTATACGGCCAGGATCTTCCCAGCTACGGTTTGTTGTTGAATATTGCATAATAATCCATACTGAGGCCCGTCCCATCAATGGTACAGATCATTAAACTGTGGGGTCCACTTACAAACTAATCCATGTGATTTATATGGAAATCCAAGTAAATGAAGATTAGATATGCTTATCTTTGTCAAATTGTCTCACCTACTTTCTTGACCGCACGTCTATGCTCCTCAGAAACGGCCAATAACATCTTTATCCTTTTCTTTCCAGCTAATGCGTCTGGCATATTTTTAATATTATATAACCAGAAATGCTCCGGTGCTCTACGACCACTCTAACTTATACTACTCCCAGTTGAATCGGTTCACTTGGACCGTCCAATTATCCATCTGAAATTTCTATTATGTTCAGAAAACATTTCATGGGCCACCATGAAAAAATAACACTGATCGATTTGTTTAATCCATCCTTATTTTGTCCTTATTTTCTGAATCATCCTTTTTCTGAACCATGGATCGAATGGTTAGGATTGTCTAATGTAAGTGATGCATTATAATGATAAGCAATCCATGTTGATAGATAACATATAGATGGATTAATTTATTGATTGGACCTATTTCGTGTAAATAATATTCAACGTCCATGATCATGTCCATTGATCAAATGGTTAATATTTATCGGATCAGTGTGATTTTTTTCATAGTATCCCAAGATAAATGTATTGGAACTAATGAACGGTCTAGATCAATGGTTTGAACTGTTTCGGAGTCACGATACAACTAGGAGCATTATAACTTATAGTGCTCTAAGAGCACTGGAGCATTTATCTAATATCATATTCAACCATCGGCGTACGATAGACGTATCCGCAAAGGCAGCATGCGGATGCGTGATCGGGTGATGTGAACCGTTCGTTGGTGGTCCCGGTGTTGGTTGGGCTGCTGTACTGAAATGTGACTTTTTCGATTGAACATGGTTGTTGACAAAGGGGGGCGCTACTCGCTGCAGCCATACAACGAGATGCACCGAACAGGCGCGCTCACACGTGTTGACATGACACACGTGTGTGATCGGCGGCGTTCATCAGTTGGGGTTCTTGGCATGAAAATCAGACAGCCCTCTCCACGCATCGGGTAGACAATGCATGTAGGATGGATGTATATCATTGGCTTTCCCTATCCAACGGCCTGCTTTTCTTAGACGAATGGGGCGTTTGATTAGTGGACTAGTAAGATTTTCAAGCTAGGGAGCATCCATTGCGGAGCCCTACTAATTAGGCTCTAGATCATACCAATGGAGGCGATTCTAGATCTGGTGTTTTCCCAACCGTCCACGCGAAGGCACTAGCTAGGTAGGGGCCGCCAGACATCAACGTGGCGGAAGTGGATTGGCTGGTGTACCACACAACGTCAATACGACTGGTGTGCTGCACCAAGTTCCGTCGCCATGTATGTGTTGTATCCAAATCGCCGCTACATTTGGCAAGCTCGTTGTGAGGCTTGAGCTGAAATAAGACAATGAGAAAATGACCACTGTAGACAGAACCTTTTATCCAGCGGTTTTTATGAAGGAATACAAACTTAATTGAACAACTTGGACTAGCACGTGCGGAGAGCGAATTTGAGGACGAAAATGCCCCTCCCTTCCTTTCGAAGACGAGCGCTGACGCTCCTCCAACGTACTAACGGCTCATAAGAGATCAAAGTTACATGGCCCCACAGTTATGTATTTATTATATCCACAACGTTCATCCATATTTCGAGATCATTTCGGAGCATTATCCCAAAAAAAAAAACCATATCCAAAGATCAACTGGACCACACCGTTTCGTGGAACTTGCAGGAAATCCGCGTCGGACGTTCGATTCCTCACTGCCTTTTACAGTGTGGTCCACTTGATAGTTAGATCTGTCTTATTTTATGTCTCAAGCTTAATATGAGCTCGCCAAGTAGATGGACGGTTTGGATATAACACAGACCTCATGATGGACCCACAAAAGGCGGTGGGGATTACAACAGCAAAAAATAAATAAATAAAGGAGAGAAATTTACGACTGTGGACCCCACCTTTTATCCGTTGGATATTTTTGAAACAATACAAACTTACCATACGCACTTGGACCTCCTTGTACGGACACTGAATTTGAGGACGAAAATACCCCTGCCTTCCACGGGTTGGCGTGCAGAGACGAGCGCTGACGGACGGTCCCGTGAAGGGAACCCAGGTGGGGCCCACTGTGATGTTTGTGAGAAATCCTCCCCATCTAAGTTCCTTCATAGGGTCACAAAGACCTGGATGAAGAGGAAAAACAAATTTCATAATGATCCAAAACTTCTGTAACCCCTAAAAGGGTTTCAATGGTAGACGTTCAATTCCCCACTGCCTTTTATAATGTGGTCCACTTGATAGCTAGATCCGTCTTATTTTTCACCTCAAGCCTTAATATGAGTTCGCCAAATAGATAGACGGTTTGGATATAACACATACTTCATAATGGGACCCACAAAAATCGGTAAATATTACAACAGGAAAGAAGAAGAAGAAAAAAAAAAAAAAAAAAAAAAGAGAGATAGCAAGTTGGGGTCGACCAACCCGGTCGACCGGTCAAAGGCCTATCGCTACGGATTATAACCGTAGCCATAAATGTAGTGCTATGCACTTTTTTTTTCTTTTTATTTTTATCTTTTATTTTTTATTTTTTATTTTTTATTTTTTACACGGAGGACATTTTCTCCCTTACATTTTTCTATAATACATAATTATATAAATATGTATATATAAGTATATAAAAATATTTTTCTATTCTTTAATTCATTTCTTTGTCTATTTATTTAACAAGCATATCTCCTAAACTAGAATGATTTATTTAACTTACCACATATGATTTTGGGTAGGAGAAGCTAATTTAGTCAACCAACCTAGTTATTTTCCAAGATTCTATCAGGTCGATGGTCGAAAATTCATTTGGGAGAGAGAAATCCAGATATATCTTCTTTAAAAAACTAAGCTAAAATATAGGACTACTCCTTTAAAAAGTCATGTATCATAGCACGTAATCTATTTGGGAGAGAGAAATCCGGCATATCTTGTTAGCTTGAGTCCTTGGAAATGACATGGACAAATGAGACCCGACATCACTAGTGTACCTTCTACACAAACAATCTACACTCAAGTATAATTTATAAGTAACTAATATATTGATCGGGTTCGGGTTGGGTCGGCAGCAACATGAGACCTCAACCCAAGCCCAACCTAAGTTTTATTGGGTTGGTGTTTGTATATCCCAAGCTTGAGATCGGACCCGATATATCCTGCCCGAGCCCAACCCAATGTCGGGTCGGTCACGGGTCGGTCGGGTTAAACCCGCCCAACTTTCAATCATACATGAAATTGAGTGGGGGAAACTAGGAAATCAGCGGGGCAAACTAGGAAATCACGGGGCAAAGTAGAATATCAACGGGCAAACTAGAAATCAATGGGGCAAACTAGAAATCGAAGAGGGCAAACTAGAAAATCAATGAGAGGCAAACTAGAAAATTAACGGGGCAAACATGAAATTGAGCGGGAGAAACTAGAAAATCAGCGGGGCAAACTAGAAAATCAGCAGGGCAAACTAAGAAATCAGCGGGCAAACTAGAAAATCAGCGGGCAAACTAGAAAATCAGCAGGACAAACTAAGAAATCAGCGGGGCAAACTAGGAAATCAGAGGGGCAAACTAGAAAATCAGCGGGGCAAACTAAGAAATCAGTGGGCCAAACTAGAAAATCGGCGGGACAAACTTAACAGATAATTTCATAGCATGAGCCGATAAATCTAAACGTATCTAATGTTCAACTGGACCACACCAAATGAAATTTTGAATTGAACTTCTTGTTTGCACATACGCTTCTGCACATTCACGGGTAGAATTACAAGGACCTGATGCGCCATAGGGTGAATCGTCTCATATGCATTCCTATTGTACAAGTGGGACCTGTGGTTCCATGATCCAAACCGTTGATACAATGGGTGCTCCTGTGGATGGAGCGTGCTCCATTAGATAGCAAGCAATTCTATCCATCTGATCTATGACAGCTATTTAAACCATTCCTGTGCCTTTTCTGTGACTGTTTATTTGTAGGCCACTGATCCAAGGTTAGGATAATCTGTCCAGTCAGAAGTTTTTACCACCACTTATCTGTTGTTGGTTACTTAAGATCAACGGTTGGATCCACGAACCATGGGCCACATATGCAGAAAATGAGCATGAGGACTAATTATTCACCTTCTCATTCATAAGGATTTATATATGAACTGTGAATAGTGATTTTGGAGGGAGGAAGAATCAACTCCAACCATTCAAAAAAAATGACTTGCATGAAAAATAAGTGAGCCCCCCATAAACGTAATATGTCGTGACACTAAATGTGGACTTTCCGTATATGAAATTTTGAATTGAACTTCTAATGTTGGTGTAGTCCATTTGAACATTGGATACGCTTAGATTTATCGGCTCAAGCCATGAAATTATCTGTTAAGTTTACCCCGCCGATTGTCTAGTTTGCCTTGCTGAATTTCATGTTTGCCCCGCCGATTTCCTAATTTGCCCCGCTGATTTTCTAGTTTGCCCCACTGATTTCTTAGTTTGCCCCGCTAATTTTTTAGTTTGCCCTGCTGATTTTCTAGTTTCCCCCGCTAATTTCCTAGTTTACTTCACTGATTTTCTAGTTTGCCCCGCTGATTTCTTAGTTTACCCCGCTGATTTTCTAGTTTGCCCCGCTGATTTCCTAGTTTGCCCCGCTGATTTTCTAGCTTCCCCCGCTCAATTTCATGTACGACTGAAAGTTGGGCGGGTTCAACCTGACCGACCTATGACCAACTCGAAATAAGCAGGGCAAGCATGAAAAAGAGCGAGACAAGCATGAAAAAGAGCGGGGCAAACATGAAAAAGAGTGGGGCAAGCATGAAAACGAGCGGGGCAAACATGAAAATGAACGGGGCAAGCATGAAAATGAGCGGGGCAAGCAAGAAAATTGGCGGGGCAAACATGTCTGTATGATCTTATGAATAGGTTTGATAACAAACAAACATCACTGTTGGGCCAACTATGGTTTCAACGGTGGAAATCATTATGCCCATTATTTCTCGTGGTATGATCCACTTGATCTTTTGATATGCTTCAATTTAGGGCTAAACCCCTTAAAATATATGGAAAAACGGATGGACGGCGTGGATATACTACATACATTCAATGTGGGCCCAACTGAGTTTAAAATATACCTGTGCTGGGGTCCTTACTCTTGCTCGGGTGGTAAACTCTCAAGACCTTCAACTCCCGGTCAAGGGTTCGAGTACCCATACGTGGTGAAATTCCACCAGCGTGAGTGTGTGGGGTGTGTGTGCATGTGTAATAATAAATAAAAAGGTGGGCGGGTTCAATTTCATATACGGCTCAATTTCTAGTTTGCCCCGCTCAATTTCATGTTTGCCCCACTCAATTTCATGTACAGCTGAAAGGTGGGCGGGTTCAACCCGACCGTCCCATGACCGACCCGACATTGAGTTGGGCTCGGGTA
Organism: Magnolia changhungtana; assembly: GCA_030180095.1. NCBI lineage: Eukaryota > Viridiplantae > Streptophyta > Magnoliopsida > Magnoliales > Magnoliaceae > Magnolia > Magnolia changhungtana. The sequence goes on along the minus strand of JASAUF010000369.1, from coordinate 743,958 downwards.
GGATATATCGAGTCTAATCTCAAGCTTGGGCTATACAAACACCAACCCGATAAAACTTATGTTGGGCTTGGGTTGAGGTCTCAGGTTGCCCGACCCAACCCAAACCCGATCAATATATATATTAGTTACTTATAAATTATAATTGAGTGTGGATTGTTTATATAGAAGGTATACTTCTAATGTTGGTGTGGTTTATTTGAACATTGGATACATTTAGATTTATCGGTTCAAGTTATGAAATTATCTGTGAAGTTTGCCCATTTCTGAATTTCATGTTTACCCCGCTGAATTTCATGTTTGCCCGCCGATTTCCTAGTTTGCCCCGCTGATTTCTAGTTTGCCCCGCTGATTTTCTAGTTTACCCCGATTTTCTATTTTTTAGTTTACCCCGTTCGATTTTCTAGTTTGCCCCTGCTACTGATTTCCTTTCCTAGTTTGCCCCGCTGATTTTCTAGTTTCCCCCGCTGAATTTCATGTTTAACCCGTTGATTTTCTAGTTTCCCCCACTAATTTCCTAGTTTGTCCCGCTGATTTTCTAGCTTACCCCATTGATTTTCTAGTTTGCCCCGCTAATTTCAAGCTTGGGCTATACAAACACCAACCCAATAAAACTTAGGTTGGGCTTGGGTTAAGTGACCCCAGCATGAGGAAAATGGATTCTTCTGAGAAAAGTGACTAAAGGTCTGTACTTGGCATCGTTGCATGGTTTTTGGGTTCAGACACATTTAGTGTAGGACTCACCTTATGAATGGAACTGATCTTGCACGCAAATGCCACAACAGCTCATGATCTATGAACCACCTTGTCACTCTCAAAATCATTTTTTACTGTTTAAGGGCCTACTTGCTTGAGAGTTTGCATTTCAAACACTAGTATTCTGAATGGAGGTGATTGTGAAGTGTTTGGCAGTTTGTAATAGAAATGCACTGGATTCTAAAATTCCCTAAACCTAAACCTTAACTTATTCTCAATTCCCTAAACCTTAACCTATAATCTAACTTAAACCTAAACCTATATCGTACACTTGTAACCTAAAACCTAAATGTATTCTCAAATCCCTAAACCTAAACTTTAACGTATTCTCAATTCTCTAAACCTTAACCTATAACCTACACTTATAACCTAAAACCTAAATGTATTTTCAAATCCCTAAACCTAAACCTACACCTAATCCTAATATCAACTCCTTAACCTAAACTCCTACACCTAATCTTAAATGTAACCTTAACCTAAACATAAACTTGATGAAAACGGAGGGGTATTACATATTATGATGAACATGATGTATTACAAATAAAACATCATTGTGGGGCGTAGCAAGCGTAATCGGATTGCGTACTGAGTTAGTCAGTACGCTCCCATTGTACTAAGTAAACTCAGTTGGGCCCACATTGAATGTATGTAGTATATCCACGCTCGCTTCATCCGTTTTTCCATTTATTTTAAGGGGTTTAGCCCCAAATTGAAGCATATCAAAAGATCAAGTGGATCATACCATGGAAACAGTGGGCCTTGATATTTCGGTTGCCCCGCCGATTTTCATATTGCACCACTGATTTTCTAGTGTCCCCGCTGATTTTCATGTTTCTCCCGCTGATTTTCATGTTTGCCCCGATTTTTCATCTCCCATTTTTTACTCTCCTCCGCTGACTTTGTAGTTTGCCCCGCTGTTTTTCTAATGTCCCCCGCTCATTTTCATGTTTGCCCACTGATTTTCATGTCTCCCACGCTGATTTTCATGTTGCACCTACTGATTTTCTAGTGTCTCCCGCTGATTTTCATGTTTGCCCCGCTGATTTTTCAGTCTCCCCTGCTGATTTTCTAGTCTCCCCACTGAATTTGTAGTTTGTCCCGCTGTTTTTCTAGTGTCCCCCGCTCATTTTCATGTTTGCCCCGCTCATTTCCATGTCTCCCCCGCTGATTTTCATGTTGCACCCCTGATTTTCTAGTGTTCCCCACTGATTTTCATGTTTACCCCGCTGATTTTCTAGTTTGCCCCGCTGATTTTTCAGTCTCCCCCGCTGATTTTCTAGTCTCCCCCGCTGATTTTCTAGTTTGTCCCGCTGATTTTTTAGTTTTCTCCGCTCACTTTCATGCTTGCCCCACTCATTTTCATGCTTGCCCCTCTCATTTTTAGTTTGCCCCGCTCATTTTCTAGTTTGCCCAGCTTATATTTCAGTTTGTCCCGCTCATAATTCAGTTTGCCCTGCTCATATTTCAGTTTGCCCCGCTGTTTTTATAGTTTGTCCCGCTCATATTGTTGAGTCATGTTCCCAAAACCTGATTTGTTGAACAACCCTAACTTCTGATGTTTGGACCATGCAATTAAATAAGTAATTTTAAGTGCCTGCGTGGTTGAAAGAGAGAAACCATGTATATTCTTCCTGTGTTGGTGTGACACTAATATGATCACCAGTCACCACCAACATTTGATGCAGTAGTAGTGGGCCCCACCATGATGTAGGCTTTTCATCCATGCCAGTCCATATATTTTTCCAGATCATTTTATGGTACGAGACCAAAAACAAGGTATATCCAAATCTCAAGTGTACCACATTACAGAAGAGAAATTTAGGACTGTGAACCCCACCTTTTATCCAAATTTGTTTTTATGAAAGAAGACAAACCTTGGTTTGCAACTTAGACACAAGCGCATACGGACAAATTTGAGGATGAAAATACCCCTCCCTTTTGTGGTTTGCCCCGCTGATTTTGTGATTTGCCACGCCGAGTTTCACATTCAAGGTATTAAACAATGGATATTTATAATATGGAAGGGCAAGGAAATTAAAGAACAGAGAAACATACTTGACTTGATATTTGCAAGCAAGATGAGTAAACTTGTCAGCATTTACTTTTGCAATCATGATGGGTTTATCCAACATAGCAAGTAATGGGGTAGCTGCTCAGATGAAAGCCTACAGTTGAGTCATTCTCAGTCAGATTCGACAATGATGAGAAAGACACTCGAGGCAAAGAATGATCGTAAGCGTGCGAAGGAGATGGTTGTGAACAAGAGATAGTGTTATCTAATGCGTCAAATGAGAGCTTAATCCAAAAATTCTGTGGCACTCAAAAATGATTCAACTGTTTGCCTCACCGATTTTCTAGTTTACCCCGCCCAATTACATGTTTCCACCGCCGATTTTCTAGTTTCCCCCACCAATTTTAAAGTTTCCCCCGCCGATTTTCTAGTTTGCCCCGCCGATTTTAATGTCTCCCCCGCCAATTTTCTAGTTTACCCCGCCGATTTTCTAGCTTACCCCGCCGATTTTAAAGTCTACCCCACCGATTTTCTAGTTTGCCCAGCTGATTTTCTAGTTTGCCCCGCCGATTTTCTAGCTTCCCTCGCCTATTTTGATGTTTGCCCCGCCGATAATCCAAACCTAAACTCGAACTTGAACCCCGAACTGTATTTCCTAAACTTAATCCTTAACCTATTATCAATTCCCTAAACCTTAACCTATAACCTAATCTAAACATAAACCTATAACCTAAGCTTATAACCTAAGCTTATAACCTAAACCTAAAACCTACACCTAAGTCTAAAACCTAAACTTAAACCTAAAACTTGAATATATTCTCAAATCCCTAAACCTAAACCTATACCTAATCCTAATGATTTTTTTTATTTTTTTTACACACGCACACACACCCCCACACACTCACACTAGTGGAATTTCACCACCTATGGATACTCGAACACTTGACAGGGTGTTGAAACTCCTAAGGGCCCGTTTGGCTGGGTGGATTGGAAGGGATTTAATGGTATTAGGGTGGATGGCATGGATTTCTAAGTAATGATGGTGTTATTAATGGATTGTCTTGAGATCCATGGGATTGTTATATCTCTGGATTGCTACATCCAGGATGTTTGGCACGCCCGGCCAATCCGGGGATTAAACCTTCCCATCCCTTCTAATCCCACGAACCAAACACATCCTAGACAATTTTGAACGGATTAGGGTGGATTAGATGAGATTTAAAGGTATTGATGGTGTTGTCAGTGGATTGTCCTAAGATCCATGGGATTGTGATCAAATCACCGACTCTGTTTGGCACCCTTGGCCAATCCGGGATTTAACTTCCAATCCCTTCCAATGCCATCCAATCTCTTCCAATCCGACCAGCCAAACGGGCCCTAATAGTCTACCACCCGAGCCAAACTAGAAAAGCAGCGGGGCAAACAAGAAAAACGGCGGGGCAAACTAGAAAATCGGCCACCGACAAACAAGAGCCTGGCAAAAAAATAAGGGCAAACAAGAAAAATGACGGGGCAAACTAGAAAAACAGCGGGGCAAACTAGAAAAACGGCGGGGTAAACAAGAAAAACGGCGGGGCAAACTAGAAAGCAACGGGGCAAACAAGAAAAAACAACGGGCAAAAAGGTTTGCCCCGACGTTTTTCTCATTTACCCCGCTCATATTTCAGTTTGCCTCGCTGTTTTTCTAGTTTGCCCCGCTCATATTTCAGTTTGCCCCGCTGTTTTTCTTTTTTGCCCCGCTCATATTTCAGTTTGCCTCGCTGTTTTTCTTGTTTGCCCCGCTCATAATTCAGTTTGCCCCGCTGATATTTCAGTTTGTCCCGCTGTTTTTCTAGTTTGCCCCGCTCATATTTCAGTTTACCCCGCTGTTTTTCTTGTTTGCCCCGCTGTTTTTCTAGTTTGCCCCGCTCATATTTCAGTTTGCCCTGCATTTTTCTAGTTTGTCCCGCTCATATTTCAGTTTGTCCCACTGATTTTCTAGTTTGCCTCGCTGATTTTCATGTTTGCCCCGCTCGGATTATAACCGTAGCCATAGGTACCGCTCTTTTTCATGCTTACCCTGCTCATTTTCATGTTTGTTCCCCGTCATTTGCATGATGTGCATGAAAAATGCAGAATCAATCCATCCTTTTCATTTATTGTCCTTTGCCTCAAAGTGGGAGGGGTTCCTTTTTCTTTCCAAAGTGTCATGGGTAATGCTGGGGATAATTGAAGATCTTCTCTTGGCGTGACTTGGAGGAGGGATTGGGAAATAAGGATGGTGTGGTGGTTGGCTTGATGGTAGTCTTATGGGCTATTTATGGAGAAAGGAATAGTAGGTGTTTTCGAAATAAGAATGGATTGGTGTTGGTGTTTAGTAGGGTAAAGCTAGAGGTTGTTGGATGAGCTATTTTTAAAAGCTTATAATTGAGCGTGGATTGTTTGTGTAGAAGGTACACTAGTGCTGTCGGGTCTCCTTTGTCCATGTCATTTCCAAGGACTTAAGCTAACAAGAATGCCTGATTTCTCTCTCCCAAATAGATTGCGTCATATATGCTACATGACTTTTTAAAGGAGTAGTCCTATATTTTAGCTTCTTTTTTTAAAGAAAAAATGAAGTTCTTTATGATGAATAATCACATATATAATTAATAAAATCATAGATACAAAAAATTATCCCTACCCCCAAATCCTATATGGTACGTCAACTAACTCATTTTGGTTTAAGAGATATGTTTATTAAATGAATAAAGAACGAAATGAATAAAAGAGAGAAAAAAAATTTTTATATGCTTATATATACATATTTATATAAATATGTAATAGAGAAAAATGTAGGAGAGAAAAAGTTCTCATTAAAAAAAAAAAAAAAAAAAAAAACAGGTTGGGGTCAACCAGGTCCAAACCCTATTGACCCCAACTCATCATCCAACCTTTTTCAATGGGCGGGCGGGCTATAGCTACGGCTATAGCTTTGGCTATAGCTACGGTTATAATCCGTAGCCAAAAGAAATTGTACTAACTGGTAGCCCCAGCTTTCACAAATCAAAAAGCGGAAAAAGCAGGGGCATTTTTCCGAGAAACCGGGCGTGACAAATCAATTACTCTCAAAAGGAGGGGTATTTTCGTCCTGAAATTCCAAATCCGTACGAAGAGGTCCAAGTGCGTATTCTAGGTTTGTATTGCTTCAAAAAAACCACTGGATAAAAGGTGGGGTCCACAGTCGTAAATTTCTCAATAAAGGAACCTATGGCTACGGTTAGGCTACGGTTTTCTATAGCTACGGATTATAACCGTAGCCATGCCGTAGCCCTTGCTTTTTAATAACCATTGCTTGGCGATTAATCACGGCTCCCGCAATTCCACCGGAAGTCGCTGTCCCGATCGACGATCAATCGCGGATTCGGCTATTCCACCCCCGATCTATGGCTACAGATTATAACCGTAGCTATAACCGTATCCCTATCTAATTTTTATTTTTTTATTTTTTATTATTATTATTTTTTTACATGAAGCATTGTATTCTACCTACATTTTTCTCTAACACATATTTATATAAATATGTATATATAAGCATATAAAAAAAAATTATCTCTTTTTTTCTTTTCTTTTTTTATTCATATAACAAGAATATCAACACGGAATCGCCAGGAATGACCGTGAAATGCGTAGAAATGACCGTGAAGTGAAGCGAATTGACAGTGAAATGCGTGGAAATGACGGTGAAGTTGAAGGGAATTAACCGTTAAATGCATGGAAATGACCGTGAATCCAAACGGAATTGCCGAAATTGACCGTGAAATGCATGGAAATGACTGTGAAGTGAAGCGAATTGACGGTAAAATGCATGGAAATGACTGTGAAATGAAACGGAATCGTCGGGATTGACCGTGAAGTGAAGGAAAATTACCGTGAAATGCATAGAAAATGTACCTAAATAAGACTTTAATTTCACTACTAAACTATGGAGGTGTCCCAAAAGAATACTTTGTGGATCTTCTGAGGAATGCTTTGAGTGATGCTTGAAATGTTCGTTCCAATAAGCACATTACATTGAGAGGTATGTTTTCTACTTTAGACTTATTAGATGTGTTCTACACTTTGGAGATATCCATGTTGTCACTGCGACTTACATTGGGGATTTGGAGAATGTTGTTTGAAATTCTAATTATGTTATTTTATTTCCAACCAAAGGGTCGCTATCATTGGTAGATGAGATGACGAACAGTGATTTTGAGTGGGCCAAACTGGAAATCGAGGGGGACAAACTGGAAATTGAGCGGGCCAAACTGGAAATTGAGGGGGACAAACTGAAAATTGAGCGGGCCAAATTGGAAATTGAGGGGGACAAACTGAAAATTGAGGGGGACAAACTGGAAATTAAGTGGGCCAAACTAGAAATTGAGTGGGCCAAACTTGAAATTAAGGGGGACAAACTAGAAATTGAGCCGGCCAAACTGGAAATTGAGCGGGACAAACTGGAAATTGAGCGGGACAAACCGGAAATGGAGGGGGACAAACTGAAAATTAATCAGGACAAACTGGAAATTGAACTGGACAAACTGGAAATTGAGTGGGCCAAACTGGAAATTGAGCGGGCAAAACTAAAATTGAGTTGGACAAACTGGAAATTGAGTGGGACAAACTGGAAATTGAGCGAGACAAACTGAAAATACAGTGGGACAAAGTATAAAGTTCATTTCATCATCCACCAAAATTACAAAGTATGCTATATACATCCACCCATGCACTTCCGGTAAATATGAAATTGAGTGGGGCAAACTAGAAAATCAGCGGGGTAAACATAAAATTGAGCGGGGCAAACATGAAATCTGCAGGGCAAACTAGAAAATCATTATACCCACTGTTTCCCGTGGTATGATCCACTTGATATTTTGATATGCTTCAATTTAGGGCTCAACCCCTTAAATTAGATAGAAAAATGGATGGACGGCGTGGATATACTACATGAAACGGATTAGCTACTCCCCCTACCACCAGCCAATAGCTGGTGTTCGGTGCTCTGTGGACCCCATTAGATTCCATTGAACTTAAGTGGGGAGTTCCACACATCCAAACAACCCCTAAGGCATTTCATCAAAACCAACTAACCGTGTGAGACACCGAGGAAATAAATTGATGGCAGGACAGGCATACTTATTCAACTAAACAAATAAAATAAGAAAACTCAGCTGATCATGGATACAGATTGTGTAAATGAAAGATAAGGAAACATAAGATTTACTAATAATGCGAGCAACAATATGCAAAGTATGTATTTTAGTACTAGTTAAAGTATGCTTTTTAATTAGTGGTAGTTAAAAACTATGTCTCTACCTAAAGTTAGAACAACCAGTAGTTGGGCATAAGCAACTTAACCCATTCAATTAGTTTGCAATAGCTTTAAAAAATTACTGAAATAACAGTATTCCAAGCATGCTATGAATTGGACTAAGCCATGTGGCATATCGACTATTATCTTAAAGCTTAGAACAGTCCAAAAGGGTCATACCCCAGCCAAAGGTGCATATAAAATCTTATCCAAAATCAGGACCACACACTCCTAAGAATTGAGTGAGGCAACCTAGAAATTGAACGAGGCCAGATAAAAATTGAGCGAGGGAACCTCATAATTGAGCGAGACAACCTAGGAATTGAGCGAGGCAACCTAGGAATTAAGCGAGGGAAGCTAGAAATTGAGCAAGGTAAGCTAAAAATTAAGCGAAGGACCTCGCAATTGAGCGAGGCAAACTAGAAATTGAGCAAGGGAAGTTAAAAATTCAACGAAGCAAGCTAAAAATTGAGTGAGGGAACCTAGGAATTGAGCGAGGCAACCTACGAATTAAGCGAGTGAAGCTAGAATTTGAGCGAGGGAACCTATGAATTGAGCGAGACAACCTAGGAATTGAGTGAGAGAAGCTAGAAATTGAGCAAGGGAACATAGGAATTGAGCGAGGTAACCTAGGAATTGAGTGAAGGAAGGTAGAAATTGAGCGAGGGAACGTAAGAATTTAGTGAGGCAACGTAGGAATTCAGCGAGGTAACCTAGGAATTGAGCGAGAGAAAGTAGAAATTGAGCGAGGGAAGTTAGAAATTGAGCGAGGGAAGCTAGAAATTGAGCTAGGCAACGTAAGAATTTAGCGAGGTAACCTAGGAATTGAGCGAGGGAAGGTAGAAATTGAGCGAGGCAACATAGGAACTGAGCGAGGCAACGTAGAAATTCAGCGAGGTAACCTAGGAATTGAGCGAGGGAAGGTAGAAATTGAGTGAGGGAAGCTAGAAATTGAGCGAGGCAACCTAGGATTTGAGCGAGGAAAACTAGAAATTGAGCAAGGGATCCTAGAAATTGAGCGAGGCAACGTAGGAATTCAGTCAGGTAACCTAGGAATTGAGCGAGGGAAGGTAGAAATTGCGCAAGGGAAGCTAGAAATTGAGCGAGGCAACCTAGGATTTAAGTGAGGAAAGCTAGAAATTGAGCAAGGGAACCTAGAAATTGAGCGAGGCAACCTAGGAATTGAGCGAGGCAACGTAGAAATTGAGTGAGGGAACCTAGGAATTGAGCTAGGCAACGTAGAAATTCAGTGAGGAAACCTAAAAATTTAGCGAGGCAACCTAGGATTTGAGCAAGGGAAGGTACAAATTGAGCGAGGGAACCTGAAATTGAGCGAGGCAACCTAGGATTTGAATGAAGTAACCTAGGAATTGAGCGAGACAATGTAGGGATTGAGCGAGGGAACCTATGAATTAAGCGAGGCAACGTAGAAATTCAGCGAGAAATCCTAGGAATTGAGCGAGGGAAGCTAGAAATTGAGCGAGGGAACCTAGGATTTGAACGAGGCAACCTAGAAATTGAGCGAGGCAACGTTGTCTCGCTCAATTCCTAGGATCCCTCGCTCAATTCCTAGGATTCCTCGCTGAATTTCTACATTGCTTCGCTCATTTCCTAGGTTCCCTCACACAATTTGTAACTTCCCTCGCTCAAATCCTAGGTTGTCTCGCTGAATTTCTAGGTTCCCTCGCTCAAATTCTAGCTTCCCTCGCTCAATTTCTAACTTCATTCGCTCAATTCCTAGGTTGCCTAGCTCAAATCGTAAGTTCCTTCGCTCAATTTCTAGGTTCCCTCACTCATTTTTTACGTTGCCTCGCTCAATTTCTAAGTTGCCTCGTTCAATTTCTAACTTCCCTAGCTCAATTTTTAGATTCCCTCACTGAACTCCTACCTTGCCTCGCTCAATTTCTAGGTTCCTTCACTCAATTCCTACCTTGCCCCGCTCAATTTTTAATTTGCCCACTCAATTTCATGTTTACCACGCTCAATTTCTAGTTTGACCGCGAAGTAAATGAAATGTATTTTCAACTATCGACCTGATGGAATCTTAGAAAATAACTAGGTTAGTTGGCTAAAGTAGCTTCTCCTACCCCAAAATCATATGTGGTATGTCAAGTAACTAATTTTAGTTTAGAAGATATTCTTGTTAAATTAATAAAGAAAGAAATGAAAAAAAAAAAAAAGAGAGAAATTATTATATATATATATATATATATATATATATATATATATATATATATATATAATATATATATATATATATATATGTATGTATCTATGTATATATATATATGAGAAAAATGTAGGTAGAATAAAGTTCTCTGTGTAAAAAATAAAAATAAAAAGGGAAAAAAATGCATAGTATTACAGTTATGCTATAGTTATAATCTGTAGCCATAGGCTTAGCTCTGACAATGCTGGTTTCTTTGTTTTTTTTTTTTTTTTTCCCTGATGTAATCCTCACCGATTTTTGTGGGTCCCATTATGAGGTCTGTGTTATATCCAAACCGTCCATCTATTTGGAGAACTTGTATCAAGGTTTGAGATGAAAAATAAGACAAATCTAACTATCAAGTGGACCACACTGTACAAGGCAGTGGGGAATTGAACGCCTACCATTGAAACCCTTTTAGGGGTTACAGAAGTTTTAGATCATTATGAAATTTGTTTTTCCTCTTCATCCAGACCTTTGTGACCTTATGAATAGATTGGATGGAAAATAAATGTTATGGTGGTCCCTACAAAATTTTTAACGGTGAAAATCAATTTCCCTGCCGCTCTTTGTGGTGTGGTCCAGTTGATCTTTAGATGTGATTTTTTTTTTTGGATAATGCTCCAAAATGATCTCGAAATATGGATGAACGTTGTGGATATAATAAATATGTAGCTGTGGAGCCATGTAACTTTGATCTCTTTTAAGCCGTTCGTACAACTCTAAGTTGGAGGAGCGTCAACGCTCGTCTTCGCAGTGAAAAGGAGGGGTAGTTTCATCCTCAAAGTCGTTGTCCGCATGTGCTAGTCTAAGTTGGTAACATAAGTTTGTATTCCTTCATAAAAACCGCTGGATAAAAGGTTTTGTCTACAGTGGTCATTTTCTCTAAGACAATCCAAGAATAAGTAGACCAGGTTGTGAAAAAAACTTTGATTATATTATATATATATATATATATATATATATATATAAAGTTTTGTTTGAAAATTTTGTGATTTTGGCATTTTTGGGAATATTCTTGTATTGGAAAGGAGAGAAGGAAAAACTATATTTATATGTGAGGTGTGGAGTACCTTATTATTTGCTTGGTTGGTTCGCGAAGTATCGTGATTTGCGTGTTCACGCACAGGTACGGTCACAGTCTCGGGCTCAGTGCATGGCGTGGGCATGTAAGGCAGAGTGACTGTAGAGCCGCTAGTGGCGCACTTTGCACTTGCATCGTATTGCAGATGAGTCCCTCATTCGTGACCTTCCGCGAACCGATGCGATGGGGAATATGGGTTGAGTGACTGGAATGAGCGAGTGGTCTGAATGAGACCAGTGTGACTTTTATCAAGGCTGGAAACTAGCCGTTGGAGTGAGGTGTAACTCCTCGTGAAACCTAAATCCAGACCAAGCAGAAACTGTTGTATGTGGCTAGCCCAACCACCATAAAATGGCTAGCCAATGAATCTAAACAGCTAGCATGCAATAGCAATTATCTCACATGCATAAGGGTCAAAAACTACCAATAACAGTTAGTTTCTCACCAACAACCATATAATGGTCATATTGATTCATGAACATAAACCAAAACAGTCAACCACCCTAGCATATATAAATAGTGTCTGGATGATTCAACAGACTATCACCAACACTCAAACCATTCTCACTTACAACCCGACTAGAAGAGCAATAATGTACTCTGATCAGTCAGCAAAATTTATACGAACTTTAGCCAGAAGATCTCAAGAAACAAACCAAAGCAGTGGTCTAAATTTTTTTAATATTCTTTTTGAATCTAGAAATTTTCTTTAAGAAATTATGTATATAAAGTTGTATTTGTGGTTCTTCGTATGTTGAACGTAGAACCACTACCAGGCCCGCGTATCATATAAGTGCTTGCAACCTATTAGTATTCTTAGTCATTTTGAGAAGATGTGAATAACACTTTAAGTATAACGTGATCACATGTACTTCGGCCTATCCTTATATTTTCAGTTTCTTTAATTATTTTTACACTAATAAACCACACTACAAAAGGTTGTGGAGGATTCAATGTCTACCATTCAAAATCAATATGATGTTTCTTTTTCCTTTTCATCCAGATCTATGTACCTTATCATGCGGTGGATCCCACAAATGTTTTAACCATGAGAATTATTGTCCCATTAATATGTGTTGTGGTTCACTTAAGCTTTAAATATGAGTGATTTTTGAGCTCCTAATTTGAAATGACATCATAAAATAAATGAACAGTGTGGCTATAATAAATACGTTATTGTGAGATCCAGGTAACTTTGATATCCTTTGACCGTTTGTACAACCTGTACGTCATGCAAATACACTGAGGCTCTTTGAGCTCGGGTATGTACAAATGGTTGAAAGTAAATTAAAGGTATGTGGCCCAAAAATGATATATCTATTATATCCATATTAATTATTCATTTCAGCATATCATTTTAGAACATAAGCTAAAACATAGTCTTTTTCAAAAATTTAAGTGAACCACACTAGTATGACAATGATTCCTATAGTTAAAACAGGGCGCCTCACTCTATTAATAAGGTTACACAAATCTATATGAAAAGGAAAAGTAAAGAAATAATAAGGTGAACGGATGAGTCCGTACAATGCTTTTAACTTTTCGCTGGGCAGAAAGTTGGTGTTGGAAAAGTAGCTTTTTAGGGTTCGCAAGCTATTATTTTTATGAAAATACCCTTGAATGATTAAGGATAAGCAGCTATAAAAGGAGTATTATGGTCTTTTTTAGATTCATCCGTACAATACTCGGTCAGTTTCCAAATTAAAGTTTCGTTGCAGCAAATAAACTTGCTGGCTGAAACCTAAGGCCTCTACGCCTCAAGAACCCAAAAGTAAATATAATATTGACCCAAAACTTATGTGACCCTTAAAACGGCTTCAATGGTAGACGTTCAATATCTAGTGTGTTTTGTAGTGCGGTCCACTTGATATTTCGATCTATGTTATGTTTGGGATCAAGCCTTACCAAGACCTAGCTAAATAGCTAAAAGGATGGATATAACACACGCCTCATGATGGGACGTCAACGCTCCAGCCACGTCGGTGGTATGTGGTACACCAGCCAATCCGCTTCGGAAGCATGGACCGGGATCTTCTACTACACCTGATTCGAAAAAGCACGGTGCCTGCAGCAATAGAATTCATTGGGCGCAACGTGTTATATTCGTGACATGACATCCCCTCCGTCCAGCAGATGCGTCCCACGATTCAAGGCAAAAAAATCACATCACTCGTTACAAAACTCGAGTACGACGTAACACGGTAGCAATTGGACTGCGACGCCAACCACTGGCTTATAACGAGTACGATCCTCAGTCATTCGATAATAAGGATGCTCTGCTTGCTTCTTTGCTTTTGTTCCACATCACCACTTGATTTTTTTTTAAGCTAAAGAAAAAAATGACGTGGTTTAGCTGTTGGAAGCTGATTGCGTCGTGAGCAACTCAGTACCTTATGTGCGTACTGAGTAAACTTTGTGGGGTCCACCATCAATTGTATATTTTATCCACTCCTTCTGTTCATATTACCGGATAATATTATGGCTTAAGCCCAAAAATAAAGCATATCCAAAGATCAACTGGACTATACCATGGGAAACAGTGGGAATTGAACATCTACTGTTGAAAATTTCTTGAGGGCCACTGAAGTTTTGGATTAAGCTTATATTTGTGTTTTCCCTTCATCCATGTTTAATTTTTTAATATCTTATGAACAGGTTTGATGATAAATAAACATCACTATGGGGCCTAGCAAGTTTTCAACGGTGGAAATTATTATTCCCACTGTTTCCTGTGCTATAGTCCACTCGAGCTTTGTATGTTCTTCAACTTTGGTTTCAACGTCTTAAATATGCTGGTAAAACGGATGGATGGCATGGATAAACCACATACATTCATGGTGTGCCCAACAGAGTTTACTCACTAAGAGCGTAACTCGGTACGCAATCCTACTTCTTGGCCACTGACGCTGCCATGTTTACTCATTGGTCGGTGCTATAAGAGCCCAACCATGATGTATGTGTTTCATCCAGGCCGTTCGTCCATTTTTTCAAATCGTTTTATAATATGGTTCAACAACTATATAAATCTAAATCCCAAGCATATCAGATCACAGGAAATCACGTTAATTGAATGCCCACCGTTGAAAACTTCTCAAGAGCTTTAAAAGTTTTGGATTAAGCTGCGTATCACATCACAGCAAACCATGTTGATTGAAAGCCTGCCGTTTAAAACTTCTCAGGAGTTATGAAAGTTTTGGATCAAGCTTCTCTTCATTCAGGTCTGTATGGCCTAATCAACAGGTTGAATATCAAATAAACATTATAGTGGACCTTAGGTGGTTTTTAATGGACATTCAATCATTACTGTTTTCCATTGGTGTGGTTCACCTGAGATTTATATCTACCTCGTATTTGGTAGCAAGCCGTAAAATTATCCATAAAATGGATGGACGGCGTGAATAAAACACATACATCATGTACATCATGGTGGAGCCTATAGAGAACCGACCAGTAGCCACCTGAATGATGGCAGCGTTCACTAGCCAAACTGCTTCCATTTTTCATCCAGTCCATTAATCAGATGTCAGCCGCTGAGATAAAAAGAAAATACAACAATATTGTTAATTGAAAACTCAGGCGGGCCACAGTGCGTGAGTTGGATATTCTAGGCACATTTCTACCATAATTCAAAAACTATAAAAGTCAACTCCACTGGCCTAATCAAGTTCTGGATTCAATATTTAACAGTTATAAATTAAAATTAATAAAATTAGTGGTAAATATTTAAAAATTTAATGTACGGGAGGTTGCTAGCTTGGCATAATGTTGTAGTTTTCAGGTCAGCGTTCTCAAATTGCAACCAAGTTTCGTAATAATTGTTCAAACTCTCGCTGGGTTAACTTGGCTCAGCCAGGGTTAGCCCAGTCAATGAGTTTTAGAGCTACTAATTACATTGTTCCCAATGGCGTGTCTGCTGGTACTCGGTTTGTTTTGGTGAGGTGTGGTGTGTGCAGGTATGCTAGAACTATTTGTATGGCTTAATTCAAATTGGACAGCTCACAAAATAATTATAAGAAAATCAGGTGATCATCAAAGGTTTGGAATTGTTCCTCCAAAGATAAGTTATACATTGCCTTTGCCTTTTGGACCAAAGTACTTTTATATAAAAAAATAGTCAAACAAAAATGATATACTTACGGTTGATCACATAGAGTAATTATAAGATACCTTTATGAAAGACGAATTGATTGTATTGATACTAGAATAGTCCAGTGCAAAAGTATAGACTTGAATTACAACTAAAAATTACCTCATCTATCGCTATGATGGAGCTAAGCTATGATAAGGAAAGGAAATTTAATTGGTTTTGTGTGAGACGACTTACTTTGTTGAATCCGTTGTTATTTATAAACCTTTTTCACAATTATCTCTCAGGCATTTCTTTATTTATTTAATTGTTATTGCAGTTGATTTGCTATCACATTGGTCTTCCAGATCCTTCATTCTCTTCTTGACATGTGTCCCTCTAATTATTATTTTCGATTAACCATTTTTTGCCTCTGGGTTTCTTGGTTGTGCCCCATCATCGAATGACGTGTTTCATCAAATCAACGCCAATTGTAATTAGGGCTATACACGAGCCAAGCTAGCTCGAAAATCTCGCTCGGCTTGGCTCGATCTAGCTCGACTTGACTCGGCTCGAACAACGACTCGAGGCGAGCCAAGCTTCAAATGACCCAGCTCGTTTTGAAAACAAGTCGAGTTCGATCATAATGGATCTTGGCTCGACTCGACTTGAACTCGGCTCGGCCCGAAGCTCGAGCTCGAGCTCAGCTTGACTCGAATATATATTATATTATATATAATATATTATATTTAAAAATAAAAAATTAAATATTTTATATATATTATTGATTGAATATTTAATTTGGGAGTTGGGTCGGTGTGACTTTGGTTAATTGGGTCGGGTGGCTAGGTTGAGTCGGGTGCCGATTGGGTCAGGTTGCTGGGTTGAGTCGGGTGCGAATTAGGTCGGGTTGAGATCAGGCTCGACCCGACTCGAGGTAAGCTCGCCTCGACTCGATCCACTAGCTCGCCTTGAGCTCGACTCGAAATTTTTGAAAAACAAGCCAAGCTCCAATGGTAAGCTCAAGGTCGAGCTCGAACTCTAACTTGAGGAGAGAACGGACGAGTCAAGCCAAGCTTGGCCCACCTCGACTCGACTCGACTCAGCTCGATTTACAACCCTAATTGTAATTATGTAAAAAATGCTCTAAATATCTCTACAAATCTTTTGCACGTAATACATTTCCCGTGCAATGATACGTGTCCTTTTCTAATTGGGTATCTCAAGAACGACTAGAAATTTAGTACAACATTGCCCCCTATGTCGTTTTGCCTTTGGGGAAAAAGGTGAATGCAACAATGGCTCTTTGTTCAATACAATAAATGCAATGGTCGTCTTTCCACGTGTCAGCTCCCGATTGCTTCTGCTTGACCGAGACGAAAACTAAAAGTGGTTTTGCTCCTTTTCTATGGGCGTCATTGTGACACATGAGACATGATACAAAATCATATCATACGAGGAGTCATAATTATCCTTTCATTGATGCGCACATTTCTAACCGACATATACGTAATTTTGAATTATATTTACCTTTCTACAACTATTGTTTCTCACACTTCTCCTTTCTCTTTTGAATTTTCTGCAATCCATAATGGCCGCCTTTTTCTTTTTATTTTTTTACTTCGTCTTATTATCAAGAAGATTTTATGAGAGTGCTGGACATTTTTCCTTCCATCGAAGTGATCGGTAACATCAATTTTGACATTCCTATCAAACCAAACAGATCATTCCTTACTCTCGGCCCAATTTTTCATCATAAAATTGTTCTTGAATATATCTAATCCATAGACCCATTCTTTCCTAATTGTCTTGGGAAAAAAGTTTCTTCTTCAGTCTTATTTCCTTTCGGAACTTGCCAATGCTTTCAAGACCTCGAGATCTTGGTCGAGGCCCATGAAAGGATGGTCAGAATGGTTCGATCGTGTATTCAATCAATGTGGTTATACATGGCAGTATGTTGTATTTACAAATGTTTCAGTCTATATTTGCATGAGTATATAGCAAATACTTCTTTTCTCGCTGCAGTTTCTACTTTATGGAGTCGATCGATTAACACTTTCCATTTCAGATGCGATCCCATGAGCCTAATAATCATAGATATTTGTGCTTTCACCAATCTCATTCCTTTTGTAGATTCAGTATATCCTACCTTCACCCAGGGCGAGGAGCATTACTTCGTTCCTCTAGACATGAACGAACAATCTTATTCTACCTTCATATCCACTCAGTGCAAATCTCATGATGTCATTTACGACCATGAGCATACGACATTCCCATTGATGTGGATTTTCCATTACTTACTATGTAAATGATGTACATATAATTCATTTGGTTGAGGCGCTAGCTAGAGGTTGGCAGTCAGCTCTCGCTCCATTCATGCTCGGCCACATGTATCACAACATGTTTGATGCAACTACGAAGGGTTTTTACCACATCGGATGACCTCTCTAGCTTTTCTATATGTGGTTGTATGAATACTTTCGCTCTACTCTTTTAAATTATATTCCCCTTTTAGATTCTTTAACTTCATTCAGCTACCAGAACATCTTTTACCCTATAGTCATCCATTCTTTAGCAAACTATATGGAATTCTTCCTCGCCATTAACATCGATAAATCCAACAATTCTTTCTGCCCATTCTGCAATAAAGAAATTGGTCCAATTTGGTTCACTGAAGAGTATGAAATAGCCAATATGGAGATAGCCGAGCTCCAAGATAAGGCCTGAGGAAGCTATCTTCTCTGTAGAGATCTCCCTTACGATAACACCGTGGAGACAGTTGTCAGTGCTAAGGTAAGGGTCCAGCAGTACTGCCCCAATCTCCTAGCTCGTCAATTCGGCCTCACTTAGTCCCTTCCCTACCAATTCACTCACAGGACTGGCAATCAACCTCCCTATGAGCGTACGCTTGTGGATTCGATTGGGATTTTTCAAACACTCCACATCAATTTTGATACGATGTGTGTGGCTTTCAAACCTCCCATTTTTCCAAGTTATCCTCATCATATGCGCACTTTATAAATGGTGTGCAAATTATTATAACCAATTGGTTATGGAATCCATCGAGCTTATCATCACCTGACTCTTTCCTTTTGTGTCAGGGATAAATAAACCTATGGTCAAGAAGAAGAAAGCAACTACCAAAGGACATAAAAAAATAATGGTGTCGAAAATGACCTTGTCTCCAAGTCAGAGAAAGACACGGTCGTAAAGAACGACATTGGTCGGTTCGATTATCCCCCCTCCAACAATAACAAAGGTGGTCGATTCAGCTCCTCCCCAGCTAAAGTGCCAAAAGGTCACAATCACGGGTCCGTTCAAAGCAAATTTATCGATTTAATTGACCAAGATACCTACAACTTCACTCATTCTTAGAAAGATTTCTGACCTTAGACCTCTTTTAGGTCATGTTCCCAAACCTCCTGCTCCTCCAATTGTTCAAACTACACCAGTAAATCCTTCAACAACAACCAACAGAAGTAGCCAAGTTGTAGCGTAGACTTCAGGTATCTCTTCTGCAATTGAGGCTATCTTTGCCTTTGAAACATATTTCAAAATAAAGTATTAGCCGAGACTCTCACCCTCAGATTATACTTGAGAAATAAAAGAAACTCATAAAAAATATGAAGAGGCCCATTTTAACCGAGCTTTCAACAAATGGATGAAAGATATGAAAAGGCTTAACGATTAAAATCTTTCTCTTAATTGTTATCTCAAACCTTATCAACCTAATCCATCACCTTTTCCTACCTCTGCCTGGCCTCTAGTGATACATATCGGCAATCCTTCTAAAATTCAATCAATGATCGATCGATATCTTGTTATTGTTGTTCATTCCGATTTAGGTTGATATTTTCCTTTTCTTTTTTTCTCTTCTCTTTGCTTTCTTTCTACTTTCTTTATTTTTTTATGTTTCCTCAACCACATATGCGGTGACAAGAGAATTGTTGGCTGATGAAAAACAGGTAGTTCTTGCAACATCTCCACAAACTCAACCAAAATTACCAACCTTTACTGTTGTTACACCAAACAAACTTGGAACTCCTACAATGAAACTTGATGATATTGATTCTGAAGCGACGACAAACAATATTCCTCAGCCAGATGATCAAGCTCATGAAGACATAAAAATCTTTCAATCAGTAGAACCTTTCGTGTTTTCATCCATTCTGAGGCTTTGTCAGCCGCTATCGATCAGGATGATGATGAAACCCTCGTGGTGAAGCCACAAAGTTCTCATAGAGTCATATCTTCCCACTCTGCACCAACATCAGTTAACCAACCTGCACCATCATTGGAAGCAACTAGGCAGCCGATTTTGAGCACAACTAGTAGACATTGGGTACTAGTCTTGGATGAAGAAGAACCACTTCAGCCATTTACAACTTCTCCTGGTCGGGTAACAACCACTGGGGCTCTTGTGACTGGTGATACTATAGCTCTCGTGCCTTTGCCAATCGACATATCGACAACATCTCCTTCATAAACGGAAGAGATACTTCTGGTTAAAGAAGTACTCTCCTCCCTTGGTCAAGTGTTCAACAGTGATATCAGACTAGCTGAGTCTCCAGTGCCTTCTTCTGAACTTCAACAACTCTAAGATGAGCTGTGAACTCTCATATGCTTAGGGGCTGTTGAAATCATCTTTATGGGATTGGTTGAGAGACTTTCACTCCTCATTCACTGTTATCAAGTGTTCTCTCGCTCGGACAAAACTCACTTGGCCAATATGCATATGCTTCATGAGTTTCTGGATTTAGTGCATGAGTATCAAGATATCAACATTATGATCGACAAGATTCAAGCCAAGCACTCAACCGAAATCCTTTAAGTAAATGAAGTTACCATTGTTGGAGAACAACTCTCTACTGCCTATGTTTAACTAAAGGAATCAAACATAGAAATTATCAATCTTGTTACTCAAATGCAGTATTGGAGGAAAAATTGAGGATGTTGAAGAATCGTCATGAGGCATTTATAAGGACTAGGGGACAATAGAGAATCAAAGTCAACAACTTGGTCACCTTTGTCCAAGACAATACCTCAACTGTCGATTAGCTTAGGCATGTGGCCTCAAAAACTCAAACAGCTCTCAACCGACAAGAAGCCAGGTGGTCCAAGATACAAAAGAAGATGGTTTTTTTTCCCTCTTTTAAATTTTAATATTAAATTGGCATGTATTACTATCTTAATTAATGAAATCGGCCAAAGCGCCATGTTTGCTTTTATATGGCTAGACGATTTAGTACTCAGCATTTTTTCTTCTCGTGCTTCAAAAGTAATAACTGCCCTGATGATGTGGCATGAAAATGAGGAGTCGTGTGCCATTTCCTTTGCTGAAATAAATACCACTACGACTCATCATTCTAACTCCTTGAAAGTCGATATGGTATTTTGCATACCATTACTATACATTGTGAGGCATTAAACTCGGACAATATCTATCTCCTTGGATCATTATAATAGCACCAATTGGATTTCGCATTTTTCTCACGCATCCAAATTTTCATCCTCCAACCTTCTACACTTCCATAAGTCCTTAACAATCATATCTTCTATTGGAATCATTTCTCCTCTCGCTCGAGTTCATAGTTTTTTGAAGGAAACTTTTACTTATGATCTTGAGTCCTTTGCACATTCCAACATCCAGTATGATATTTACCCATTCGTCCACGACCTCAAGGTGGTTGCCAATACTGACGAGTCTCTAAAAGAGCTTTTAGGGGTTCTAACAAAACTTCAAAGTCTTGGGACCTCCTTCTTCATAGTCAAATCCAACGTCCAAAACTTCATTGCTTTGGCACAGAAGAAGGTTGTCGTTCACAAAGAGGCTGTCAATCTCTCTGATCTCTACAACACTTATTGGAATCAACATCTACACTGGAATCAACAGGATCACTTCAACAAGATGGTGTTGCGAACTCTCCAAGTCCAATGCAAAGAACTGAATGAAGAAAACATAGAGATCAAGCACATCTATGCTGGGAAAATCTGTCCCAATTCTCCAGAGTTCGTGGAGTTCATCCACTCATAAATTGAGATGTATCGAGAGCGGTCGAAAGAGAGCATTGCTTGCAAGAAAGATGCGGACAATAAGGCTATCTCCCTCAACCACTGAATCGATACTATCATATGCTTTCTTGATCATGCTCCCTCAAGGAGTGTGAATAACTGAAAGCAGCATATGCTTCAACTCCTATTTGTTTGGGTCTCTTTATTTGTTTTATTTTTATCTTTTGTTTTTTTTTAATGTAATCGGCCATTGACCCTTCTATCTTTCCTTCTTCCATATAAATAAAAGAAGTTCTTTCACAGTCTGTCTCGATTGTATTTAACCTTTAGTTTGTTGTTAACGATAGGAATTTTATTAATATTATTGTTTCTTAGTTGATCGAATCTTGCATTACTTCCCACATAAAAGGGTAAAAAGTTTTTAAGAACTTCTATTAATTGAAGTTTTGATGAATTTTCCTTCTTTGTTATGAAGTGTGTAAGATCCTCCTCGGATAACTTGCACCACAATGAATAGTCCCTCCCAAGTGGGCGACCATTTTTTACCTAAGGTGTTCTCTTTTGTCCTTAAAGGCAATATATCTTTTCATACTTCATTTCTTTATCCGAAAGATTTGCCTTATACCTTTATGTTATAGGCTCGGACGACTTTAGCCTTGTTAGCCATTATGAAATTCAGAGCCCTCAATCGTATCTCATCTAATCCTTCTAGCTCGACTAGCATGGCTTTTGTAAATTCAGCCAGAGTCAAGCCAATTTGGTATGAAACCCTTAAGGATGACATAATAACTAACAAAGGAAAAATACTTTATCATATTCGTAAGTGAGTGTAAAGGGACTCATTCGAGTACTAGTCCAAGGCGAATTTCGATGAGCCCAAAGAGCTTCGGATTGTTTGGTATGTCATTATCAAGGATTGTTGTCGATAATCTTTATCTAGATATTCTTGATTACTTTGTTACTAGCATCGGCTTGGTTGTTAGCTTGCACGTAGTAGGGTGTTGAATGCAACGACTTTATTTTATATTACTCGTCCATTGCTTTTACCTCCTTGGATGAGAATGTCACACCTTAGTCCAAACTAATTTATTTAGGAATACCAAATCGGTGGATAATATGTGCCTCAATAAAATCGATTATTTTATTGTGGCCAACTCCCTTCATGGGTCGTGGCTCTACCCACTTAGTGAAATAATCAGTGGCCACGATGATGAAATTATCAATTTTTTTATGAAGGTGGATAGATTTGACATATTAAATTAATGACCTATCCCCAAAAAAAGCCAATGTTTAACAATAGGATGCAATTTGGTCACGGTTACATGTTGTATTGTCTTATGTCTCTAAGATGCTTCACATCCCTTAGCGTATTTGATATAATTAGTTGTCTCTTCGGTCAAAAATATCCATAGCACCAAAGTGTAAGCCTCATCTTTCTTCCAACTTGGTGTACTTCACATATTCCTTCATGTACTTTACCCATAACTAACACGACATCTTTTTTACCTAAGCATCGTAACAACATACCATTAGCCCCTTTTCGGTATAGTTCATCTTCGACCATGACATAATTGTGCCTTTATATATATATGTGTGTGTGTGTGTGTGTGTATTCCGACTAGTTTTGACTCAAGGACATTGAAGGTAGTTCGTGAATAAAATCCTTGAATTATCTTCCTCTATCTGGACCCGACCGATTTCCATATTTGGTTTCCTCTAGAAGGCTAAAGGCAAAGATTTTTTTTTTTAACGACTATCATTCTTTCATTTAATACCTAGGCAAGCTGAAGTCTATCTGCCAATTGTGCCATTTCATTGGCATCAACATTATTTTTTCAAGTCATATGCCTTAGTTCAACCCCATCGAAATTGTCCATCAAATGAGTTACCAATGCATAATATGGTAGTAATGCAGTACAAGTGCATTTGAATTGTAACACCCCGGGTTTTCAAGGGCCGTGTAGGAACTCAGCTCCCGAATTTTCAGGTGTCATAGGTGCTCTAATGAGCTTCAAATTTTAATTACATTTGGATGATCTCATAAACAATGGAGAGTTCAGCAAGGCATGCAGCATAAGTAAGTCATAAAGCAGTATCGAGTATCACTAAATATAAAAATATATAAATCACAAATCTTAAGTCATCTAAATAGGGAACTATTACCACCTATACATGACCCACAGCGACTAGAGCCCTGGCCTATTCCCTGCGGTAGCCCGAACTTAAACTAAAAGGATTCGCCGAAAGTCTAGAAGCAGGGAAGCTCCTCTTCCTTATCCATGCTCACCCCGCTTAGCCGTTGAGCTCCGCCTCACCTACATCTAGTAAAGGGTCTAGTTGGTATTTTAAAATACCATCCCAGAGTGGGAGTGAGTAGCTAACTCAGTGGTTACTATTAGCCTTAAGTTACAACAAGCATCAATTATATGACGAATTTAATGAAAGGCATACATTCACAGATCCCTAAATAGTCTTGTTAATGTATGTGCATGTATTATGATATGATGCATGACCTCATAACAACACTCCCTCGAGCGACTTCGTCTAACGATCGCGCATGACCAACCTTCCTCATTGCGACCTCAACTGTTGAGTCACCAAATCCTAGCTAATGCGATGCGTGAATAATGTTAGCCGAGTATGTAGTTAATTTCGTTCATCCAGCAGATTGGGGAAACTGGTACATCCCACGTATCATTGCCCTCAACTAGTTGCGAGGCTAATGCCCCTCAATGTGTGAGGCCATAATCCCATGATCCTTGTTCCCATCGGGTTTCCCATCCCCGATTTAAAGCACATGGGAGTGCTGAGAAGAGGGATCGCTCACGGTCACTATGGGGAGGCTCGTCACCCCAGCGTAGGCCGACAGCTCGGACACAGTGTCCCATTCCACCATGCCCGGCTCTCGAGTCAGTGAATCAGTTTCAAATGGTTATCAATGGGATTCAATGGTTGAAGGGTATTCTAGGTTCCATACAGGCGTGAGCAGACATGGCTAACAAACATGGTTCATCAGTAGGTGAACTAGACCATGCGAGTTCAAGTGAGCACGTGACGAACGACATCGAGTACAAGCGACCCATGTAGTCCAACTACTGTCGCCCATTCGCATCCGCCCAAATCTACTGGTTTAGCCATAGGATGGTCCTACCAACAGGAATACCTTCTCCCACCTCGATTCCTTGACCAACTCAGGAGTTTATGACATTCAATAATATTCCAGTAATTCCGGATTTGCCTTCTAACACTAATAAAGTCATGTACTCAAACATTAAACATAAAAATTCAGATTTTTTAAAATGTAACTACTAATAAAAATATGAAATTAATGTGAGTGTGTGTGTTGAGTGGGGTTACCGAAGAGATCAAGAGCTATACACCATTCATAGTACAAACGTATAACAAGGATTAATGCAATCATGCATGCCACAATAAAGGTTATACTAGGATCGCATATGAGATGAACATGCCACACCAAAATCAAACCCAATCATGTTGAAGAACAAATAAACAACATTCATTCATTTCATGGAATTTATGGGGGACCTATCATGTAGGGTCATGGTTAGGTTCTCTCTAGATTATTCAAGCACATCATCCTAACATTCATAATCATTAAACTCATAGTAAAATTAGTGTTAGGCTGCCTAAGGATAATAGTCCGTACCTTGTGACGATCCGCTCGATTCACGGCTCCCGTAGGGTTATAGTGTTAGGAAATCATTATTGAAATACCTAAATAAGCATACAAGCTTGTAAGAATTGGAAGAAATTTAACCCTAGACCTAAACCTACAAACATAACTCCATACTTACCTTCAATCGTCGCCAAATCGACACCAATGAAGGACGATGTTGCTATAGAGGAGATGAGAGGGTGAAGGTGCACAAACCCTCATCCTTCCAAGTTTTCCCTCTCCATTTCTCCTCTTTTCTCCTCTTTCTCCCTTTCTTTCTTTTAGGGCAAATTCGTATGGGGAGAGGGGGTACCCAAATGAAGCCTTTTTATAATGCCAGATTTGGTGCAAATGGCCCCAAGGGTTGAGTTTTTATCATACTAGCTCTATGAGAGGGTTTTTATAGCCTTTAGGGCCCACTATGGGGTGTACACAGTGATATACACCATAGGATAGTTAGCCGTAATGATGATCTACGTATGGATATGATCGGCCTGCCATTTGGATGCGCCGATCGACAGATATGATTAGAAGTCTGTTTAATGGTCACCGATAGTCGATCGGGGCCGCGGCTATACAAATATAAGCAGAGAAATATTCCTACTTCACGTGTGAAGTTTGGTCGTAAACCGACGGTCCGAAATCCTCAACTTTGCATAAGAGTGGATGACCCAATTCACTTAAATTTCAGCTTCTTCCTTTAGGGTATTTGCACTTCTCATGCACTCGTCCTTCAGCTCAAGTTGAGCGGTTCTGGATACTACCCAGGTCCGACTCTCACGATGGACATCGAGCCCAATAAGACAGACATTATTCTATAGTTTTGGAACTAGTGGCCACAAACGAACGGTCTAGAGCTTGTTCGGAAAATCGGGGCATTTCTGGAATGAATTAGGTATTGAAATTTCTCGTCGGCAATGATTAGGGTTTAGATTAACTATGTTCATAGTGTGGCCTATTTATAGTTAGTGAAAATAGAGATTTGGTCATGATTACTCTAAACCGTTAGTTTTAGGCTAAAAGAGTAACGGGGTTGATTTAGTCTATTAGTCAAGATTCGAACCTTATCCGACTCGGCTTCGGTTAGATCTTTAATTTAGTTATGATTGTCTTTATTAGTTAGCGATGGATCAGTTAGATTTTAGGCCCTATGTTAGTAAATCATAGGGCTAAATTTGATGTTCAAGTGATCGGGCATATTCGTTGGCTTCCTACGGTTGATTAATCGGACTTGTACGGTTCTTTACTGGTTCTACTCGGGTATAAACTAACATTGACTGTCAATGGTCAGTAAGTGATAATATAAGTTAATTACAAAAAAAAATTAAGGATTTTTAGAAATCCAAAATAGTGAAAATCCAGGACGTTACATGAATAAACATGCTACTTAGTTTATCACCAATTGTGAATCACTTGTTGCTGATATGTTTCTGGCACCTAATTCCGTTGATATTTCAAAATCAATTACAAAGCTTCATATTCGTCCTGGTTATTAGTACATTCAAACTCTATTTGAAATGTAAATTCCTGCCTTTTCCCATCTGGGGCAATCAGGATAATCCCTGCATCCGATGATTTGTCGATTTTTTATCCATCAAATATCAATCTTTAAGGCAATATATGTATCATGTATAGGTCCAATACTTTTAGAAGAAGTTAACTTTCAATGTCAAATGAATCGTCAACCAGGAAATTTTCTATGGCCAGACCCTTTAGTACTCTGTAAGACACATACTTAAGATCAAACTTGATGTAGAGCGGGTCGCGGATAGTTTCATGGCCAAAATGGATCAGAAAAGGCCTAGTTGGCGACAGAAGTGATCCAGACCATCGGACCTTAAATCGGGCGTATCTCACAATCCGGAATGAGTTAACTGACGTAAAATATATGATTTTGGGGTAGAACGAGCTACTTTAGCCAACCAACCCAGCTATACTGTGTTGCGACACCCAAAATTACGAAAAACCCCTAGATCAACAATCGTTTCTCTGTTTTAATTTCATTTTTACTATAAATAGTAAGTTTTTGTTTGATTATAACTCTTCATTCGTTGGGCTTTAGGAGTTGCGCCCAACGTGAAAAGAGCTTAGAATAATTAGGAGAACGGTTTGGTGAAGCCAAATAGGACACTTACTATTTTTGGCTGAAAACCTTGCGCACTAGTAGACATCACGACCGTCTATAAATAGTAAGTTTACTATTTATAGTAAGTCGCGATTTCTAGGAGTTTTAGTTGTAGTTTGATTTTGATTTCTTTCCCATTGCTTAGTACCCCTATTTAAAGGGTTGTGAACTCATTTTTATTCATTCATTAATCAATTTCAAATTTATTAGAATTTATTTCTATTTTATGCTTTCTTTGCTTGTGGATTCAAGAAGTCTCTGTGAGGAGTCCAGAGAAGTTTCATGGATTCGGAATACTTATCCTCTTGTGGAAGACGGTGCTCGACCTCACGTCCTCCCCTGGTCAGTTTGGTATCAAAGCGAGGTTTCTCCTCGGATCAATGGCTTCTAACGACGAGTCGGGCAACAATCCCATGGGCGGTGCTCCAGGGAATTTACCTTTAATGGCGGCAGCTTTCGAAGTAGCTCAACAAGAGAATCGGCAAGCCATGCAAGGGTTGCAGGCTTCCATTGACCGCGTAGTGGATCTCTTGGTGAAAAACCTAAGGCAACTCCGTGTTCCTGGTGGTAATCCTCCACCGCCAATTGCTGAAACTCGTAATCACCCTGATCGCAGGATAGTACCGGCAATACATCCAAGGGTCATTCCTGAGGAAGGGAGCTCCAATGAGGAGGAAATCGACAACATAATCTCCCAGCACCCCAAAACTGGCGGTGATCGAGTAGATCGAACGAATCGAGAATTCAAGATGCGAGTTGAAATTCTTAGCTTCAATGGCCAACTACACATTGAGGATTTCCTCGATTGACTTTCTGAAGTTGAACAATTTTTTGACTATATGGACATCCCTGAAGTAAAGAAGGTCAAGCTGGTGGCCTATAAACTGAAAGGAGGAGCTTCAGCTTGGTGGGAACAACTACAACTCGCGTGAACCAGACAGACGAAAGCACCAATCTGCACCTGGCAACGGATGAAGCAGTTACTACGTGCCTAATTTCTCCCTAGTGATTACGATCAGGTATTATTCCAATAATAACAAAATTGTCGACAGGGTAGTCGGTCGGTGAGAGAATACGCAGAAGAATTTTACCGCCTGGCGGCGCGTAACGATTTGGTTGAGACTGAATCGCAGCAAGTCGCCTGATTCAACGGTGGATTGCGTATGTCTATCCAGGATCAGGTCCAAATGCAGTCCGTCTGGATGATGAATGATGCAATCAAGTTGGCTACTCGGGCAGAAACACAACTTGAATGTCCTAACACATGGAGCTATCCTACTGCAAGGGTCCCTGTAGCAGGTCTGCCTCAAGGAACTGTACAGCCCAAGGGGAAGGAGCCCGTAGGAGCACGCACTCAACCTCCTACGTCTGAGAACCGAGATCAGGCTAGACCCCAAAGGGGCGTATCAACTGCTGCTGATCCAAGTAGAATCCCTAACCCCTATGCTCGGCCAAGGCCCGATAACTGCTATCGTTGTGGCCAACCAGGTCACATATCAAATACTTGTCTCCAGCGAAAAGTGGCAAACCTCGCCATCAATGATGGTGGTGCTAATAACGCTTATGAAGATCCAGATATTGAAGAACAGGAGCATACCACCGAGGACGAGGCAGATGATTTGGGTTGGGTTCAGCAAGATCACGGCGAATCGCTCGTCGTAAGGTGACTATTATATGTGCCAAGAAAAGAAGTGTATCCACAGTAGCATAACATCTTCCGCACCAGCTGTACGGTGAATCAAAAGGTTTGTGACGTGATCATTAACAGTGGGAGTAGCGAGAACATCGTATCCAAGGTCATGGTGGAAAAATTGTAATTGAAAATAAAGCATCACCCTCTCCATATACAATCGGTTAGATCAAGAAGGTCAGCGAAACAAAGATAACTGAACGGTGCACCATATCCTTTTCAATTGGCAAACATTATAAGGATGAAGTAGTATGCGATGTGGTTTACATGGAAGTATGTCACATACTATTTGGTCGGCCCTGACAATCTGACCGTGACGCCACTCATAAAGGGCGAGATAACATATATATCTTTGTTAAGGATGGCTGGAAGACCATATTGGCCCCTATGGATCCAGAGGAACCACCTGAAGCTTCTAAAGTGGAGGGCTGTTTTCTCTTAACCATACGGGACTTCATGGAAGAATCCAAAGAAACAGGACAGACTTATGCATTAATTATAAAAGGGGAAGAACTCGAGCCTACCATCATCCCTGAAAGACTAAGACCCATGCTACATGAATTTAAAGAAATCTGACCCGATGACCTTCCCGATGGGTTACCCCCATGTGGGATATCCAACACCATATCGACTTTATCCCTAGGTCCAGTTTACCTAATCATCCTCATTATCGAATGAGTCTGAATGAGTACGAGATTCTGTAGGGACAAGTAGAGGAGTTGATCTGTAAGGGTCTTATTCGAGAAAGTATGAGTCCTTGTGCTGTACCAGCTCTATTAACTCCAAAGAAAGATGGGAGTTGGCACATATGTGTTGACAGCCGAGCCATCAACAAAATCACTATAAAATACAGGTTTCCTATACCATAATTGGACGATATGCTGGACATGCTAGAGGGTGCAAAAATATTCTTTAAATTGGACTTAAGGAGTGGTTACCATCATATTAGAATACGGCCGGGTGATGAGTGGAAAACGACCTTTAAGACCAAGGAAGGATTATACGAATGGATGGTCATGCTCTTCGGTCTTTCGAATGCGCCTAGCACATTTATGAGATTAATGAACCAAGTTCTGAAACCTTTCATTGGGCGGTTCATTGTGGTCTATTTCGATGATATTTTGATATACAGTCAAGACGAAACCACCCATATGGAACACCTTAAGAAGGTCCTTCAAGTGCTCACTAAACATAAACTGTATCTAAATTTAAAAAAGTGCAGCTTCATGACTGATAGCCTATTATTTCTGGGTTTTGTCACAACATCCACGGGCATTCGAGTGGATGAGGAAAAGGTGAAGGCAATTAGAGAATGGCTGATTCCCACAAATATTTGCGAAGTGCGAAGTTTTCATGGACTGATGACATTCTATCATCGGTTCGTGAAAAATTTTAGTACCATTGTGTCACCAATCACAGATTGCATGAAGAAAGGACAATTTCAGTGGATGACGAAGCCGACAGGAGCTTTACCGAAATCAAGCGCAGATTATCCATGACCCCGGTTCTTGTACTTTCCAACTTCGACAAGCTGTTTGAAGTCGAATGTGATGCCTCAAATGTCGGAATTGGGGGAGTCATGTCTCAAGAAGGTAGGCCAGTAGCCTTTTACAGTGAGAAACTTAGCGATGCATGTAAGAAGTTGTCTACATATGAGATCGAGTTATACACGGTGGTTTAGGCACTACGACACTGGTGACATTATTTGATTTAAAGGGAATTCATACTTTACACGGACCATTAAGCTCTCAAATTCATTAATAATTAAGCTAACATTGACCGTGTGCATGCTAGATGGATCTCGTTTTTGCAGGAATTCATGTTTGTACTAAAACACAAGTCAGGGCAACAGAACAAAGTAGCTGATGCACTGAGTCGCCATGTAACTTTGTTAGTCACTATGAGCAATGAGGTTGTGGGGTTCGAGTGCCTCAAAGACATATATGCCGATGATGACGACTTCAAGGACGCGTGGGTTAGATGTCAAGAAGGTCACCCTGGCGACTTACATATGCAAGACGGGTTCCTTTTCAAGAAAAATCGATTGTGCATCTCGAACAGTTCGTTAAAGGGAACAGATAATCCAAGAGCTACATGGAAGTGGCCTCAGTGGACACCTTGGGCGAGACAAGACACGAGCTCTTGTGGAATAACGGTATTACTGGCCGCAATTGGTACGTGATGTGGGAAAAGCAGTCCAACGTTATTATATTTGTCAGACCGCCAAGGGGCAATCTCATAATACGGGCCTCTACACCCCGTTACCCGTGCCTAACGGCCCTTGGAAGGATTTATCTATGGACTTTGTGCTTGGTCTCCCACGAACACGTGGCATGGATTCGGTGTTCGTGGTAGTAGATCGTTTCTCCAAGATGATGCACTTTATTCCATGCAAGAAGACTCTCGATGCAACACATGTGGCGAATTTGTTCTTCAGAGAAATTATGCGGCTACACGGGGTTCCCAAGACTATTACATCTGATCGTGATACGAAGTTCATAAGCCACTTTTGGCAGACTTTGTGGACTCGATTTGATACACGACTTCAGTTCAGCAATGCGTACCACCCACAGACTAACGGTCAAATTGAAGTTATGAATCGCACGTTGAGAAACCTCCTTCGATGTATTTTAGGGGAAAATTGAAGCAGTGGGATTTGGCTTTATCTCAAGCGGAGTTTGCATTCAACAACATAGTGAACCGCTCGATAGGGAAATCCCCGTTCTAAGTTATTTACGGACGAGTACTTTGCCACACACTAGACTTGGTCCCTCTACCCAAGCTCCTAGGCATGAGCATTGCAGCAGAACATATGGCTGAAAAAATCATGGGCATTTATGCGGAGATACAAACCAAGCTACATGTCTCGAATGAAAAGTATAAGGAGCAAGCGGATAAGCATTGGCGACAAAAAGTGTTCGAGGTAAGCATTCAAGTAATGGTCCATCTACGCAAAGAACAATTCCCGACTAGAACGTACAACAAGTTGAAGAATAAAAAGATTGAACCGATACCAATCATCCGAAAGATCAATGACAATGCTTATGTTGTTGATCTTCCAGATGACATGGCGATCTCACGGACTTTCAACGTCGCGGACCTGACCAAGTATCATGAACTAGCGCAGGATGAGAACTTGAGGACCAGTTCTTTTGAAGTGGAGGGGACTGATGTAGAGTGGGTCACGGATAGTTTCATGGCAAGATGGATCAGAAAAGGCCCAGTCGGCGACAGAAGTGATCCAGACCATCGGACCTTAAATCGGGCGTATCTCACAATCCGAAATGAATTAGTTGACGTAAAATATATGATTTTGGGGTCAAACGAGCTACTTTAGCCAACCAACCCATATATGTTGGGTTGCGACGCTCGAAATTGTGAACAACTCCTAGATCGACAATCGTTTCCCTGTTTTAATTTCATTTTTACTATAAATAGTATGTTTTTGTTTGATTATAACTCTTCATCCATTGGGCTTTAGGAGTTGCGCC
This sequence comes from Magnolia changhungtana, assembly GCA_030180095.1. Lineage (NCBI taxonomy): Eukaryota > Viridiplantae > Streptophyta > Magnoliopsida > Magnoliales > Magnoliaceae > Magnolia > Magnolia changhungtana. Next base: position 711,530 of record JASAUF010000369.1, on the reverse strand, counting down.
CAACATAAAAAGAGCTTATAATAATTAGGAGAACGGTTTGGTGAATCCAAATAGGACACTTACTATTTTTGGCCAAAAACCTTGCGCACTAGTAGACATCACGACCGTCTATAAATAATAAGTTTACTATTTATAGTAAGTCATGATTTGTAGGAGTTTTAGTTGTAGTTTGATTCTGATTTCTTTCTCATTGCTTGGTACCCCTATTTAAAGGGTTGTGAACTCATTTTTATTTAGTCATTAATCAATTTCAAATTTATTAGAATTTATTTCTATTTTATGCTTTCTTTCCTCGTGGATTCGAGAAGTCTCTGTGAGGAGTCTAGAGAAGTTCCGTGGATTCGGAATACTTATCCTCTTGAGGAAGACGGTGCTCGACCTCATGTCCTCCCCTGCGTCAAAACTCAAACACTGTTAACACCCATTTGCCGATTCGGCCATTTAAAATCGACTGATTTAATATATATTTAATCAAATGAGTAATTGCAATTACATTATCTGATTCGACCAATAAATAATGTCGTAACTTAGTGACTGCAAAGTATAATGATAAACACACTTTTCTATTTTATAATACCGTCTCTTGACATCCAACAACGTTTGGTTGAGATAATAAACAATTCATTCCTTCAAATCGTTATCGTCAAATATACTCTATAGGGGCTACAATATACAACTTAAGCAGTCAACCTTTTACTGATGGCATTAACATAGGTGGCTTCATCAAGTACTCAGCTTCATCAAGTACTCATTGATCTGGTCGAAAGTTGACTGATGTTCTGCTTCTTATTTGAATTCATCCCATTCTTTTAGCTTTACCAATGGAGAAAATAAGTTAATTTTTCATTCATAATTAGAAATGAACCTACGCATAAAATTAACTTGGCCGAGAAAACGTTATAATTTTGTTTTGTTTCTCGATGGTCGAGCATCTATAATTGTTCGAGTCTTATTTTGGTCTATTTCAATTCCTCGTTGATGTATCAAGAATCCCAATAATTTTTTAGTCGATATGCTAAAAACGCATTTGAGGAGGTTCATCTTTAGCTTGTGGACCCTCATTCATTTAAATGATTTGCTTAAGTGAGGGAAATATTCTACTACATTAGCCGATTTGACTACTACATCATCGATGTATAATTTCATGAAATGGTCAATCATATTATGAAAAATTGTATTCATTGTTCTTTGTCAAGTAACCCTTGCATTTTTAATCCTAAATGTCATCACTATCCAGCAGAAAGTCCCCAAAGGTCCAAGACATCTAAAAGTTGCCTTTGGTATATCCTTAAGTGTAATGCTTATTTGGTTATACCCTGAATACCCATCTATAAAAAAATCATTTGATGTTCAGCTGCTTGGTCAATTAATTGATCAGCCATAAGCATTGAATATTCATCCTTAGGTGTGGCTTGATTTAAATTCATGTAGTTGATATAGAATCGGTTCTTACCATTTTTCTTAATCGTCGGAACCACGTTGGAGATCCACTTAGTATATTTGATGGGTCTAATAAATCCTACCTTCAATGACCATTCGATTTCTTCTTTTATTTTATGAGTATCTTCAGCTGTTATTCGTCTAAGCGGTTACTTATGTGGTCGTTACTCTTCTTTTATGGGTAACATGTGCTTGACTATATTTTGATCTAATCTGAGCATTTCACAGTAATCTCATGCAAAAGAATCAGTAAATTTTTTAGCAAATCAATGAGTTTAACCTGGACTTGTGGCCCCAATAAACCACTAATAAAAGTAGGCATATGGTTTTATTCTATTCATAAGGTTACTTTAACTAGAGGATCTTGGACTTGGGCCTGAGAGTCATCTAACTTTTTTATGGCCCGTTTGAGATCTTTCAATTCTATGTATCCTCAGCTACCTCATCAGTCAGTATTACAATTTTGGCCATGTTGATGAAACATCCACCGCCATACTCCTTTAAGCTCTCCTTGAGTTATATTATTCTGACCATGAACTTGGTCGTTCTTCCATTGACAGATAAAGGACTCATCATGAGACTTCTTTATAGTGCTACATGAAACTGTCTGATTAGGCACTATAGCCTTTGACATATTATTATTTAAGCGTAGTATAGTAGCAATATCTCGCATTATGTTGTTTGGGTTAATTGTGGTGTCTATACCAGTTGGGTGTCCATATTTATCCCTTCCAATAAAATGTATTGAACAAAACTCGTTTCCATAGAAATGGGCTTCGACCACATTGGATGTGGCTAAAAATAGCTTGTTATCAGCCAACACCAATTTGACATTGTCTTGATTACAAAAGATGACGAACTAGTGCAAGGACAATGGGATGCATGAGAAAGAATGTATCTAATCTCTTCCCAATAAGACATTGCAATTTGACGAAGTGTCGACCGTGAAGAAAGCGGCCAAACCTTCTTGGTTCCCATAATCAATTCGATAGGAAAGACACCATGTGTTTGTATTATCCCTTTAACAAAATTGTCGACTGTAACTTCAGTCGGAATTAGATCATTTGATATTTTTCCTAATTTTGTTATCATTCTGGCTGGGGAGGATATTCACAGTCACGTCTTTGTCGACCACAACCCTAGTGATTGGATATCCCTCCAAATGGACAGAAATGTATAGTGGTTTCAGAACCCAGTCTCAACAGTGACAGTCGATACACTCATGACTTTTTTAAAGTGATAGGAACCATCCTGTATAATTATAGGATGACTAAGTTCCCTGACATATCCCTCCATCTTGCTAGGCTGAGATGGTTTAGCCTGAAAACTCAACGGTAAGGTAAGTACCATATTACAGTCTATTACAGTTGATGGAAGAAACCCAAACTGTATCAAATGATTTAGACATTGCCCCCTGGATATTTTTGAAATCATAATTCTTTAATGTCTTTTGTTGTTAGGACTGTTCTCTTTTCATCAGGATTATGTGAAGTTTTCTCCACCGATTTTTCTTTTGTGAGGAGTTTCTCAATCAACAGATCATCACCCAAAAAACATTCATCACTAAGGTATTCGGCCAATCCTTCAAGGTCAGCACATTCTTTGTCAGATTGTTGGTTATTCGCAGTTGACTTGTGCAGATCAGGGTCTAAGTTAAATTTACTATGCTTATAATGATCCGTTCATCCCTTGGTTGTGGAATTGTTTGCATCGGTCGTAGTAGTATAACCATTTTCTGAGATCAATTTTTTGCAGCAGTTGGTTATCTACGCTTAGCAGCTTGTTTCCTTTACCAACACCACTTCTAAGTGTAGGCTATTCCTTTAGGCACGATGAAAAACTTAGGTTGACTAACCCTTCTCTATACTTCTTCCTAGGTAGGAAAAGGTTTAACCATCCTATGTTGCAGCATTGGAGTTGATCGAAAATGGTCATTGTGATGGTGACAAGAGTCGTTTTCATCTTCTGCATGAATCATGGTTTTATTTGACTATTTGGTGGAATAAATTGCCTAATCGGCTGAATTGGCCTTGTGCATTGCTGCACAAATGTGGCGTCTGGTCAATGGACGATGTTACTTTCGACCATACTATTACGTCCATATCCACTTGCGAAAGAATCCTAGATCTTTTGCTAGGTTATTGTACCCCAAATTGGTTATCTCAAGGCCTGAGGTCAAATTTTTATCGCAGTTGAACCAACTTTTGAGGATCGATCGTGGCTATGTTAATATCCATGTTAAGTGGGAATAGATCAGTGTCGATCTGCATTGTTTCTTTTTCATTCGTATAAAATTTCAAGAATCCTTGATCAATGTTGTCTTTGATGACATTCCTAAAAATGACACATTTATTAGTGGAATGGAAACAAGTTTCATGCCATTTGCAATACTCTATCTTTTTTAATTTTTCGACCGTAGGTATTTTATAGTTGATAGAAATTTTTAATAAAATGTACGGTCAACATTATATAAAAGATCTCATCAACTTAGGTAATATCAAACGTATATATCATTTGAGTTTTATACGTGTCCGGTGTGGTTGCTCCTGCTTTAACTAGCGCTGAACAAATGAATGGATGCTTGGTCACTACTTCGGCCACTACCACATCGTAATTAGGATCATAATAGTATGTCTCAGCTAACAAGTTCTTTTGCCTTGTTCCCTCTCGAATGAGAGCTTCATATCAGGATATATTTCTAGTTAAATCATATAAATCTGCAAACTCTATTTCGAAAAACTTTTTATGGAGTTTATACTCCAAACTATCCTGGATGAGTTGTACAAATTTAACCTCGGTCATGATTACTTTGCACTGGCTTTTTGCTCTTTTAAACCGAGCAATATAATTTTCACATAATTCACCTAGTAACTATTAGAAATGTATAAGATCGATCATAAAAATTTCTCTATCCTTTATAAAAAAAATTAGGCATGAAATTTCTCATCCATTTATTACTACTACGGTCAAAGAATGACAAAATAATTACAATTTATAATAATCGTTATTGGCCAGTTTTACACACTAAATAATAAATCGACATATGTGCTCTATAGTTGATTGACTAGTGTCACCTGTAAATAATGAAAAATCAAGTCAGTAATTTTTCGACAATATAAATTGTTGATTTATCCATTTGTTAAAAGTTTCATCTCGGTCTGACTGGCCATCCATTTGTTGAAAGTTTCATCTTGAATTCATGAGTGCTTAAACCGAGCTCACGACTGCTCTGCAATATGTTGAATCCCCATCTGCATATCGAGTAACTCAGCTAACATTATCTTAAGAGGATCAGTTCGAGATGAAGATGCCCTATATTGGTTTGGAAGATTGAACACTATATTTGGTTGTGGATTTAACAACTCAGATGCTGACTGTACTTGAATTTCCTCCACTGATGCGGGAGGTTCATTAGCCACAAAAACATTACGAGTATTTGTTGAGCTCATATTTTACTATTTGCACCGATATGTTTACACAAAATTTGGAGTCCCACCGGCCACACCAAAAAATGTCAGCATTCAGTTTGTTTTGGTCACGTGTGGTGTGTGAAGGCATGTTAGAACTAATTGTACAACTCGATTAAAACTGAACAATTTGACCCCAAGCACCAAGATATGCAAATATGTTGAATGCGATCGTATATGACCGAAACTTAAGAAGATCGATTGCCTATTCAACCACTTGCAAGATAGTTATAAGAAAATCATATGATTATCAGAGGGTGGGGTTTTTCTCCAAAGATGGTTACACCTAGCTTTCATACTAAATGACTTTTATAAATAGAAACAGTCAAACAAGAAGAAAATACTTATAGTCAATAAAAAAAAAACCTGTAAGATGTCTTTTTTAAAGATTAAATTATTGTATTGATACCAATAGTAGTCCAATGTAAAAGCATAGGTTTGAATTATAGCTAAAGATTATTGCTACTGGATTATCGCTATTCTTATCATAGAGCTAAGCTACAATAAAGAAAAATAATTTGATTGGTTTTATATTTTTATCTTGAGAAATGTCAAAAATTAAGGTACAATAGTGTCCCATGCAAATTTTGTTTCAACATGATATTTTAGATGTACAGTTAGTAAAGATTGTAACATCCCGGATTTTTGTCAATCTGGAATTAGACGTCCTTAGGCAATGGGTCGATCCTGACACCTTATTAACTTGTCAGAACTCAATCTCAAAGTCTACAACCACATTTAAACCCATTTCCTTCACAAATCCCACCCTTCACTACCTTGATCTTTCAATTTTTCTAAGTACCTTCACCCTAGACACTATCTTAAACTAGCTAAGTATTATAGCTTGGATCACCTTTTGTACAAACTACAAAGGCCTAGGTACCACCTCAGACAAAAATCTTACAGGACTAAATCCTTTAGAAATTTGACAAAGTTAGCTAAGTGTTAAACTAGATTAGCTACGAAATCCACTTGATCCACTTTAAATACGATCTGCAAGACCCAAAACTTGTAGAATCATTGACGTTAGGTTACCCTAAAATCTAGGATCAAACTCATTACCCGATTGCTCTCGGGAGCATCTCTCGGGAGCATCTCGAAACTCCGTATCAGATCTGGACCGCACATCGGAAGTCCGAGTAATACGAAGTTAAGGACTTAGGACCGCTTCGCTGGGCTTGACAACCATGTCGAAAATCAAATCCAGACAGTGTCCCACGGCTGTTCGCTTGAGTCCGGAGCGAGGAGTGTGAAAACACTTAGTTTTCTTTATAAATAAATATCTCAAATAGTAAATCTGATACTTGTTACTTGCGGACATTTTGTAAGTAAACAGACCGTCAGAATCTAACCCAAATACACACTTGGATTAGGAAAAATTTCATAAACATATCCATATACTTAGAATTTCGGATCGAGATCCACTGACTGTTGAACTGAAACTAGTCCGCCATGCGTGATCTGAAAATCCGACTGAAACGAAAACTTAACTAAACCTAGATCCAGCATTAGTGAGCTTAAGTCCGACCGCACATAGAAAAGAAGCCGCCAGAAGTCCTCCGTTAAGCTGAAACTGACTCACTTTGGTTATAACCCAAGTATACCTTGACCTTAAGTCTATTTTGGAGAGTTTTTAGGCTATATAAGGACCTTAGAACCCTCTCTCTCACAACCATACGAATTTAAGAGAAACCCTAGAGAGAGAAGAGAGAAAAGAGAGAGAAAGAGTGAGAGTTGTGGGAGATCCTTCCTACCCTCTTCCCCTACCACTACATAAGCTCCACCACTCCAATCTTATCGCTTTCTCGGCGATACCGACTTCGTTTCTAGGTAAGAAATCCTAACCTAATATGATTTAGGGTGTTAATAGTTGTAGGTTATGAAATAGCTAACCTATTTCATTCTCTAGCTTGCCAAACTGTCGAATACGAAAGCTTAGCAAACCTATCGACTCCGTTACGATTCTACGACAAAAGGTGGGGACTTTAGGTGTATAGGTTATGGTTTTCAATGCTTTCAATGTCAGATAATGATAGATTCATGATCTGCATGCAATTGCACATGTACAAAGTGCCGTCTGTTTTCCATTTCGATTAAAGATGTAGAATATGGAATTTTACATATTCTAGGTATTCGTAGAAAATACCGTATACGTATATATTTTGGAAATGTGTTTGACATGATTATTTGTTGTATGAATATACGATATATGGATAAAATACTTATTTGGCGAAAGGATTCGCCCTAATACATGTTTTGCTAATATACACTATGTATGTAGAAATAGTGTATTGTAGAAAGTACTGTATATATATATATATATATATATATATATATATATATATATTGGAAATGTGTTTGCCATAATTATTTGCTGTATAAATATATCATATGTGCGTAAAATACTTGCTTGGCGAAAGGACTCGCCCTAATACATGTTTTCTAACATACACTATATATGTTGAAAAAGTGTATGCTAAGTGTTTGTGAAAATGCTTGTGAGAGTAAGTGTTTGGATGATGATGCCTTAGGTAGGTGTTGAGATGGGATTCTCAACTACCTTAGAGACATGTATGATTTTCCTTCATGAGGGTGTTTACTTAAACTGCTTACTAGTGAAATATATGTGTTGGTATTCTTGTTTATATGGTGCTTTATAACATGCTTTATAATATGCTTTATACATGCTTATGACATGTTTGTTAACATGCTTGAATTACTTTGTTCATTATGCTTTACTCCACATGCTTTGAATATGAATTAATTATGATTGAGACTATGTTTATAGTCCAGACAATCGGTACCAGACTTGAGTTTGTGGTTGAGATTCTTTTCGCCACGTAGGATGTGCTTGACAAACCCGAGTCGTACTTCAGTTGGCGACAGTGGTTAAGCCACACGAAGTACTTATGCACTTCATGTCGTTCAGTTGATCGTGCGCTCGAGCTAGTCAGGCTCGTTAAGTAACCCGATATATCTAATGTATGTTCACCATGTTTGGATGCTACTGCTTGAACCTAGGGTACCAATCTTACCAGTGAAATCCCATTAACCATGGTACCTCGATCCGCTAAGACTCATGAGCCGGGTATGGTGGTATGGGACACCGTGGTCGAGCTGTCGACCTACGCTGGGGCCATGTGCCTTCCCGTAGTGTCCATTGAGCAATCAGACTCGTGAGCCAATTATGGTGGTATGGGACACTATATTCGTGTTGTCGGCCTACATTGATAAAGTGATGGGGGAGTGGTGTAACGATTCTGTGTAACAGCCCTGACAGCCCTTTGTAATGACCTCGACCATACTCTGAATTTGTGGTGAGGCGACGAGTTTTGTCACAGTGTATAGAGTATGAATTAGGCCTGTATCTGTATAGTGATGAATCGTTAAAGAGGTGATGGGGGAGTGGTGCAACGATTCCGTGTAACAGCCCTGGCAGCCTCTGCAGCGGCCTAGAAACACATTATCGTATGAGATTAACTAGGACTGGCAACCCTAGAATGGATCATGTTTGGGAATGATACAAGGGAGGTACCTTAGTTTTCCAATCCTGCTGTTTGAAATGGATTAATAACAACTCGGTAATCATGCTCATTATAGCATTGCATGTGTCTGGAAGATGTGGAGCACTGAGGAATGCAAGCATGCCGCGAACATAAGATGGTATCACACGAGGGAGTATGTCGGTGAGGGCATCCATCATGAACGCATTTGTACTTGTATTAATAAGAGTAGTTATGAGTGTTTGATTGTACTGCTTTATCATTACTGCTTGACTGAATTGATAACATGTTAACCTATGCTTTATTGTTCCACTGAGTTAGCTACTCACTCCCACGTTACGGGACGATGTTCCGAACACCCACCAGACATTGTCTGATTGCAGATGGCGATGCTACTTCTGAGGCGAAGCCGAACTTTTGTGACGATGAGGATGCTTTCTCGTGTATGTCATTTTCTGGCGGCTTCATGTGAGCTGTGTCTTGATCGACGGGATTACAGAGATGTCTAGATAACACTACACCTTTGGTATAATTTGAAACTATACTTGTAATTCATTAACCTGGTAACCTTATCACACTCTGGAGACTTACTATAGTTTATATATTTTATCAGTCTTCCACTTACAATTTAACTGTCTCTGGAGTATGATATGCTGTTTTGGCTTAATCTTAATAATGTTCAATGCACTAATACAGACAACATTCAATCATCATTCATTTTGTTGCATAAGTGATGCGTTGGAACTCAGGAGTTGAGTTTATGCTCGACTCCCGATTTTCAAGGTGTTACAAAGATAGTGAGCAGAGATGTATGAAAGCGGATGTCATATGAATAACAGCCTTGGCTCGACAAAGCTTGAGCGTTATATGCAGTGTGTACGAATGGAGCTTGGGTGTTGTACGTAGCGTGTACGAATGGTGTTACAAATAACCCTGGGCCCTCAAGCCATGAGAAGAATCGATACATGTATTGTTGCACTGCAAATGTAAATTTATAGTGGGTTGTCATCAGTCGTCCCTTTTCTCATGGTCCATCTTACCCATGAATGAATATTAGTCAGGATAACGCATGGTGGGTCCCCCCTTAATGAATGGGCAAGCTGTCAAACCTGCTAGCCATGTTTACCACGAGCTTCTATCAGTATCTCCTTGAAACTGTAACCTGGGTGAAAAGTAAATTAGCAAATATTAATCGGAGGGCTCCTATAATAGACGCGGACCAGCAAGTGGCATGTCCATGTGTTAGGCATTGTGGGCCAACGTGATGTATGTGATCTATATCCACGTCATCCATCCGTTTTGCCCCTCATTTTAGGGTATGAATATGAAATGAAACAAATTTGAATCTCAAGCAGATTACAATTTTAAATGCCCATTATTAAAAACTTCCCAAGGGTTATAAAAGTTTTGAATAAGGTTGATATTTATGTTTTCCCTTCATCCAGGTCAGAGTAACTTTACATACAAATTAAATGATAAATAAATATCACCAGGTTTGTAGAAAGATTTTAAATGTTGGTATCATTATCCTCACTATTTCTTGTAGTGTGGTCCATTTAACCTTTAAATCTGCTTTACTTTTTGGTTCATGCCCTAAAATGAGCTGAAAAAATGAACAAACGTTGTTCATATAAAACATATATATCATGTTAGCCCCACGGTAGCTAACACATCACTATTAGGAGTGTTGGCAGTACCACCTAATCAACATCCACTAGAATTGATTGGCGCATTTTAAAATCTCGACCAGTTTGTGTGAATGCTGGAAATTGGCACCCACGTTGATTTATGTTTGTGTTTGGGCGTGATGTGTAGGCTTATTTGGATTGTTGATGCAATAGACCTGGAGTTGCCACTAGCCACTTAACTCAAAATCCCGCAGTCGACTAGAACCTGAAGAATATGTAAAGATTAGAGAATCCGGAGACTCTCATACTTTAAGTTGACTCCTGATATGCAATTTAGGATTCTGAGTAAGGGACCTCGGTTACAAAGAGGGAAGGTGTTAAGCACCCTCTCTGTCCGTACGGGTGTACGATCTCTACTTCATGTGGTAAGCTAATCTCAGGAGATAAATGATAAGATGCAAAATATTAAAATGAGATTAGGCAGACTCAGATTTCTGATGTGACAAGGTCCAAAATTTCGACAAGTCACAGAGCGTACGTCCAGAAAATGTCTAGAAATGGAATTTAAGAAGAGATATGATGATGCTGGAATGACATATAGGAGGATTAGACTACCATGAGTTTCTGATATAACAAGATTCAGAGTTCTGACAAGTCACAGAGCATACATTCAATGGCAAGCTAGAGAAGCAGGGGGGTTGAAAAGGGAAGTAAAGATGCGATTGATGAAATATGAATGCTAGTGATGATTGCGTGATCTTTGGCTTGTACTTGAAATGACTTGGATATTTGGGTGCACCATGGTTGGGAATGATTGGCCTAAGTAGGACTGAGAGGCTAAGAGATGGCTGGAGGAGGCTAAAGGGGGCTAAAAAGATAGAAGCTTGAGAACTCAAGCACACCTTCTCACTCTTACTCACTTCACTCTTGGTTTCTTGGTGGCTCTTCTTGGTAATGGGTTGTTGTTGAAATGAAGAGAGGAGGGGGGTATTTATAGCCCCTTGGGATGACTTTTATGTAATTTGAGGGTTTATCAAGGGTAAATGATGATGTGACAATTTTGAATTGGTAGAGAGAAGAGAGATACCACGTGACACTTCTTTATAGGCTAAAGGGCTTGGTAATATGGTAAATAGTAAGAATTCTGGGGTTAAATAGGTCATAACAGAGTTGACTTTTGAGAGAGCAACAACTGTAGCTTTGGAAACATTTATCGAGAGGAGGCGGTAATCGGATTATTGCCTGCGATAATCGAATTACCACCTTTGACTATTCTGGTTTAAAACTCAACTAGCTGATTTCGTGCACGTTTTTTGAGAGGGGGCAATAATCGGATTATCGCCCTCGTAGGGTTGCTCCCACGGTTTGGCCAGTGGGTCTATTTCAGGCCCAATAAATAGCTTGAAACTGGCTCGACTATAACCCAAAAATGGCTCGAAAAACGGGTTGATTTTGGGTAAAGGTTTGAGCATGTTTTGACTTGGGTGCAAACTTGAGTTAAGTTAGGGTTTGGGGTAATGGAATGACTCAAGTTTGGTTAGAGCTTGGATCAGGTTTGTAAAGTAGCTACGGTTTTAGGTAGGGTATGGGGTTTAGATTTAGTTCCTAAGAATCATCCATGCCTTATCAAATTACTAGCCTGGGTGGGGTGTCTATAGTTTGATAATTCGAAACTATAATTTTGATTAATAGATGAACCATGGTTTATATATATATATATAAAGAGAGAGAGAGAGAGAGAGAGAGAGAGAGAGAGAGAGAGAGAGAGAGAGAGAGAGGAATGTTCACCTATGCACCAGTATTCACAAGAAAGAACTCATGAGAACTTTTTGGGAACTCATCACCCGTGGTATGAATGCAAATTTTGAACGGTCCATGTGATGCAGCACCCTATGAAACCCCTAAGGCCCAACATTTACCCTGTTCCAAAACTCGATGGACTATGAAGCAAAAACAAATTTCTCCATAGATTTGCCTTTTTTTTTTCATGGCTCATCCAAAGTTTTGAACTAGGATAAAAAGTTAGGCCATAGGGGTTTCATGAGGTTCTACATCATCAGGTGGACGGTTCAAATTTTAGGCTTATATCACATGAGATAGTTGGGTTCTCACGAGAACTAGTGGCCCGGTTATATATATATATATATATATATATATATATATATATATGCTCACTTGCGCATCTACGCACATGCGCACCTTTGCGGACATGTTATCGGTGTCTAATCTGAACGGTCCATGTGATGCAGAATCCCATGAAACTTCAAGGGACAAATTTTCACCCTGATCTAAAATTTTGGTGGGCCATAGCAAAGAGAAATATAAATCAAGGGATTAATCTATTTTCATTTTTCATGGCTCACCAAAGTTTTAGATCAAAGTAAAAATTAGGCCCGGGGTGTTTCATGAGGTGCTACTTCATGTGGACCGTTCAGATTTTGGAGTCGAATCACATATGATAGGTTCTCAAAAAAGCTCATGAGTTCCGTGCAAACTGGTTTGCAGGTCAACATTCGGGCTACATATGTGTGTGTGAGAAATGGTACTACGAGGTCAACCTCATGGGAACCGAGCTGTGTAGGCTCCACTGTAGTGTCTGTTGAACATTAACATCGTGCATTTGATGGGTACCCTTTATTATATATTTTATGGGATATCTCAAAAATCAGCCCCATATAGTACTCATGTGGGCCATACCATCTAAAACAACGTGAAGACATGACTAAAACATATAAAAGCACTTGGTGAGGCCCATTTAATTAGTTACATACTCTCATTGAGTGAAGGGTGCATTTTATGTGGACCGTTAAGATGGTCCGATCAAAGAAAGTTTTGGCCAGTAACCAACTGACGGAAGAGGAAGCAGGATCCGTGGTTCCGATCATGAAACACACGTGCCTCACGTGTTGTGCTCAATATGGAGGCACCAAAACTCCTGTGCCTCCCTAAGCAGTGATTCAAATCATTGCCATTTTTATTCTCACCATCTATTAAAGTAGAATTACTGGACCTCCAAAATCTCCCAACTACTGTGGCTTTTCAAATATCGCCCATTCGTTGTATGTCCTACGACATGCACGGTCCTGATCAATCACAGTCTTTCCATGCGTAAGGTATAAGGTTATATATGTCCTACGACATGCACGGTCCTGATCAATCATAGTCCTTCCATCTATACAGTATAAGGTTATATGTCCTACGACATGCACGTACGGTCCTGATCAATCACAGTCCTTCCATGTGTACAGTATAAGGTGTGTCTCATTGTAGCTCGACAGATCCGGACACGTACCCATTCACACGATGGACTGGACTGCCTACGGCCCCGACCGCATGAAGTTCCTACAGTGGGAACCTGGGCGGGCCCACCGTGATGTTTGTGAGAAATTAACGCGGTCCATACATTTTGTCAGATTATGGTATGGCATGATTGTTGATCCAAAACTCAAGTGGGCCACTTGGCATGAAAAAAGTGGGGAGGGAAATGTGAAACCTTTTCAAATCTAACCGGATGTTTATATGCCATCTAGACCGTTTATAAGATCATTTCCATTGGGATGAACTAAAAATACAGATATTTAACTCAATTCAAAACTTTTATAGCCTCACAATGCTTCAACGCTTGGCATTCATTCCTAGCTGTTACTGTCGTGTGGCCTACACAAGTTTTAGATACTTATTTGTGCTTTCATTTTTTAACATGTGTTGGCAAAATGGATGAGTGGGGCGTATGTCTCACAAACATCATGGTGAGCCCCACTTAGGTTTCAACTGCAGGAACTTCACATGATGTCAGGTTGTTGGCAGTCTACGTCCCACTTTGGTTGTGATGCACATTGCCTTCAACCCTAATCATGAATAATTATTGCAGTCCGAACCAAGGTAGGGGCATCATGATTTTTGTGAGGAATCCATCCTATCTATTCATTTTGCTTGTTCATGTCAGGGCATGAGTCAAAAGATGAAGCAGATTCAAAACTCAAGTGAGCACCACAATATTAGGGATTAGATGTCCACCATTAAAACATTTGTGCAACAACAAAAGTTTTGGATCAGGTTAAGATTTTTGTGCTTTTAGTTCATCTTACTCCAAGTATTGTCATGGAATGGTTTGAATGACATATAAACACAGTGGTCATTTTACACAGTGGACCTTTTTTTTTTTTGAGTTGAATCACTCTTGCTCAATTTCAACTCAAGAAAATGAAAAACATGTGTAACGGAAATAATAGACAGGGAGTTAACACTCGCAGAAAAAGGTCCATGCGTCCTTATATTATTGGCTTACATGGCATGGCAAAACTAGCATGATCCCAATCGGATCTGCTGTGCAGGGCATCATAATATACATGTGATATTCACTCTATTCGTGTATGTGACAAGTAGTTTTGGAAGAGCTTGATAAGATAGAGATCCTAAGCTTAGTGGAGGTGGAATTAAGTGGTATGGAATTGCATTTTGTCCAATGTAAATTCTATTAACATTTGGAATTGATTGAAATGATATGATTAATTTAAAATTTTGACTTTCTAGTCTCAACATAACAAGATTTCTAGTGAAATTTAAAATCCACTCCATTTTTGGGGCCCTATGTTGATGTATATATTTGATCTCTATTACCTATTCATATGCAACCTTTACGTGTGATGCTTAAGTTTCATATGAATACAAGTGACGATATCTGTTGTGAAAATCGATCCATTGATTACAATTCGAGCATCTATTAAACATTGGTTTCAATGTAAAACGATGTTTTTTTCAACGAAACAATTTAATTCTAAACATGATTAGATTGTCAAAATACCACCAGACATGTAATAATTGTGTAATAATGGTGTTAATTCCATTTATTGTGTAATAATGATGTTAATTCCATCTAACGCAGTTTAATACCATCTAAATATTTTTACAGCTCAATCTCACATATTGAATTAAATTTTCCATTAAAAAAGTCATGGTGTTAAGTGAAACCTAAGTTTGGTAGACCATGAAATTTTAATCAATGAACCAAATTTCACAATTGCTGCCGGTCACTTATACGCATATTCAACTCAAATGTCACATGTACAAGATGCATATAAATAAGCTAAGTGAATAAAACACATACATCAATGTGGGGCCCATAGATATAGTAGATTTCAAAATCCATTAGAGATCCCATAATATGTATTATTGGGATTGAATGATATAATACATGGATTAATAGTCTCCAAATGTGACATGAAAGTTGCATGGGACCAAATGCAATGCTATACTACCTGGTCCATCTAATCCCACGTTCAAAACTGGCTCAAGGCACTAACCGTGGGAATAAAGACACCATGGTGCAGACTTTTTTAAGGGTCTAATATTATTGTTCCGCACCATTCAACATGACTAGCAAAAACACAAATATCAGCCTGATTCAAAATTTCTATGACCCTAAGGCAGTGTTTGGCGCATGGTATTGAAAATGATTAGGTGGGATAGGATTCCAAAAAACATAATTATTACCTATAGCAGGGATTGTCCCCGTTACCACCGCATAAGCTTAATTTCATGCTACATTTGTAATACGGTGGTACATTAAATGGATATACTCACTATCATTTAAAACTATTGAGAATAACTCATATATGTTATACCCAAACTGTTCATCTATTTTGTAGCCTCGTTTTATGGCATGTGCCTAAAACTGAGGTAGATCCAAAACTTATGTGGCTCCAAAGAAGTTTTCAACGGTAGGTATTTAATTTCCGCTACTTTCTATGGTGGGGTCCATTTGAGCTTTATATCTACCTAATTTTTTGGTCCATGCTCTAAAATGATCTTGAAAAATGGGTGGACGGTGTGGATATAGCCCACACATCATGGTGAGACCTACACAACTTGCTAACATGGTGTGGAATTGGTAAAGGACCCAAGGACCCAATACAATTCCATCTCATCTAATTTCGAAGCTTTTCCATTTTTCCCAAACATTAAGTAGAATTGGCACAAGAACAAATGCAATTCCATCCCACCTAATCCCATCTAATGCCATGCGTCAAACGCCCCTAAAAGGTTCTTTGTAGTAGGTGTTGAATTCCACGGTTTCCTAGCGTGGCCCACTTGATCTTTGTATATGGGCTCATGTCTCAAAATCAGCCAGCAAAGAGACAAAATTAGTAGTTATAACATATACCTCATGGTGGCCCCCCACCGAGTCAGGGCTGCATGAATTGCCAGCAGCCCGGCACCAGACAATTGTAGGAATCCCGAGTCAGTCCCTTAGGGCCCGTTTGGACGGATGGATTGGAAGGGATTGGATGGTATCGGAAGGGATTGGAAGTTAAATCACAGGATTGCCCAGGCATGCCAAACAAACGGGGTGATCTGATCCCGGGATATAGCAATCCCATGGATCTTAAGACAATCCACTGACAACACCATCATTACCTTTAAATCCCATCCAATCCACCCTAATCTGTTCAAATTTGCCTAGGACGTATTTGATTCAAGGGATTGGAAGGGATGGGAAGGTTTAATCCCTGGATTGGCCGGGCGTGCCAAACAAACTCGATATAGCAATCCGGGGATATAGTAATCCCATGGATCTTGAGACAATCCACTGACAACACCATTATTACTTTGAAATCCATGCAATCCACCCTTATACCATTCAATCCCTTCCGATCTACCCGTCCAAACGGGCCCTTAGCTACCCTTCTCCATTCCGCCGAATTCATGTGCTAAATCAGCACACATGTACAAGATCCAGGCCTTTCATGTTATAAGGCTCACTACAAAGGTTCTCTTGATCAAAAACTCAGGTTGCTCATCTCATCCGGATGGCTACAAATATAAGATATATAAACCGTCCCAACCATTTGGACCGTCGTGTGGCCCATCAGATACCTGCAGATACTATTTTCATCTTGCTGGAAGATAAGCGGATTCAAATGTTCACACATGCGAAGTTCCGGCACGTGTGAGAGCAAGTACCTGGTAAGTTCACTGGAGCAAGTACATTGAGCAAGGGTCGAGCGCAGTCTCGTAGGACAAGAGCCGAAATATGTATGCTGAGTCGGTTTGACTTACAACATCGCTCGGAATTCCTGCCCCTACTATTTAAATACCTGCCTTGCTCTTTGATACCATTTTCTGAGAACATCTCTCAACAATTCCTTTTAAATAATAATAAAAAAAATCCATTTTCTCTCTGCAGCTTCCATGGCAGATCGCCAAAACTAGAAAAGAAAATTCATTTCCATTGCCTCCTTCGGCTGACTGCATATCGTTGCTTCTCAAGCACAAACTACTAGGGTTTTCGATATAGAGGATTGCCGAATTCAGTGCAGTGAATTTTCTAGGGTTTTTCTCGAAGATCGGGCTGGCGTGTATCGGAAGAGGATTTCTAGGGTTTCGTTTTTTCTTCTTCGTTTTAAGATTACGATGCGTTGAGAGATGAGGTTTGGATGCATGAGAGATGGGCTGCGTGTTTGGGAGAGAGGCTCCGTCGGGGACTGGTTCGGAATTGAGGGAGAAAGAGAGGAATTTTGGATCGTCTGGTAGGAAGTCTCAGGTGACTGTGACGATAACGAAGAAGACCGAGGATCTTGAGGTTCCGAATGGGGATCCGAAGGTGGAGAAGCAGGAGGGGGGTCGGGAGCATCATCAGCCATCGCGGAGTGGGAGGAGGCGGTCCAGGCCGAACCCGAGATTGAGTAATCCGCCGAAGAACGTGCATGGTGAGCAGGTTGCTGCTGGATGGCCTAACTGGCTATCAGCCGTCGCGGGGGAGGCAATCAAGGGGTGGACCCCTCGTCGGGCTGACTCTTTTGAGAAGATCGATAAAGTGAGTTCTCTATTTCTTCCTTATCTTTTGTTGAATAATTCTCGATTTGGGTTTTGTTCTTGAAGTGGTTTTAATTTTTTAAATTTAGATTGGGCAAGGGACATACAGCAATGTTTACAAGGCTAGGGATACTCTGACTGGTAAAATTGTTGCGCTGAAGAAGGTCCGGTTTGATAATTTGGAGCCAGAGAGCGTGAAATTTATGGCTAGAGAGATTCTCATCTTGCGGAGATTGGATCATCCAAATGTTGTGAAATTGGAGGGTTTGGTAACGTCGAGGATGTCGTGTAGTTTGTACCTTGTGTTCGAATACATGGAGCATGATTTAGCTGGACTCGCTGCGAGCCCGGCAATCAAGTTCACAGAGTCTCAGGTCAGCTCCCATCTGTTATCTGTTATTCAGTGTTTCTTCATTCAAATTTTGATTTAGAGAAGTCTTGGTTCCAACCAAATCAAGATTTTGGTGGAAATTCAGATGGGCCTGAAGTAAAATGCATGTGCTAGCGCTGGTTGATTTCCCTTTTGGATTGCAGGTGAAATGTTATATGCATCAACTACTGTCAGGGCTAGAGCACTGTCACAACCAGCACGTGCTGCATCGAGACATCAAGGGATCAAATCTTCTTATTGACAATAATGGGATGCTTAAGATTGCTGATTTTGGGTTGGCTTCATTCTTTGATCCGGACCACAAGCAGCCTATGACCAGTCGGGTGGTGACTCTATGGTATCGACCTCCGGAGTTGCTTCTGGGGGCTACTGATTATGGTGTAGGTGTAGACCTTTGGAGCGCAGGTTGCATTCTGGCAGAGTTGTTAGCAGGGAAGCCTATCATGCCTGGGCGTACAGAGGTAGCGCCTATGCATGATTTATATAATTTGTTCTTCAATTCAGGTTTCTTCATTTCATCATCTTGGATGTTTAATTTTGTATTACTTTCATTGCTCTGAATCTGTTCAGTTACAGACCTTATCATTATACTGGGGATATTACAATGACTGGAGAGTTGGAGCTGTAGTGACTAGTGATCTTCACATTGTTTCTGGGCTCAAGATATAATTATTTTTTAACACTATAGAAGGGGGGACATATTCACATATAGTAATATATTTCAGCACTACACTTTCTATTCTCCTTTTTTTTTTTTGTTTTTTTTTGTTTTTTTTGTTTTTTTTTTTTTTTGTTTTTAAAAATGGATTTGTTAAGAAGAAGAGCAAAAATTTACAAACTTTTGGCCTGCCCCTCTCTGTGGGAGCTCCGCCGAAGTATTATGTGGGAAAGGGTCATTAATAAATTTCAGAAATACCTGGCCTCTTGGAAATGTAGGTATTTATCCTTGGGCAGTCATCTGATGTTGATCAAATCAGCTCTTTCCAGCCTCCCCCTCTATTTTATGACGTTGTTCAGATGTCCAGGGCCGGTTCTCAGGCGTACTGACAAGATTAAGAGAGATTTCTGTGGTTTGGGAAGGAAAATCAGAAGAAGTTTCATTTGCTTGAGTGGAAAGAAGTTTGTAAAGTATTCAGGGAGGGTGGTGCTAATGCCAAGAATCTCAAGCTCATGAATTTGGCGCTGTTGGGGAAATGGGCACGGAGATTCGCTGCTGAAAAGGAAGCTTTATGGGTTTTGATAGTTAAAGGGAAATATGGTTCATTTCAGGGAGGTTGGTGGCCTAGGGAATCATTGTTTTATAAGGCCTCTCATATATGGCGTGGAATTCTTAAAGCCAAACAGCCGATTATTGACAATACTAGTTATGTGCTGGGCAACAGCTCCTCGATTCGTTTTTGGAAAGATCTTTGGATTGACGAAAAACCCCTCCGATTTCTATTCCCTCTAATTTACCGCCCCTCTCCTGATAGAGAAATTCTTATTAACAGATGTTGCGACTCTACGTCTCCGAATACAGTATGGGATATCAGATGTATTAGAAATCTTTCTGAAAGCGAAGCCACAGAGTATATGAATCTCCTGGAATTCATTTCCCAATCTACGATTACTCCCTCCCTGCCTGACAATATCTCGTGGCCGATGGAGAAATCTGCCTCTTTCTCTGTTAAGACTTGAGTCCCTTTATGCCTTCATTTATCCTGCTATGCAGTCTCAGTGTCATGTCGCGCCGTTTATTTGGAAGTATCAAGTCCCCCCTAAATACATTTGCTTCGGGTGGTTGGTGGGTTGCAATAGAATTCTTACTATCGATAATCTAGCTAAGAGAGGCATGCTGATTGTCAATATTTGCTTATGTTGTATGCGTCAGGCGGAATCCGTGAATCATTTGTTGGTTCATTGTTCATTCGTTTCCTCCATTTTCGTTGAATTTTGTCTTCGCTTCTCGGTCGATTGGTGCTTTTCCTTCTCAGCCGCTGATTCGCTGGTCGCTTGGAATGGTCTCATGCTTGGGAAATCGAAGACTATCATATGGCGCATGGCCATCCTTGCCATTTGGTGGGCTGTCTAGGAAGAAAGGAACGATAGATGCTTCAACAATTCCTCTTCTTCGGTTACGGCTGTCGGTTCTAGGGCTAAACAATTGGTGATTGAATGGGCTGCTAATGTTAAGATTCTGAAAGAAGTGGATTTTAGCTTTTTAGGTGCTTAGGTGCCTTCTGCTATCTCAGCAGATGGGCCCTTCTTTCTGTTTTTTCTTTTGTTTTTTCTCTTCTTTTCGTCCCTTGTATCCGTTCTCTTTTTGTTCAATGCATTTTCAGTTTGTTGCCTTAAAAAAAAAATAAAAAATTTACAAACTTTTGTAATAGACAATGAGGAGCAGGCAGGAAGTGAACCTCATCATCACCATGCAGTTTTACCTGGATGCTTCCGCCTTTTTTTTTTTCTGCCGAAACTTGGGGACATGTGGGACATTCCCGGACACCACACTTTAAAATCTTTACAAACAAAGTATCCTGGTGATGTCATCAGGAAGTGCCGCATGTTGGACACTTCAAGTGAGGTGTCCAAACATAACTGGTGAAGTAACTACTCATTAAGGACTACCTCTCACTCTCTAGATTGTAGTTTATTTTTCACCATAGGTATAATGACCTGTACAACAAAAAAGCAACCAGCTTTGTATACAATAGAAAAGCACAAGATTTGTTGTTGTTTTTGTTCCTTTGTCGGAGTTTTCTAATTTTCAGGAGAGGGAATGATGTTCATACAAAAAACTCTTGAGATTATCCATTATCTTCGATGTTTCATTAGCCATTATTTTTTGAAGGATTACTCAAAATTTTATTAAAAAAGAAAAGGCACAGGTAGAAAAAAGATGACGGGAAATGATCCAACTAGTTCAAAGAAGAGTTAATCCCCCAACTATCTTGGGAACATTTCTCTAGGAATACCCCTCTTGCCCATTCGACTGCCACCCACCTGGATTTTTGGAAGACCTGCTCCAGTGACATGGATTTGTCATTGAACAACCTGTTGTTATGCTCCAGCCAGATAGTCCCGAGTACAACAATTAGGGAGAGGCACCAAACCATCTTTTTCTTCCTACCCGGTCTAGCAAAGTGCCACATATTGAAGAGATCCCCTACACTGGCATGACCCAATTTGTACCAAGAAGTGTGAAGAACTTTGCCTAAATCTTTCAGGCAAAACTGCAATGGATAAACAAATAGTCCACCATTTCCTTGTCCTTTAAACACAGCATGCTCCCATTAGTAAGAACCATACTCCTCTTCCTCAAATTGTCCATAGTCAGAACTTTTTTCTTACCCACCAACCATGTGAAAGCAGCTACCTGAGGAGGGCCAGGATGTTTCCAGATGTGGCTACTGGGATCTTTGGCTTGTGGTGCTGATGAGCTTTTAAGAGTTGGATGGAAGGATTTAACTGAGAAAATCCCTAGCTTGTTAAGATTCCACACCCATCTATCCCCTCCCTTCGCAGTAGAAGGATTTAGGCATTTAGTCAATGTTTCTTAGTCTAGATTACAAGTAATTAGATATTATTCAAACTAGGTGAATACCATTTTTCCAACATCCTTTTTTAAAATTTTCATTGTTTTATTTATTTTATTCTGTTTATTAACAAAAGTGTCCCCATAAGAAGATTTTTAGAGTTCAATGCATTGGACACTGTACTGTAGGACACTTCAATACTTGGCATCCTGCATTATGTCGAGATGACACTTTCACTACGTCTTTAACAAGAGAATCTGCTAGATCATTAGCCTCTCCCTATACGTACGAGAGAACCATTTAATTTCGAAAGGTTATGTATCTTGCCAAATTAGATTGCTTCCAAGGTTCTGGATAAGAGGAAGGCACCTTGTTTGGCGCATCCCTCGAGCTGCCTTCATCAATAGGTTGATGCACGATGGATGTTTTAAAAGGTGAAGACACATGGACATTGCCCCTGCTTCTGCTTCTGAAGAATATATGTTATACATGGGACGGTAAAAGAAGAAGTAAATCATCATCATGATCATCATAACCTTCCCAACTATTTTCGGCTGTCTTTACTAATCTTGTTTTGCCAATTGTGAGATGGAAACAGGAATTTGAATACCTTGGCAGAAGTTTGACAACCAGCTACCTGCCTGACCCAAACTTGGGACTGGTTGGCACATTGTTACTAGGTGGAGTTCAGAGAAATTTAAAAATTTAGTAATTCCAGATGTTTCCAGATTCCTGAGGCTGCTGACGTGTTCCATCAATATTTAGTTCCCAAACTCATGGTGGTGGTTTATTTTTCCCATTTCATCCTCCACTTTTTAGAGTTGCTTGCAATAAGCCGAAAACCACCTACCAATACCTCATCAGGTGCGATATGGATCCACCATGCAGTTTTTTTCTTTAAAAGTGTCCAACTAATAACAATATTCATAATGGGCTTGCCAATTACATTCTATTGATCCCACTACATTGTCAAGGATTCTTCTATTTTCTCTTTCCACACTAAAACTTAGTTGCCTTACTCTCCTTTTTAGTTGAATAAAAAAGCACATTAACTTTGCTTAATGAGGCTCTAGAAGGGCAAGGGGAAGGCCCAAAAGGACATGGATGGAGGTAGTAAGAAAAGACTCGATAACCTATGGTCTAACTCAAGGTCTGGCCCTTCATCGAGTGGAATGGCGGAATGGGATTCATGTAGCAAACCCCAATTAATTGGGATAAGGCTTAGATGATGAACTTTGCTTAATGAAAGAGAAACCAACTGTAGAATGCTAGATCGTGATGGTGTTTTAACAGAACATTTTTCCATATGCCTGAAGTACTGCATCATCTCTCTCTCTCTCTCTCTCTCTTTTAGCTTGATTTGTAGAATATGTTTCTTGAAAAGTTCAGAACTGAAATTTTGGTTACATAAATATGTTAGTTCAAATCAGATTCACACTATTTGGGTTTTGAATCCGTAATCACAGTTATATATGTTATTATAACTTGATCGTAATATGCCATAGTATAATCCCTCAACTTCTCTTTATGCTTCTAACTATGCCTGTTTTAACTCCCTTATGTGTGACTGTTCCAAATAGATGAGACAAGGCTATGACGATGATGATTTATGGCTATTCCAGCAAGTTTGCATTTCATTTTTTATTTGAGCTGCTTATGCTCATCGAATGCATATATTGCAGAATCACTGAATGAGTGTCTGGTCGATCTGGATGCAACTGTTGCAGAAAAGAGTTCTTTACGGCAATGCTTATGCGAATTTGCGAACACAAATAACGAACCTTTGTTGAAGATCATTCTCGTAATATAGTTTCTTGAACCAATCAGTTCACCGTCCAATCTATGATGAATATAATGTCTCTTGGTCAATTTGGACGTGGTTGATAAGGAATCAGTGGACCACCTTTTCTTTTACTGTCAGTCTACTGCTGTTTGAAACCATTTTTTTGAGCTTTTTAAAATCAGATGGGTGGTAGAGAGATCTGTATTTGATGTGATTGTGGGCTGGATAGCTGGTCCTTTTCTCAGAACAAACTTGATTTTGTTGACATTTCCCTATGCGATCCTGTGTGTATCTGGAGGGAGATAATTGCTAGGATATTTGAGGATTAGTTTTCTTTTTCTACTTCCCGTAGGATCTCTATTGTATCTTTGGTTTTGGGGTGGGCTCTTGTAGTCCTTGAGTTCAAGGGAGATCTCATTTGTTTTGCTGAATAGGGATTGGGAAGCACTGTTCTTGGGTCTGGATGCTTTGATGGAGGACTCGTTCTTTGTTTTTGTGTAATGTCTGTCATGAAGCGACAATATGATCACTTCTCCCCCCAATTTGTCATCTTCTTGGCCCAATTACTTGGGATAGTATGTCTTGGATGATGATGAGTGAATTCATCTTCTTCTAAAAAAATAAAAATAAAAATATCATTCAAAAGAAAAAATGACATGGTTGATGTCTTTAGTTTGAATGATTTGATTGTTGTGTTTCTGAAGTGAAAAATACAATACCTGATTGTTCATTGTGTTCTTCTTGTTGGCTTGGAAGAAATGAAATCTAACAATAATTGTTTTTTACCATATGTTCTTTCTGTGTTTTTTACTGCATGATAGCTAAAAAATTATTGAGGAAGTGCTAAACCAACAATTTTGGACACTGATGATGCTTTTTCTGCTACTGCAGAGTAATTTTTAACAATTTCTCTTGTTTATTAGGTAGAGCAGCTTCACAAGATATTCAAGCTATGTGGCTCGCCTTCAGAAGAATACTGGAAGAGGTCAAAGTTGCCACATGCAACCATATTTAAGCCCCAACAGCCATATAAACGGTGTATAAGGGAGACATATAAAGATTTCCCTCCATCGTCATTGCCATTAATTGATACACTTCTTGCAATTGATCCAGTGGATCGTCAAACCGCCTCTGATGCATTGATAAGTGAAGTAAGTTTTTGTGTATTCTAATATGCATTTATTTGTTTTCTTCCTTATTTCATCATTTCTCTCCTATGTTTCATGGCATCAGTATCTAATCAATAAAAAGGCATTCGGTTATATTTGTAGTTATATTCAAAGTGCTCACTGCAACTTATACCATTATTTCTAGAGAGTTCTTGGATTTTGAAGTGTTAAATATAAAAAACCATTACTATGTTTTTGTTGCCCTTTAAAATTCCATTTTTCACAGGTATTTCATTTTGACTCATAAGTAACTCATAAACCTGAGTGGGATGTGCATCAGGTAGTTGCTTGTCCATGCCAATCATGTGTTCTGTTGTCTCAAATGACAAATACATGCAATTGTGTTTCTAAGATTAAGGCCTTATATTTGAGCCTTTATTATTTGTATGCATTTTGGATTTTTTGCTTGCCATAAGTACATGTTAGCAGTTGCACCTATCAGGAAATGTATTTTTTTATATCTTGTGCTAGATATGGGAGTGTGTATATATATATATATATATATATATATATATATATATATATATATATATATATATATATATATATATATGGGAAAAGGTACTATGCGCTCGAGCTGATGGGAACGTCCCATGAGGTCGAGCTGTGTGGGCCCCACCGTGATGCGTTTCGAACATCTACCCCATCAGTCAGATGCACCATTCCATCGTGGGCCTAGGTCTCAAAAATCAAGTCAATCCGTGACTTGTGTGGGCCACACCACATACAGAAGTTGAGAGGGGCTGTGCACCATTAAAACATTAATAATCATTTTTTGGGCCCACCGAGATGTGGTTTGCAAATCCAGCCCATCCATTATGTGTGTCCCACTTGGATGAGGGTTCAGACCAAGTTTCAGCAGCATTCAAAACTCAGGTGGGCCCCACCAAGTGCTTTTATATGTTTTTGGCATGTCTTCACATGATTTTAGATGGTATGGCCCACCTGAGTTCCGTATACGGCTGATTTTTGGGATATCCCATAATTTAAAGGGGACCCATCAAATGCACGGTGTTGATGGTCGACATGCATCACGGTGGGGCCCACACAGCTCGACCTCATGGGAGCTTATCGTGAGCTCGAGCGCATAGTACCTTTTCCCATATATATATATATCTTTTGTTTGATGAGTTGCCTGCATGCCATCTCACTTGACATCAGGATGGTAGCTCGTGCAGCATGCAAATTATATATTTTTGACATGTTCTCTTTCATTTTCCAAGCAAACCCTTTTGTTGGAAGATGCACTAAGCAGTAGAATTGTTCAAGAGTTATGGGTGCTTGTGTCTGTATGACAATATACGTCTCCTAACTCTAGATTGTTCTCTTAGCACGACACTACAGTCACCACGAAACAACTGCTGTAAGATTCTTCTAAGATACAGCTCACTATACAGTTTACAGTTTTATGTACATTTAAGATGTTCACCCACGAATGTCCTGCACTGCAATATTCAACATATAATGCCAGTATTCTGCCTAGATTGTTGGATCTTTTAACTTGTATTAGAACCTAGACAAGAACTGTGAGGAAGTCTTCCTCTAACTTTATGCCCAGGCACTTTCAGTTCTGCGTGCCTTTCCCCAAATTTGATGGAAGTGTTGGCTAATCTAAGTCCATCTGGAGTTGGTGGGTACTGGGTATTGCTGAGTTGGATTATTGTGCTGGTTTGGAGGCTTATGAAGCGGAATTGAGAGCTGAATAAACTCTTTTTTTGGAAGATGCATAAGCAATAGAGCTGTTCCAGAGTATTGGTTGCATGCGTCTATTCAACACTATACATCACTTTAGATTGTTTTCTTAGTACGTCACTACAGCCACTATGAAACATGCATTGTAAGGTTCTTCCAAGATCCAACTTATATAAAGTTTACAGCTTTACACAGGGGGGCTATTCTCCTATGATAGTTTAGCATCATTTAAAAATGGTAGTGACTCTTCAACTGTACATTTGGCATAGTTGTATGGAAATCTACATCCTCCAAATCTCTAATCCAATTGCTGATGGAGCGTAACCCAAAATCAGACAGTAGATCATAGTAACCTTCTGATTTTGCCCTTTGAATTTTGACCACACTGCACTTTTAACTGTTCACCTGATAGTCACTAATTGGATGGTTAGGATTTCTTGATCAAGGTTCTTTTACACATGCTCCATACACAATGTGCCCTACAAATTTGATGGCCTAGATGCTGTCCATGAGTACCATGTGAGGAGCATGGGTCATCACCATTTCAAAATGGTGGTGAACTATCATAGGAGTCTAGCACACATTTAAGATGCACACCTGCAGCTCTCTTTCAATCCTATATTCATCATCATAATGGCAGTCTTCTATATAGATTATCGGAACTTTTTCTTGTATGAGAAGTTGAGAACCTGGAGAAGCAGCCGTAAAGAAGTCTGTCTCAAAATTCATCATTCCTAGGCATTCTGGGTATTGGACCTGAAATTTGACAAGAGTGTCGGGAATCTAGGTCTATCTGCAGTTGGTGGGATATTGTTGAGTTGGATTCGTTGGCTGTTTTAAAGGCTCTAATGAAGTGGAAGTGAGAGTTGAGAGCCCTTCATCAGGATCTTGATGGGCCTGCCTCTTTATGCTTGCTTTCACTGGCCTGCTGGTGGTGGAAGGAAACAGCTTGAGGGTGATTAAGTGTCCTTCCCTTGATATGGGGATCCCTGGTTGTTTCCTTCTTTTGTTTTTTGAAATCTGCCATATCTTTTCTCTTTGGATCGTATTAGTAGAGGGGTTAATGAGATGGCCAACTCATGAATACAAAGTGACAAGAGGGTCCTTGTGTTGGCAATTCATTCTCTCTTCCTTAGATTCAGCATTGTACTTTCTTTGCAAGAACAAATCTTTTGTTATTAATTGAAAAGATGACTTGATTTATATCTGAGTCTCAGCTGAAAGGAGGCCTTAGCATTCCTGCGAGCAAAAGAAAAAAAAAAAGACGAATTGATTGTGGTGAAACATAATATAGCTGAAGTAGCAGGACTTGAATGAAACCAGTAAAAATCTTGACTTGGCATTTAATGGGAAAAATTCCTGGGTGAGAGTACTGTGTGAGAACTTGGAGCAAGAGAGATTGTTGGGTAGATGGTCAAGCTGCAGGAAATGTGGCAACATGGAAGCTCTAAACTTGGTAGGTTATGACGAGAGAACTTCAAGGAGAAGTCCACAACATAGTTGCACTTGCACAAAGTGTGAAGCAAAGTGATGTAGGACAATTAACCACTTGCTCTAAAAGCTTGAACTGATAGAGCATGACAAATTAATCCCTTTATCTCATAGCTCAGGCTCCACATCTCATGGGTTAGGACCTCGGCCGAACTCCCCTTGTGGGCCCCAAATCACATGGGTACCGCCTTACACGAGCCACCTGCCTCACACGGGCTGCCCGTCCCGAGTGTGCCCCTGCATTCCACAAGCAACCCCACTCGAGCCCGGTGTGAAAATACTCCTGCATTACAAAGTGCCAACAAATTTGGGTGCACAGCAGGGAAGCGTCTGTTTTAAAATGTTAGCCAGTATAAACAGCTAAGGAAGTGGGAGTAGGTGTTTGTTCGAAGTGTGATTCAAAGCGGGAGGACAACAAAAATTAACCAATGAAATCATGAACGCATTTTTCTGTAAAATGAGAGACTTGGGGGTTGTCAATAGGAAATATATTGTTAAAGAGATGGCAAGAAGAAGGAAGATTGATATCTCGGTGCTCCAACAGACTAAATTTGAAAAGATGGACAATGCTTTGTTTCAAGAGGTGTGGATTGAATTGAAACAACTATGGTTGGACTACTACGACAAGAGGAGTATCTAAAGAGATTTTGTTAGTGTGTAAGAGCAAGAATTTCTGGCTTGTCAATTGTGTGCTGTCCGTTGGTATTGGCTGAGGATACCATGATAGGTGAAATCTTAGTTCAGCTAGATTGGTGTCACAAGTAAATGATATTCAGAGTTTGTGAAGAAGCATTAAGTTATTGATCTTCCATTGCAACATTCATTTGGGTTATAACCAATAGGTCCCTATCATTTAGGTCGGGTAGTTCCTTATATGCAGAGATTTTTGATTTGAGGGCTCCAACAAGGAGCAGTTCCAAGTGATGGCTTTCAGACGATATTTCTAAGTTGCTTTATGAGGCTGTCGTCCTTTCAAATTTAAACAAAAGTTGCGTGATTCTAGGGATTCAAAAAGATGGCAAAGGGCAGGGGAAAGCGTTTGAGGTGCAAGGGTGGGAGGGTTGTAGCCATTAAGAAACAAAATGCCGAGCCGAACCTCATTGCTTTCGTGTTGGAATTCTTTGAAAGAGGCGGGCTCTCGAAGCTAATTGGGGTGTTGTTTATCGCATTAATTCATAAGAGAGAAGGTGCGTAATGTTTGAAAGACTTCCAGCCCATTTGTCTCATTGGGGATCTCACCAAAGTCTTTGCGACAAGACCTCGTAAGGTTTCATGAACTTGGGGGATATTATATCAGAAATCCATGATGCCTTTGTGTTTGGGAGGCAAATTCTATATTGGTGGGGTCCTCACAGCTCATGAATGCATCAACTCTAGACATAAAGCATGAAAGGCATTGATCATTTGTATAATAGAGTTAGAAAATGCTTACAACTGTAGGCTAGAATTTCCTTCGGTACATGCTAAGTCAGTTGGGGTTTGGATCTAAGTGGTGTAGGTGGATATGGGAAAGCATAAGTTCATCCCGCTCTTGGATTCGAGTTAACAGCTAGCCTAAAGGCTTTTTTAAAAGCTCTATAGGATTGAGGCAAGGGAATTCTCTCTCTCCATTTCTTTTTGTGATTGTGGCTTAGGTTCTAAGTAAGATGTTGGGTTTTGTAAGCAGTAATGGTCTCATTAGTGGCTTTGAGATTGAGTGTGCCAGCCTCTAGTTCTATCACTTGCAATTCGCTAATGGCACTCTTTTGTTGCGTGAGTTACTTATGGGCCAAATTCACAATCTCCAAAAATATTTTGGCGCTTTGTGGTGGTGTTGGAAAGATTAATATCATAAAAAGTGAACTATTTGGGATCCATTTGAGTGAGGTGGAGGTTGTTACATTTGTTCATCCTTTTGGTTTTAAGCTAGGAAATTATTCATTGTCCTATTTGAGCCCCCCTCTCCACATTGGAAAGTTAGCTAAATAAGTATGGAATTTGGCGTTGGAAGGATGGAACAAAAACTATTACGGTGGAAAAGTTGGTATCTATTCTTTAGGGGTAGAGTCACCTTGATTAAGTCAACTTTGTCTAGCATGCTACTTCATTGTATGTTGAATTTCTAATGCTCGACTAGTGACATTTGTAGATTGAGACGAATCCAAAGGGATTTTCGTTGGCCAGGCTCGGAACGTAAAAATAAGTTCCACTTGGTTTGTTGGGATGAGGTGTGCAAGTCCAAGGAAAGAGGATGGTGCGACCTAGTAATCGAGTCAATGAGCGCCCCCCCCCCCCCCCCCCCAAAAAAAAAGAAAAAAGAAAAAAAAAGACAATCCCTATGAATCTTTAATGAAAATCACCCAACTATTAGATTGATTTGAAATAAAAAATCAATTAATCTATAATTTATTTATGATAATAAAACCCCCACCAACAAAGATTTGGCCTAAAGTAGCAAAATAAATTTACTAAGTACTCCCAAAATCCTTAATCATATCTTCCACATCAACTCTTCTATCTTCCACAAATGGCAATTGTGATTAGGGGTGTACACTGAGTTGAACAGAGTCGAGCTGGCCTTAGCTCGACTCGGCACGGCCACTAGCTGGCCCCAGCTCGAACTCAGCTCGGTCCTCGAGCTTGACTAGCCAGCTCGACTCGTCTCGGTCCTCAAGCCTGACTAGCCAGCTCGGCTCGGCTCGGTCAACAGTTCGGGCCAGTTCAAGCCGAGTTCGAGCCAAAATCGAGCCTCTGTGGCATTTTCACAAACACATGCTATGCACTTTCAATCTCTCACTGTATGTAAAACAACAACAATTGTTTATAAGTATTTCATCAAACATCTTGTAGGCAACATCAAAATCAAGAAAAAATGGTATTTGTTTCATATACATACCTTCCTTGCCACTAGCCGACACTTCATTGAGTCATTTCATCAAACACTTGGTGAGCAACATCAATATCAAAGTAACCGAGTCACCGAACTAATTCGATCTGAGTTCGATTTGAGTTGAGGTTTGATTCGAGTCAAGTCGAGCTTGGGCAAGCTCGAACTCGGTTTAAAATTTTTCCGAGCTAAAAAAATCAGCTCGACTCGGCTCGAACTTAGCTTCGAACCGAGTCGAATCGAGCTTTTTCGAGTTGAGTTGAGCGAGCTAACCGAGCTAACTTGGTTCGCGTACACCCCTAATTGTGATCTTTGACATTTTGGCCCCAAATTTTGCAACAAACAACCCAAAATCAGCACAGGCTAGGCCATGGGCTGTGGGCCTTCATCAAATATGGAATCTCAAGTCCATGAATATGGCGCTTTGGGGAAAACAATTATGGAGGTTTGGCGTAGAGGAAGGTTGTTTAAGCGGGTCATGCTCAGTATATGGTGTGGAGGAAGGTGGGTGGTTCCCTCGTTCTTTGGTTCATTACAAGGCATCCAGGTTGTGGCAAGTGGTGTTAAAAGTATTAAGTTCCTTCAGGGGGGAGATCTCCTTTAAACTTAGGGAGGGCTTCTAAATGGATAGATGGTGTGGGGGCAAACCCTCTTTTTGTGGTTTTCCTGATAGTATTCAGGTTAGTGGTCGAGGGAGAAGGTCTCATGTCACAATACGTGCCATTCTTGTGTAGGAATGAAGTGTGGTTCTCTAAGATTCTGCATGAGTCTCTATGAAGAAGAGATTGAAAACTTCTCATGCCAAATGGGGCCGATTCAACAATAAGGGTTGTTTGTCATTGACCCTGATAATTGGACTTGGAATGCTGATAAGTTGGGCCACTTCTGGGTCAACTCCTATTCCATTGTTGTTGGGTATGTGATGCGGGACATGAAATTCAAATATGATATGCGAGATTTCAGGCTTAAGATCACGTTAGTTCAAAAACAATTACACAAATTCCATATCCCACATGAAAGTCTAAACATTCAATTAAGGGGAATCTATGCAGGTCCAGGCCTACACATGATAGGGCTGGATCAATAAAAATTATGAACCAAATGATACTCAAAGATAAGAAATAATCATCCACACATGCATAGTAATCAGTTCCTAATCCAAAGGATTCACTAATTTCAAATCAAGGAACCGTAGGGTAAGAAAAGGGGCATGAAATTGGAGATTTGAGTAATTTAGGGTTAGGTTTAGGGATTTTGGGTGAAAGCGGAGTGAAAGAGAAGAGAGACGAACCAGAGAAGTACCGCACGCGTGGACAACAACAATGGCCCAGACACGCGTGCGTGTGATCCCGGCCGCACGTGTGTGGGGCCCACTATTCAGAAAAAGGCTACCTTGGCCTTGGTTGGCCAGGGATGGACTCCAAAATCCCCAAATCTCAGCTCGATCCAATGTACGGTTTGTGCGTGGTGCTCCGCCGAAGTTTCAGCCCTCCCGCAGGGCCAGATTCTGAAATTCTGCTGTGGGGAGGAGAATTGCTACGATAGATGATTGATTCGAAGTGTAGAAGATGGGTAGTAGAGATGACGATGGATGGGGGCGAATTGGGATAGATGTGGCTTCGCACCACGGTAGTTAACCCTTCGATGAAGGGAGGGCTTCGTACCCAATTAGGTTTCACAACTCAGAGAGTAGGAAAACACAGAATTTTTAGTAATCTTCAATTAATCAAAAGAACTACAAGGGGTGCCTATTTATAGGGAAAACCCTATACCTCAAAACTCGCGCCATCTGCGTAACCTATTACTTGGCGATGAATTAAACTAAAATAAAAATCAATCAAAGAAATTTAAAGCATTCACGATGTTCTAAATAACATAAATAAGTAAAACTTAAAATATGAAATCAATCCGACTAGTGGGTCATGATCATGAGATCCCATGACGGGCTTTTCTTGACTATCAGGCCCACTCTCTTGAACCAAAACTCCGTCTTTTAACTAGGAGGCCCTCCCTGGACGTTGTCATCGATCCAGATCGACGGTGGGGCCCTCATTCTGGCGTACGTGAGTGGGGGGGGGGTGTGCGCGTGATGTCTCCATCAGTATGCCTCCTGAGCCATGCTGGACCCGTTCATATTTTATGGATGCATGATGGCTCTCCCCCTGTTCTTTCATTTCTTGGTTGGAAAAAAACAAGGTGTTTCCTATCTTCAATCTAAGAAAGAGAAGGTTGTTCATCGTGAATGGTTGCATCATGTATCCAAGGGATGAAGACTCGGGGAAGCATCTGTTTATTTGTTGTTCCTTTGTGCAAGAAAATTGGTGGTCCTTAAATCTTCTTAAAGTGGAGTGGGTGATGCCACTTTCTCTAGGAGAGCTTATGAGGGCTTGGCCTGATGGTAGGAAGGGTTGCAAGAGAAGGATGACTTTATGGCACCTTTCCTTGCTCCCTGTGCTTTGGGCAGTCTGGTATGAACGAAACAATTGGATTTTCCGGGACAAGTTGTGCCTTTCCAATGTTATTAATTGGGCACGTGTGTCAAAGATTTTTGGTGTTTATCATGAGGTTTCTTTTAGGGGATTGTGGGTTATATTTTTCTCGTTATATCTTGGAGGATGCCTTGTCATCCTCTGTATATATAGAGTTTAATAAAATCTTCATCACCCTTCAGCAAAAAAGAAGGAAAATGTCTCTTTCAGAAGAGTTGAAGAAAGGAAGAATGCTAACTTTAGTGAACTCGAGAAATGGTATAAAGGGGAGGAGAGTCACCACTCATCTACGAGGTATAGCTAGACATGGTATTCTGGAAGTGCCATGGCCTGATATGCATAAAACAAGAGTTGACAGTTATTTTGAAGTGTCTAAGCAATGTAGCCAGAATTAGTAATTCTTTACACCATATTTTAGGCTCATAATAATATAATTAAACATTGCCTCAGTCATGAGTTGCTACTGGTTGGTCCATCCTGGACGATTTTTGCTCTCATGAACTCATATGGCCTCCACCATGCTTGACACTATAAAGAACTTACCTTGGTCTAGGCTTTTTCAAATTTCAGTTTAAATACCATGTTGTGCTTCCCTGTACTTAATCAGACGAAGCATGTAACTAGGTTGATTATTGTTATTATCTGGGTATATGTTTCAATTTCCATTGAACCATTTATGATTTATCACTATGTTTTAATTGCTTCATGTCAAAACTATAATCAAGTTTTTGAAGAGAAAATTATCCACACGGTTGGAATGAATTTCGGTGGTAGGCTGCGGTCATACCAATATTTGTAAGAACAAGCAATGGTGAGTGTCGGACAAGTCACCCTAGATCTTGACTGTGCAATATGATGAATATAGCCATGTTGCACTAGGTGCATCGTCAGACATGAGTCCATAATCTTTCAAAAAAAAAAAAAAGGAGTCCATAATAGGGGTAAGAATACCTCAACATGTCCATCTCGATAAAATGGATATTCGAACGGCATCATTGTGAATACGATTCACGTTCCACGTTGAATGTATCTCAAATGTGATGTATGAATATTGACAGGAGTGAAGGTTCCCATAAAATAGGTTTCTTGAGAGTTATAAATGTATTGCACAACTTGAGAGTAGTAATTTAATTATTGATATTGCAGATAATATCGCACTGTCGAGAACGGGAAATATCCCAAATGATCGGGAAATATTGCAGATATCACGCAAAGTTGCGCAGTATGAGTGAAACTTTGGGGAAATGATGGACACATGCTTACACAGAATGTGAAAACATTACGAAAGAAACTATAATATTTTCCCATTGTTTAGGGGTTAAAACTGCTAGGGGTATGGCACGAGTGATGCACGTGGAGCAAGGAGGGAATAGAGAGAGGAGATAGAGATTTGGAGCTGAGAGAAAAAAGAGGGAGAGAGAGAGATGTGAAAGGAAATGTGGGCGTTACACAGGTGTGTGCCAGCCACACACATAAAGAAGGGAATGGTGGATAACCCATCTCACTGTTTCCCTTGCTTTGGCTCACTCTACTCCCTGATTTGTCTAATTTTTGGGCTAATGTCCTAACATGAACCTGCATAATAGATGTACGGAGTGGATGCCACATAGTCATCAAGGCAGGCTCCGCAGAGCCTTTGTCGCAGTCTCCCTAATTAGTCGGCTTTGAATGGGTGCGGCTATATGCGAAGAGGTTGATGCATGCATTAAAGAAGTGAAAGGAAGAAGGTGCAATCTATGCAATCCCCTATAAGGTGAAATCTTAATCATTCCCTGCCAAGCAGATATCTTGATGACGAATTTACCCTTTCTTAACCAATGTTGTGAAGACTAATTGTGAGAGCAAAAATGTCCAAAGCCATTGGCGTTATATGTAGTAGAGATACAACATCGGCCATATATGATGCAGTTATATCTAAAATGAGTTCATATCATTCAAATGCCATGCAATACAAGCAATACAAAGAAAAAAGAAAAAGAAGAAGGAAAAAAGAAAAAAGGAACCATGGTCTCAGATCTACATGGAGTTACAAGGTGACTCTAAGTCGTCATCCCTCCCCTACCATGGCGATCATAACATTGCCGCTCCACATAACTACCATACTTTACCCGTCTCACGAGGCTTGATACCATGCCATTCGCTCTTGAACATATTGATGGTACTCATCCCCAGCAATGTGCACCGCTGCCCATTGGTGAATGCCGAGCAGTCAACGAAATTGTTGCAGTTGCTCCCAATGACACTGGTTTGGCTGAGATTGTCATTGTACGCCTCCATAGCCATATCTGTAGCCTAAATACATCCATCCATAGCCATACCGCAGCATGCATCCATAAGCTGACTCATAACCATGGCTGTAGTTGGATGACTGTGAATGGGTGTCATAGTTGATGGAATTGCTCATCCAGTCATCCTACAGCCATATGGGCCATATCCATAAGGCAACATTAGAAGTGGAGTCCCTGTCCATTGCAAAAGTCTTGTGGACTGAAGGCTCTGTGCAATATATTCCTTGTCATGTGCTAGCTGTCTTTTATGGTGCAAACATTGGAAATATTGACAATCTTATCAGGAAATATCACAGATATGTTGGGAGATATTGCAGATATTGAAAAAGCAATGTTATTGTCGTCGATATATTGAAAATATGGAATCCAACAATATTTCATATGAGACGTGGAAAACTGATATGTTAGCTGACATCAGGATATTTAAAACACTGCAGGAGAGGACAGACATTTCTAAGTGCCATACGTGTATGAGATGGGTACTTGGCTTAAAATGTAGTATTTTTTTTTTCTTTTTTCGAACGATGGCTTAAATGTAGTATTGCATCATGGTAATTCAAATACAAACATAGAATGAAGTATAACCGAGTTTAGTTTTGTACCAAGTCTACAATTCATCCAAATGCATAAATTTAAGTTAACCAGACTAAAGATAAGTTTAGTCAAATTAAACTGGAGCTGTAAGGTCCTCAGTGAAATTGCAGAGTAACTCTAGGGACTTTATGAAGCCCTTGTCAACTGATTGATGAAAGAGTGATTTCTATCGGAGAGTCCGTCAGGAGTACTTAAGTTGGCTTTTTTGATGTAGTTATATCTGCGGAGAGGATGGCATGCTTGATTGGGTCAAATTCTTTGGTGTGCTGGTGCTATTAAAAAAAAAAAAAAAATCTTCTGCTGGTGAGAAGTAATATAGGCCACACTGAGAAGTACTTACTGAGGCCATTGGGTGGTACTTTTCCTGGTAAAAACTGGCACCAATCAGTTACTTGTTGTTTAGACACCAAATGCAGTTCTCAGCCCTAGGCTTCCTTAAAAGGTAAAAGAAGCTACGACCAGTGTTCGCAATATCAATACTATCGGCTGATATTATCGGTATCATGCTCCAGTGATACGAAACCCTTTGGAAGATAGTAAGAAATAAAAAAAAAATCATGGAATACTTGGTATCGATCAATATATCGCACAATATCACTAAATATTGTTCGATATCGCTAAATATCGTGCGATATCGATGCAACTGTCACTTTTATTGGGATTTTTTCACAATATTTCGCTGTACAACACCTACCCGGTCACGGCTGGGATGTTGGGAGACTCAGGATAGCGTAAATAACAAAAAAAAAATCGGAAAAAAAGATACAAACTTTCAACAGGGTGGATTTGGTACCCGTAGAAGAGATTGCCCTGATTGGAAGCTTCATTTGGTGGGCCATTCGAATCGAAGCGTTGTGCCGTTTGTAGGTGAGTGCAAATAGAATCTCCGAGTTTGTCTTGAGCTAACCCAATCGAAATGCAAGTGATTTCTGTATCGTGCTCGGAAAAAATCCAGAGAAATCCCGAGATTTAGGAGGGATTTTGGGGTTTTAGGGTTCTGGCCTTCCGGAACCTTCTCTGGCTTTTGAAATAAGCTTCTGAGCCCTTTTACGGGCGTGGGTTGAGTTAGCTCGAGACAAACTATCCTATCAGGGGCTTTGTAGGGTCCACCATGATTTATGTGTTTTATCTACACCGTCCATCCATTTTGATAGGTCATTTTAGGTCATGATCCTAAAAAGTAGGGAGATATAAGGCTCAAGTGGACCACACCCCAGGAAGCCGTGGTGGCAATGATGTCCACCATTGACGCTTTCCTACGGCCCACCGTGATGTGGATTTGCCATCCAATCTATTTATAAGGTCCGATAAACCTGGATGAAAGGGAAAACATAACTATTAGCTTGATCCAAAACTTCTGTAGTCCCCAAATTTTTTTTAAAAAATGGCGGCCATTCAATGACCATTGTTTCATCTGGTGTGGTCTACCTCATATTTGGATTTGCCTCATTTTTCAACCCATTCCCTAAATGATCTATCAAAATGAGTTGATGGTGTGGATACACCATGTAACGACGAGGTAGCCTCATGGTCAGGGTCCCACCCAATTTGCTGGTTGGCCCAACGACATGGGTTTAGGGATGCGGATTGCGTACGTAAGTAAACTCTTTAGGGCCCACCTCAATATATGTACTGTATATTCACGCCGTCCATCTGTTTGGACTGCTTATTTTATAACATGGTCCGAAAAAATGAAGCATATACAAGTTTCAAGTGGACCATACTACAAGAAATAGTGGTCATTGATCTCCCACCATTAAAAACTAACTAGGGTCCACCGTAACAGTTATTGACCATCCTACCGTTGATAAGTTCACAAAGACTTGGATGAAAGGAAAAAACAATATTAGCTTGATCCAAAAATTGTGGCCCAGAAAAGGTTTTTAATGGTCAATAACCATTGTTTTGTGTGGAGTGGCCACACTTGAAATTTGCATCTGCCTTATTTTTGGGACAAACCCCTAAAATTATGTGGCAAAACAGATGGACGGTGTGGATATACCATGCATGCATCAAGGTGGGCCCTACTGTTAGGGTCCCACCTACTTCTCTGGTTTTGTGTTGCATGAGACCCGGATGCGTATTTCCTGCCAAAGTCGCAGGAAGTTCAAGCGTTGGGATGCTAGGTGGCCATGATGTTTGTGAGAAATCCACTCTGTCCATCCGTTTTTCTAGATCATTTTAGGATATGAGATAAAAAATAAAGTGGATCCAAAACTCAAGGCATCCATATAAGAGGGAAAACTAGGGAAGGATTTGCCTACCGTTGAAACCTTCCTGGGCTCCACCTTAATATTTATATGCCATCCAAACTGCTTATAAGGTCATTCCTATTGGGATGAAGTGAAAACACAAAAAGCTTAGCCTGATACAAAATTTTTGTGGCCATACAAATGTTTCAATGGTGGTCACTTATTCCCCACTATTTCCTCTCGTATGGCTGCCTTAAGTTTTGGATCCACCTGATTTTTGACATCATATCCTAAAATTATCAAGAAAAAGGATAGTTAAAGTGGATTTCTCACAAACATAACGGTGGGCCCCACCTAGCATCCTAAGGAACTTAATGTGAATGGCTTTAGTAGGAAATCTATGCCCGTGAGACCCCGCCCTCACCCAAGGCAGTGCAGTGCGGCCCTTACTGCGCGGTTACCGTGGGGCCCACCTTGATATATGTATTATGTATCCACGCTGTCCATCCATTTTTCTATATCATTTTAGGGCATTGTTCCAAAAATGAAGCTGATTTAATTATTTGGTGGACCATAAGAATAAGTGGTGATTGACCGTTAATGGGGTACAAAAGTTTTGGATCAAGCTGAAATTTGTTTTTTCTCTTCATCTAGGCTCATGTGACCTAATTAACAAATTGGATGGTAAATAAACACTACAGAAACATTAATGTGCGCCTAAAGAAGTTTTTAATGGTAGGATAGTCAATCACCACTGTTTCTTATGGTGTGGTCCACCTGAGAATTGGATCTACTTCATTTTTGAGATAATGCCCTAAAATGATTTGGAAAAACAGATGAGCGGCATGGATACATATTAAACATTTATAAATGTTATGCATCATATTTGAATATAGTTGCATTAGTTCAATCAGATAACGCATAGCTTAGGACCCTATACAAATGAAACCTATTATGTGCACTTCTTTTTTGAGATTTTTTAATTTGAAAGTATGTATTAAGGTCTTTTTAAATAATCCCTGAAGTTTCATTGAAAAATTCGGCCATTTTTCCAATGTTTCTCCATGTTTCCCAAAAAATGCGATAAATTACGCGATACAAACGATATATCCCGTGTGATAACCGATATGTATCTATATCCCAAGGTTGCGATACATTGCGCGATACCGATATTTCGAACACTGGCTACAGCTACGTCGTAGATTCTCAATAACCTGAATCTGCAATGTTCTCTTGTAAATAGATTGGAAATATAAAGCTATTATAATATTGTTCATCCAGCATCTCACACTTTTATTTCAGGTAATGCTTAATTTGGGAAGAGTTAACCTGTTTGTGCAGTTAGTTTAGAGCTTCTCCTGTACCCAGAATTTGCTTTAAAGCGAAGCCAATGTGGATCGAAGATTGTAGTGCACAAATTGTATTTTTTGTTGGCTGCAATATAATAATTGAATTTTCTTCATTCTGTACCTCATCGCTTTCAACTGCTCAGGTATCCAGAGTTCACTGGAAGTTTGTCTTCATCACGGTTTCTTTTTGCAGTTCTTCACAACTAAACCTTATGCCTGTGAGCCTTCGAGCCTTCCTAAGTATCCTCCAAGCAAGGAAATGGATGCTAAGCTAAGAGATGAAGCAGCTAGAAGGTGTTGTTCTTTTGTTTGTAATTTTTTTTTTTTTTTAAAATAGAAAATTTCATTTTTGTGCACTGTAATGCTCCACTTCGGTGCTGGACAATCTAATTCATCGAATCTGATTTTGGTTTTGATAGCAAATAAATCATCATCATCGTCATCATCATCGTCGTCATCATCATCATCATCATCTAAGCCTAATCCCAACTAATCGGGGTCAGTTACATGAATCCTTTTCTGCCATTCCATTCTATCAAGGGCCATAATTTCAGTTAGACCATAGGTACTAGTGTTTTCTTACTACCTCCATCCTTTTGGGCCTTCCCCTTGCCCTTTTAGAGCCCCTTCAACTTGTACCAACTCACTCCTAACCAATCGAGTTCTTGGTTTCCGTTGCACATGACCAAACCCTCTAAGTCTACTTTCCCTCATCTCGATTACATATTGGTGCTACTCTTAAATTCCCTCAAATAAATTCATTTCTAATTCTATCCTTGTCTTGTCACTCATCCATCTCAAGATCCTTATTTCAGCTACACTCATCCTATGCACATGTTGTTCCTTAAGTGCCCAACATTCCGTCCAGAAATCGTCACAAGTCTTATAGCCATCCTATAAATATCCCTTTTAGTTTGAGTGGCACATGACAATCACATAAAACTCTAGAGGCACATTTCCATTTCTTTCACCACACTTGAATTCTATGGGCAACATCCTTCTCAATCTCTCCATCGCATCAATTTACCCCAATATATTGAAAGTGGTCATTTTGGGAAACTTCTTGGTCAACAAGCTTAGTGAATTCCCTGTTCCCACTCCTACTGTTACTAAAATTGCACTCCATATAATCTGTTTTAGTCTAACTAATTTCAAATCCTTTATATTGCACCTCCATAAATCTAGCTTTGCATTTACACCTCTCTTTTCTTGTCGATTAAAACTATATCTTTTGCAAACAACATACATCATGGATCTCTTCTTGCAAATGCCTTGTTAACTTGTCCATGACCAATGTGAAAAGATACAGGCTCAATGCTGACAACCAGTGCAAGCCTACAATAGTTGGGAACTAACTTGTCTCTCTACTAGTGGTCCTCACATTTATTATTGTATCCTTAATTATGTCAATACATGTTCTTGAAACTCCTTTCTTTCCTAACACCCATCAAATTGACTATCTAGGGACCCAATCGTAAGCTTTCACGAAGTTAATAGAGACCATGTGGAGATCCTTCACCTCTCTGTATTCTCCATCAATTGTCTAAGTAGGAAAATAGCTTTAGTGGTAAACCTCCTTGGCACGAAACCAAACTGATTTTTCGATACATCTGTATCATGCCTTTGCGTTTGCTCAATCACTGATTCCCAAAGTTTCATAGTATGGATCATAAGTTTAGTTGCACGATAGTTAGTGCAGCTTTGTATATCGCCTTTATTCTTATAAATAAGTATCACGGTACTTTTACTCCATTTGTCTGGCATTTCTTCGATCTTACAAGCTTGTTGAATAGCTTTGTCAACGAAAATAATGCAGCCCTTAATTTAAGTTATTTCAATGGTGGGAAAAGAAAAAAGAAAATGGATGACTTCTCCCATGACAGGACATTTCACCATGTTTTGAAGGAATAATTAGATTTCAAAATGTAATCATTACCCAAACACTATATAGTCAATTTCTCACGTACGAAGAAAATTTGGATTTCCACTTGTTACCCAACAAGACTCCCAAAATGGGATTCATGAGAATCCATGCTCATGGGAAATCTTGGGAAATCATCATTACGGTTTTCTTTACTTTTCTTTTCCCACCATCCAAACGGGCCCCTAAGAAAGAGTCACACGCAGTCACCCACACATGGAGGGTTTTTTGCTCAAGTCATTGGTTGCCCAAAATAGCAAGGAGCCACCCATCCATGTTTGCTGAACACGACTTACATGGAATGACTCTCAACATGTTAGCCAACCTGTTATACTACCCACAAAGGGAATTTATGAACAGTTAGGGTCTAGAGCGTGCAGTGTCAGGCAACCTTGGGCACAATGGCACACACAAGTACCACCACAAGTACCATGTTCAGATTAGCAAATGAAAATGACCCTCATTATTCCATTCACGCCTGTCACTAATAATATGTTATTGAAAGGCAATACTTGGGATCTCCGCCTGGTTGTGACGCACCTAAATTGGTGTTATAATGCTAATTATTCTTGACCACTAGTGAGTCTACTTCTATTCTTAGGAGTGATATTATATGGTTTGTTTGTATGCTCAGCTGGACTGCATTGTGATGCTCAGTTGGGATGCACTGCAAAAATTCATTCAAATATGGTGGAAATGAGGGAAACGGACATGTTACAAATTTAATTCACAATAATGAGAACCTGTACCTAATTCATAATAAATAAATAAATAATAATGAGAACTCGTAATTGCTGTTCTCTGCTTTCCAACTGGACTGTCAATGTTCTGAGTTGCTATTTGGGGGCTAGTCCCTCGTCGTGACTGGACTGGGACTAGCTGCACTGAGGTCATTTCCACCATAGGATTGACTTAGTCCAGTTCAATTCAGTTGAGCATCCAAACATGGCTTTCATAAGCTTTTGGATTCTGAATTGGATTTTGTCATTAAAAAAGCAGTGTTGGGCTAATATCTTGAAGACCCAAGTTCCATTTCCTTTCTACTGAGATCAAGACCTATTTGAGAAGTTCTTGACAAGTATACTTTATTCATACTCTCTTAATTAGCATGACTTGTATTTACGTTTGTTTGATTTGCTTCCTATTCTCAGTATTCAATGTTCATAGACCACAAATCCATCATTCGCATCGCATGTTCTTGGGGAGTATTAATGAATGGATCTGCTGTGCATCTTCTTGATGCTTATTGCTATTATGCATCTGCTGTGCATCTTCTTGTTGCTTATTGCTATTATGCATCTGAATCAAGGTATATGGTTGTGTAGGTTGCGAGCTGGTGTTGGAAGAGCCCATGGTGATGGTGTGAAGAAGCCTCGGACCCGCGACCGAGCTGCAAGGGCAGTTGCTGCCCCAGAAGCTAATGCTGAGCTTCAAGTGAATATTGATGTATGTCCAATAAGCTTTTACATGTTCCCGTTTATGTTTTTTTTTTTTTGTTTTTTGGGGGTCATATTTAGGCTTTCACTAGTCCCATGCAGCTATGCTTAACAAAAACATTTGGTAGTATTGAGTTCGGTCTATTTACTGATGTTTGAAATAACGGAAAATGTTAGGTCTGCCAATTTTTATGCTATCTTGTGATAGATGGACAAAAGAGTTGGTCTTCATTTGGATGTCCCCAAAACGTCGGATTGGATCGATACTTTCTGGAGGGAAAAACTCAAACAGGCTTATTTCAGGTCTGACACTGAAGTTGCTTGCAATTTTATGCACAAAAGGCTAAAATGCATGCCCATGCGATGCTCTGGCCAGATCTTTTGTACAATACAGTCACGT
This sequence comes from Magnolia changhungtana, assembly GCA_030180095.1. Taxonomy (NCBI): domain Eukaryota; kingdom Viridiplantae; phylum Streptophyta; class Magnoliopsida; order Magnoliales; family Magnoliaceae; genus Magnolia; species Magnolia changhungtana. The sequence continues at coordinate 668,101 of JASAUF010000369.1, read as the reverse complement.
TTTCAGTCCGTATAAGTTGGGCCCATGGTTCAAGTATCCAAACCATTGCTATGATGGATGTCACCCTGGATGGTCCATCCACCCAAAAGTTTCCAGATTGGAAGATCCTAGGTGTTCAACTGTATTTTCTTTCTTAATTGTGTATTTGTTGGCTGAAGCAATTCTTTTGCCCCTTGATAGATTCCTAGTTTCAGTGTATTGGCTTGAGAAATTCTCTTGTTTATCAGTGGGGCTTGTCGAGACCTATTTCTGATCATCGCCCTATTGTTTTGGAGGTGGCCGATGAAGATTGGGGCCCAGGATCATTTAGATTTGAATTGGCTTGGATGGAAATTGAAGGCTTTGAACAACTAGTTATTGATGGTGGACCTCTTTTGAAGTGCATGGGTATGTGGGATTCAGATTAAGCTGCAAGCTCAAGATTTTAAAAGGGAAAAAAAAATAATCTGGAAGAAAGATATCCTAGGTGCTAGAGAAGTAGATTTGACTCTATTTTGAAAAAGATTCACAAGTTTGATATTAAAGAAGAAGCCAGTCAGTGCGGCAGAAGAAAGAGACGAAAGTATAGCTTTATATGCTTCATTCTCAAAAGAAGAGATCAGATGGCAGCAAAGATCTGGAGCGTTGTGCTTTAAAGAAGGGGACAAGAACACGTGATTTTTTCATTATATGACTAGCCTGTGTTAACAGAATCAGTACTCTAGTGGTGGATGGTTCTAGAACTTCGGAAATGAGGCAAACTTGCAACTCCATTGTCCGCTTTTATAAAATTTGTTATCTTCTGATCAATGGAGGAGGTCGCATTTGGATAACTTGGAATTCCCTCACTTATTTATTGAGGAAGAAAATTCTCTTGGGAAGCCGAGATTAGAAGTATACTCGATGTGTGGAGATAAGGCTCTAGGTCCCGATGGTTATGTGATGTTCTCCTTTCAGGAATTCTGGTTGACAGTTGACAGAGATGTGATGGATTTTATCTTAGAATTCTATGAGAGAAGCCGCCTCTCAAATGACCTTGGAGCAATGTATATTACCCTTATCCCTAAGATTGAAGAGGTAGAAATGTTGAAATATTTTAGACCTATATAAGTCTAATTGGGAATCCGTACCAAATCCTAGTCAAAGTCCTTGCTTTAATATTTCGGAGAGTTTCATCTTATATCATCTTGGAGAACCAAAAAGCCTTTGTTGCGAGCAGGCATATTCTAGATGACACCCCCATTGCTCATGAATGTGTCGACTCCAGACATAGGGATAGGAAGAGCGGGTTAGTTTGCAAGCTCAATATAGAAAAAGGCTTAGGATCATGTGGGCTGGGAATTTTTAAACTATATGCTTGAGAGGCTAGGATGTGGCCTCAAATGGAGGGGTTGGATCCAATCTTGTATCACTGTCTTTTCCATCTTGATCAACGGGTTGTGAAAAGGCTTTTCTAAGGCTACTCGTGGCATTGGGCAAGGTGATCCTTTATCTTCGTATGGCTTTGTTGTGGTAGGGAAGGTGCTGAGTATGATGCTTCACAAAGCAGAGGAAAATGGCCTAATCTCTGGTTTCGAAGTGTTGGATGCGAGGATCCAAGCGATTCATCTTTAATATGTGGATGACATGATTCTGTTTTGTAGCGTGGACATGACTTCAGTAGATGACCTTTGGAAAATTGGGGTTTGCTTAGAATCGGTTTCGGGTTTAAATGTCAATATCTCCAAAAGTGAAATGTTGGGAAATCATGTGGGTCTTGAAGAATTATCACGTTTGGCAAATGTTTTTGGGTGCAAAAGAAGGAGCCTTTCCCTCCACATCTTGGGTTGCCTCTTTGCATGAGAGCCGGTTAAGCACTCATGGGATAAGGTCATCGAAAGAATTGAAAGAAAGCTGTCAAATTGGAAGTGTCGATACCTTTCGATGGGAGGTCAGTTAACTATTATAAAAACAATTCCCTAGTATGCAAGTTTATCTTTATTTCTCTTGTCAAATGCCCAAAAATTAGTGTTGGATGGACTAGAAAAGTTGAGAAGTGATTTCTTATGGAAAGGAGCAGAGGAAAAAAGGAAGTTTAATTTGGCTTAGATGGGAAGAGGATTGCAAGCCACTAAATGAGGGTGGAGCTGGTTTGAAGAATTTGGCTCTTATGAATTTAGCGTTTCTTATAAAGCAGCATTAGAGGTTCAGATATGAAACGAGTAAATTATGGAGCGAGCTTTTAGTTTCCAAGTATGGCACTCAGACAGGTGAATGGAATATTAAAAAAAGCATCTTTATCATGCTTCTATTGTTTGGAAGGAGATAGTGTTAACCAAACAAATGTTTTGTAGAGGGATTGCCTTCTTGATCAGAAAGGGAAATCACATTTGATTTTGGGTGGACATTTGGTGCGGAGACTAGTCACTGCAAGAGCTCTTCCGTAGACTGGCCAACATTTTCTTGGACAAGTTCATTCTTGCGGATCGTTCTTATTCTACTTGTGGCGGATCGGTGGTTTGGTCTCCTTTGTGTCAGTGGTTTGGTCTCATCTTTTGTAAATTTAGTAAAGTTTGCTAATCTTTCTTCTTCTTTTCTTTTTTCCTTTTTAAATATCGTTGACAGAGATGTGATGGATTTTACCCGAGTTCTATGAGAGAAGCCGCCTCTCAAATGACCTTGGAGCGACTTTTATTGCCCTTATCCCTAAAGATTGAAGAGGTAGAAATGTTGAAAATTTTTAGACCTACAAGTCTAATTGAGAGTCTATACAAAACCCTAGCCAAAGTCCTTGCTCTAAGATTTAGGAGAGTTCTATATCAGATCATCTCGGAGAACCAAAGTGCCTTTGTCGCGAGCAGTTAGAGATAGCGCCCTCATTGCTCACAAATGTGTCGACTCCAGACATAGGGATGGGAAGAGCAGGTTAGTTTGCAAGTTTGATATAGAAGAGGCCTGGATCATGAGGACTAGGAATTTTTAGACTATATGCTCAAGAGGCTAGGATGTGGCCTCAAATGGAGTTGGATCCATTCTTCTATCAGTCTTTTCCATCTTGATCAATGGTTGGCAGAGGGCTTTTCTAAGGCTATTCGTGTCATTAGGCAAGGCGATCCGTCTGAACAAAGATAGGAAATGACTCCACACCTTTCCAGCAAAAGAAGCAATGAATGAAGAGGTGGTCAATCGATTCCTCATTACCCATACACAACAAACATATATTGGGAAGAATCATGGCCCTTCTCTGCAGGTCGTCAATCTTAAGAATTCTCTTATGGCATGCCAACCACACAAAAACTGCTACTCGGAAAAAAGAAAGTTGGGACACCTATTGAAGGGTTAGGATTGAAATAATAAAGAAAGAAGGGTTACGAATTTCCCAACTGAGATTTTTTGGTGCATCAGGCATTCATAAGTGGATCACTGGACAGTGGGTCCACTTTGTACAAACTGAAAGCCTGAAAATTACTGTACAAATATTCAGACTGAGCATTGTATAGTATCTCATTTGGCAAAAGTCATGCCGTCCAAAATTAATGGATCTGAATCCTTTCAGTGTGGTATTAGTGCTACCCAAAATTTTCAGGCACATCAAAATGTATTCTTAGTTACAACTTGCAACTTAGGGGCTGTTTGATTTTTTATTTCCCTGATAAATACTTAGGAAATAGGTCATTATTACTCATTACACCTGTTTGAAAATAGACAGAGTATTTCCACCTTGAAAACCAGTCTAGAAGTGGCTGACTTAAATTCGTGGGCCCTACCATGATGTATGTGCCATCCATCTGTATGACCGGAACATTTTAGGGCATGAGCCCAAAAATGAGGCAGATCCAAAGCTCAAGTGGCCCACATCACAAGAAACAGTGGCCCTAAAACTTCCACCATTGAAAGGTTTTTTTCTTCCTAAGGCCCACAAGATTGTTTATTTGTCATCTAACCCGTTCATAAGGTTACACAGCCATGGAGAAGGGGAAAACACAAATATCATCTTGATCCAAAACTTCTGGGGCCCCCAAGAAGTTTTCAATGATAGGTGTTCAATTCCAACTGTTTCTTGTGGTGTGGCCCACTTATGCTTTGGATCTGCCTCATTTTTTATTTTTTTTGGCTCTTGACCGAAAACCATCTAGCAGAACAGATGGACGGCATGGATAAGCCAAATACATCACAGTGGGCTCCACATGAAATTCACACCCCTCGATTTTAGGGTTCAAAAAGCAAAAACATCAACATCTGCATTGGGAGTAGTGTTGGAATTACATTGGTAAATAGTTATTACATGTTTCCTAGGTATTTACTATTTGAATTAAAAAAACAAACACCCCCTTAGGGATCCTGGTTAATCACATTTAACAGTGCTTGATGATAAAGTATCAACAGTGATTTTGGAAAAAAATGTATTGAAGCAAATCAATGAGAAGAGGCTCCAATATATCATGAATAGATGCCAAGTTAAAGAAATAAAGGCCATCCGCTGATATTTTGTGTACAACATAGTGCCTTATGCTCAAGGCTTTTACAGTTTGCCTGTAAGTAGGCCTTGTCATGAGATCATGTTTTTGATAGGTAAGTTGGAATTGAACCCAAGACCTTAATATTGAAACACATGCTATCTGCCATTGAGCTAGGGGCTCAAACCCTTGGTATAGAATCATTGCTGATCTTCATTTACCAAATCAATGCGAGCTCATTTTCTAGACTAGAAACATGCTGCTTGTCTGATTAAGCTAGGACTTGGTAATTGATTGTTGTGTGTTCTTAATCATGATATGCTTTTGAAAGGTTTAGTCAGTGATGTGCACAGGATTGTGTTCCTTGTATTACTCTGTGGTTGTCATTCTTAATGCATGCTCTTTCTCATGCAAATATCTATTTTCCCTTATCAGAGGCGGCGTCTAATTACACATGCAAATGCGAAGAGCAAAAGTGAGAAGTTTCCTCCTCCACACCAGGATGGAGCACTTGGATTCCCCTTGGGTTCTTCACACCACATGGATCCCCCGTTTGATCCACCAGATGTTCCATTCAGCTCCACATTCGTGTACCAAAAAGGACAAGTGTCAACATGGTCTGGCCCGTTGGTGGAACCAGCAGCTGTCAGCCATCCAAGGCGAAAGAAACATACTGCTGGTGATGCCCATTTGCCAGGTCACCCATCAAGGCCTCCTAATGGTTCACTAATGAAGGAAAATCAGAAAGACAAGGGCAGTCTCCGGGTCAAAGGGTGAGAAAGCATTCTGTAAACACTCTGCTCACACATGTGGGACTTGGTGTCCTTGCTGTATTACACGTTGTTTTTATGTCGGCCTAGAACATAAAAGTGTATGGTGAGGTGAAGTCTCTCTTATTTTTATTCCATTTTGTTTGTCTTAATTTTTTTTTATATTTAATATATATATTATGGCTGCTGCCCTATTTATAGGCCGCAGAAGTTGCTCCCTTAATGTATATTTTGATTATTTTTCTCCATGTTGAAAACTGAATGCTGGCTAGGTTAGTGAAATCTAATAAATCTTTATCACGATTACTATCTTGTATGAGATTTGTGTTTTTCCTGAACTTTGTCTTGTCATCATCCCTCTTTAATCCTGTTTTGGTACTGATTGTTTGCTGAAAAGGCTAATTAATGAGTGTGTGACAATGAATCTGTTGATTCTTCCAATGATTGAAATTAGAGCTACAGAGCATAGTTTAATGGTTGTCTTCAGTGTGTTTTGATGTGTTTGCAACTTTTTGTTTTGGATCATCTAGTTCGTAATTTCATTAGCCACTTGCAGATTTTGGATTGAGGTTGAGGTAGATTGTACTCTTGTGTGACCTTGAGATGACGGTTCAAAGGAAATCAACTTGTGTTTTGAGTGATGATTACATGCCATTTTCAGTTTCTGAAGAATCTGGTTTGAAATGTCTGTTGTCCGTTCTTTTTTTGGTACTTCCACCTTCAGAAGAAAAGGCTAAGGAATTTCATATTTACACCCACCCACCCTTTCTGGGTGCATGAGGAAGTTGATGATCCTCCACCTGAGGATAGTTCAAAGGATAATCGGGTTACAAGCGTGTACAAGAGCAGCCCACATGGTTCAGTGATCCAGACCATTTATTTATGTTTGTGCCACTCTGGATCCTCCTAGATTGGAAAGATGCTAGCTGACAATGGCCATTTTTCAGTTGAATGGGGAAAGCTGTTTCTTTTTTTTTTTTTTTTTCCGTTTTTTGATTATCTATTTGTGGTGCACTAAAGAGGACCCTATTGTGGAGATTTTTGGGGGATGATCTATCCAGGTGGAACCTGACAGACTAATAATGGCCCCCACTTTTACAAACTAGAAACACCCTCTTCCCATGGAGGATCATATAATTCCCTCCTCTGAGACACGCCCGCTTTCTTCTACTCGTGTTTTTTCTCCTTTTCTTTTCCTCTTCTATTCTGATACCAGATGAAAGCGGGAAAAAGGAGTATTCGTGCATCAAAAGAAAAGGGTGTTGTGTAAATGTTGCCTGCGAAATTCATCTACAAGAGATATCCAAGTGTCCTCTAGAATTCCATTAAAATGAAGACAATCCTGGCAAATGTTTAGACGTGTGAAAATCCATGTCATGTTCATGCTCCGACTCTTCAGATTTTTGAGGGCAAGACCATAACAGCAACCTTAAATAGGTGACTTGAGGTCAGTACATGTGGTAAGCAACGAGTGTCATTTCATGGTCCTTCGGATATGGAAAATCAAATCCACCAATTACACACAAAAAAAAAAAAAAAAAACCTATCTATTTTGGTTTGATTCGGAGTCGGTATTTTTCTCATGGACTGAGCCATACACGGCCAACTTTTAACAAATGTGAAACCACAAGGTGTCTCAGAATCCTTCACTGAGGAAGAACCACATAAACGAGCCTGTCCATATGCTCCAAAAAGAGGGCAGATTCTTATTTCGGTCAAACTCAGAAGTAGCCACAAAATTAAAGAAACGCGCATTGCCCATTCCCTACTATAATAACTTATTCTCATTATGGTTGCATCTTGGGAGTCATCTGCATTTGATCCTTCCTAAGGATGAAATAAACCACAGCTCCTTTGCCTCTTGATTTGCAGCTGCATTGACGTTGCACTGCAACTTGGGTTCCAAGTACTGAATCCGATTGACTCAGGCCCCAAGTTAGGGTAGGGATTGGTTGAGGGGTGGAAAATGCAACCCAATTGGAAATCGGGTTGGGTTAGTTCAGGTTAGGCATAATCACATGTATTTGGGTCAGGTAGAGGATTTTGGTTCGGGTTGGTCCTCTGGAGGTTGGGTTGACCTCCACCAAACTAACCCGCCCAAGTTGCACCCCCTTCATTGACCATAGAGAGCCAGCAGGACTGTCGCCAAGCTTCCAACGATAAGTTACATTCTGGGCTTTAATGGCTTCGTCAGCCTCTAGCAATCTGAAATTGACAAAAGCAAAACCTCTGTGATCTAGCAGCCCTTCAAGTTGCTTAAAATCTGTCATTCATCTGGCACATTTTGATATTTCCAACAGAGACAAGATTCTGGAAACCCTCAGATATCATCGATCACAGAAAAAAAAAAGGGAATAAAACGGGGGAAAACAATTTCACATGGGCTTCCCGTTCCTAATTTAACCACTTGTTCACTTTGGTATCTGTTGAGCCCTGCTTGCAGGTGACTCATTTGAGAAACCGTTGTTCATAAAGCAGGCCCACCTGTATGAGGGTGCAAGAGCCAGGCAGCCCAGTCATTGGGTGGGCTATGCAGGTATGAAAAAAACTAGATACTAAAACATCCAAGTGGGGCTGCACGATGGGCGGTCCAGGTCTCATATGTCTGGTGCCCTGGCGGGCGTATGACTCCAAGGAAGCATCCAACATGAGTGCTCGCTTGAGCTTTTCTTATTAGAAAACTGGTATCGACTCCTGTGATGCTCCAAAGGACATTAACATCACAGGGATAAGGCACCATTAACTATAGGAGAAATGAATTAAGGTGCAGGTGATACTAAAGGGTGTATGACTCCAATTTTGAAAGCATCCACAGAACGGTTAACATGAGTGCTTGATTGAGCTTTTCTTAACAGAAAATTGGATTTGACTCCTGTGAAGCTCCAAAGGACATTAACATCACAGGGATAAGATACCATTAACAATAGTATAAGTGAATTAAGGTACGCCAAATAGAAATATTACAGCAATGATCGCATTTTCATTAACCAAGAATGCCTGCGGCTCTGACTCTGCGTTTATTTACTAAGATAAAGGAATACCCGAAGCAGCAATTGCAAGTAAAAGGTATGATGTGTATCTTGGATGATGACCTTCTTTGAGCTCCAATCGAAGCTGTTCCAGAAATGAAGGTTTGTAACTACCATAGTAAGGATTTCAGCTTGAAGTTGCCTGATTCTCAGCATGTAATATCTTCTTCCCTAATTAGATCTTTCAGACTCATCGTCACCTCCAAACCCATGCTCAAAAGTGACTCAACCATGGTAGTGATGTCACTTCTCAAGGACTTGGCCAGTGCCTGTTTGCAATAGTAGAAAGAAATATAATAATATAGAAGACAAAATAACAGAAGGAAGAAACAACTTAGTTTAGGGTGCATTTGGATTTGGGGGAGGGAAAATTCAACGCATTTCAGGTCAGACCTAAAATGCATAGAATCTTGATTTGGGGCCAAAATAAAAAAAAGTTGGCAGGAAATGGATGTATACCTGATGCAGTTTCCACCATCCACACTGCCAGTATGGATGGTGGAAACTGCATCAAGTATAACAATACTTGTGCAAACAAGGTGAGCAAAAAGAGGAATGAGAACAAGAAGCCCTCCTTTTAAAGCTGAGAAACAGAGAATAGCTTTTGATATCATCTGGCATTCAACAAGTGAGATATTATATATGTTTAGAATTGATTTTGTTCTTGCTGAACGAAAAAGAAATTAGTTCTATCATTACTTCTGAAAGAAGAGATTGATCTAGTAACAGAATTGGAGACAGGTGACAAGAATGCAAACTGTGAAGAGAACCTCCCAAATTGGGATTTTTTTTTTTCTTCTTTAAGAATAAATGTGAGTAGGGCTGTCAACAGGCCGGGCCTGGGGTTGGGCTTGTCCCAGATTCTGAACTGTTTCGGGCTGGGCCGTCGGGCTGGGCCTATTCAAAATTTTGATTTTGGCAAGCCCGAGCAGGGCCTTTTTTTTTTTTTTTTTTGAGAGAGAGCGATAACTATATTGATAATTAAAACGGAGTACAAGAAAAGAGGGTCCTCCCACTGAGATAGTGAAAGGATTAACCTCTGATACGAAGCATATTACAACCCTTTTTAAGTTTACAAAATTAGAGGCCCACTGGGCTAAATACTGCTGGACTTTCTGGACTGTTGATCCCGCCGAGTTGGATGTTCCGTTGAAACATCTCCCATTCCTTTCTTCCCACACCAACCACCAAACAGCCAATAGGCTCATTCTCCAAACTGTAGTTCTTTGTTTTCCTAATTTTGGCCCATGCCAAGCTTTTAGCAGACAATCAGAAGAATTTGGAAAGCACCAGGGAATATTGAAGGAGTTTAGAATAGCTGTCCACACCTGGTTAGTAAAGGGACAATGAATGAATAGGTGGTCCACCGATTCTTCATCAGCCATGCAACAGAGACAAATGTTTGTAATTATCATACCCCTTTTCCTCAAGTTATCTACGGTCAACACTTTCTTGTTTCCAACTAACCAGCTGAATACCACAATCTTTGGAGGGACTTTTAATTTCCACACTTGGCCTGTCATAGCCTTTTCTGCAGTTGAAATGTTCCTGTCTATTAAATTATATAAAGATTTAACCGAGAAAGAAACTGAGCTGTCGATTCTCCATACTAGCCTGTCTTCACTCATCTGGTCAGGCTTACAACTGATGATGCAACGTTGAAGAGCCGCAAATTCTCCACACTAGCCTGTCTTCACTCATCTGGTCAGGCTTACAACTGATGAAGCTTTCTTCTGCAAGTGGGATTCCAAACAGTTTCGTCCCCAATTTTAGCATAGCAGTCAGCCACCAGAATGGATAGGTTCAAGGCAAGGCGATACATATTCGGGAAGTCTTCTTTTAAAGATGAATCCCCCACCCATATATCTTCCCAGAAGCGGGTGTTGTCGCCTTTTCCTATAGTAATGCCAAAACCTTTAAGACCTCCCTTTTTAAAGATAGAATACCTCTCCAGAGAGCTGAGGCTTTGTAAACAGAGGATTCCTTTGTCCACCAACCTCCCTCTGAGCTGCCGTACTTGCTTTTAATAAGCGAGTTCCACAACGTCTGATCAGGGTCGAATATTGCATATCAGACCCCAGCAATTGCCTAATTTTACATACATGATAATGTTTAATGTCAGATTTTAATTATATTTTTGTTACAGGAGGAAATCAGGAGCGTTAATTGGAAATTAATGTTAAAGGCATGGATTTGACGCTCCAGAGTCTCCAGAGCACGGGATGGACTCTAGAGAACCAATGGTGAAGAATATACACGCCTGGGATCGGAGGAAAGCAAGCCAAAGGGGCCCGAAAAGGGTCCAGAATGCAAGATCACATGGTTCCCGCCATCCGATCAGTTCGAGACTTCATACATAAGATGAGGGCAATAAATTAACCATACATATCAAGTTTCAGCTCTTGGATCACTATGGAAGTGCCCCAACGGTCAGATCAGCCCCCTAAAATCATCACTTCAGGCCCACCTGATATCTGGAAGTACTTCAATTTTGGTGTCAACCCTTTAAACTAGAAGCTACAGCAAATGGATGGATTGGATTTAACAAAGACATTACAGTGGGCCTTGTACGTGTGGCATGTGCACGGAGCGCAGGTGTAGCCGCGCCACACCGGACCGATTACAGCGGTCAGCGAGCCGCTGACCCGCGCTCGACCTCTCCTTCTCAAAAACGCACTCGCCATTACAGCGTTAACGCTGCCCGATCGGACGGTCGGGTTGTGGGTCCACACCGTCCATCAAACCTCCAATCCAGACCGTCCATTGTCCCTCTAAGGTCCATATTACCGTTGCCTAGGTGGCGAAATTGCGAGAGGGAGCGACGATCAGAATCCATCCATTCAAACGCAGGTTGGACGGTGAGTTTAGAACTCTAGTGGGCACACCGAAAACAATTGAAACCGGACATCCCGGACGGTTTTAGCTGGGAGTCGAATGAACGGAGTGGATTCCGCCGTGGATTCCGATCACGGACCCCACCAGACGTCGGCGAATCCACGTCCCCTCGTTTCTCGCGTCCGCGTAACCCGACGGGCCGGTCCGTTTTGCGAAGAGTTGTGGGCCCCACACATGGCCCGTACGGACAATCCGATCCGTCCATCGTGTAGAGGGCCATGAATACTACAAAACCATGCTGATAGTTCACTCCCATGCGTACACACGTGTGCGGTACAGAGGCCACAAAAGGGCTACCCGGCGACGTTCAAATCTGATCTTTTCGAGATTTCTTCTGTGGGCCACGCTAATGGACCTTCAAAACCACCCATTCTTGACTGAAATTTCGTCCTGAATCTAATGGACGGGGTGGATTTTCCAGAAAACACCTCTGTGGGGCCCACCGATCACGGTTGCGAAAATCTGCACTTCGAGTCCGTCTACGACTCTGCCACCGATTCCAGCCATCCAACAGCTATAAAAAGGAAGTTTTGGACGTGGGGAAGGCATTCAGATTGAGGGAATTTGAGATCCAGATCCAGGGAGAGGAGAAAGAGAAGGAAGAAGAGAGAGAGATTGTTCGGTTTGGTGTTTTATTTTATGAATTTTATTTAATATTTTTTATGAATTTTATGGGTCACTAATCTCTCAGCTAGGGCTGAGATGAAGCCCCTAATTTGATTAACTCTTGTATTGGTTGATTTACTTTGAATTTTAATTAATTTATTTTTTTTCTCTAAGTGGGCTTGACGGGTTTAAATTCCATACTTCTCCATCTATGAACTTGATCAAAGTATATAGATGGATGTTGTTTGGATGCTTATTACAGGTGCTTGGGTCTGATCAAGAACAAGTTTCCTATAGAGGAAGAAACAGGGTGCTTTAATGAATGTACATTCCATGTGCCCACCAAGGACATGGGATCATTATTCATGGCATTGCTCAAAAGAATTAGACAGTCTGTATGCCCGATTTAGGACACAGATTGTGCTTTCTCTATTTAAGTGGTATCAATCTATATCAAGGTGAATCAACAGACAAAACAAGGGTTAGGATAATTAGGGGTGGATTCGAAAGTCCTAGTGCTTTCTCTCTGATTGAATTTTCTTCCTCTGTTCTTAATTGTTTTTCCTAAAATTGTGCTTAGCATTTAGTTCATTATTCATTGGATTAGTTAAGAAGAATCATAGATTTGAATTGTGACAACCAAATCCTCGTGGGATTCGACCTCGATCTTACCGAGTTTATTACTACATCACAACCCTATACTTGGGGAGTGAACAAGTTTTTGGCGCTAGCGTTCTTTGGGACTGCTTTCCCAAATTGAATTTAGGATTCTCTCTTATCATAATTCATAGTCTTAGGATTTTACTAACTTAGGTTAAAGTTTTTATTTTATTTTATTTTTATTTTATTTTTAGAAATTAACCATTGCTTAGGATTCTTCTATCATTATTTTAGGAAACCTAATTTGTTTTTTTTTTTTTTTTTTTTTTTTTTTTACAGGAATTGAGGAAGGAAGCTACTAAGTGAAGGAGGAACACTTAAATTTTCTGACATCAATCATCTCCTTTTCCGGGTTCTTTCTTCCCATTCTCACTTACATAGTTTTAACTTGTTTTTTTTTTAATAGCATAATTTCTAGTTCTAGTTTTCTTTCTCTTAGGTTGTTACTTAGTTTATGCTAGGACGTAGATCTATAGATAAAGAACTAGCACCTTTTGATCCCGAAATAGAAAGAACATTCCATAGAAGATTGAAAGACATCCCAGGTTGAAATGGCGAAGAGAATGGAACTAAAACTCTTAGAGATTATTCACTCTGTCCAATTCAATGCGCCTTCATGCATAGTGTTGCCCACCACCACGGCAAAGACACTTTGAACTCAAGACTGGGTCATACGATTGTTGCCTTCCTTTTATGGGTTGGACAAGGAGGACCCATATCATCATGTGAAAGAATTCCTAGACATTTGCTCCACCTTTAAATTCCAAAACTTCTCGAGACGATTCGATCCGCCTACGCCTTTGTTTCCTTTTTCTTTGAAGGATAAGGCGAAAGTATGGTTGAATTCTCTAGAAGTTGGGTCTATCACTACATGGGACCAATTGTCTAGAAAGTTCTTAAACAAGTTCTTCCCTCATCCACAAAACTAATGCTCTCCGTAGAGAAATCACTAATTTCACACAAAAAGAGGAGAGCACTTTCATGAATGTTGGGAAAGATGGAAGGACTTGCTTCTTAAATGTCCACACCACGGTTTGAGAGAAGTGGCAACAAGTGCAATACTTTTATGACGGTCGACACCCCGGAACCGTCGCATGGTTGATGCTACCAGTGGAGGGTCCTTCATGACCAAAAGCGATACCGAAGCATGGAAATTCTTTGAAACCTTGTGTGAAAACTCCCAGCAATGGGACTATTCAGATAGAGGTGAAAGAAGTTCCCAACCACAAAAGAGAGGTGGTATATATGAGATAGGAGTCGTGCCAGAGTTGTGCGCCAAACTTGATAACCTGACAAAGAAAGTTGATGCTCTGGTATTAAATAATGGACCTCCACAAACAGCTCAAGTGGAGGCATGTGCCACATGTTCTAGTCCTGCCCAGTCTTGTCCATCTGGGGCAGCATCCCCAGAACTTCTCTCTGAACAAGTTCATGCTATGAACACTTTTCAAAAACCAGGAATGATCCTTACTCAAACACATACAACCCGGGTGGGCTAGGCATCCAAATTTTTCTTGGGCAAAAGGACCACATCAAGGAGGACCATCTGGAAATCCTCCCATGCAACCGCACCTCCAAGTTGGCAGTCAACAAATTCCGCAATATCAACAACTGCCTACACAATCAAGGAACCCATCTCTTGAGGATACACTTCATCTTTTCATGCAGAGTTCTCTCCAATTCCAAAAAGATACCCAACAAACCTTATCGCCAACCAGAAAGCTTACATGCAAATGCACAATCCATTGCTAAGTGGAAATACAAATGGGTCAACTAGCTGCCACAATGAGTGAGAGAGAGAAGGGCAAGTTCCCTAGCCAACCTGAGGCTAACCCAAAGGGACAGTATGAGATTGGCTCTAATTCTAACCAAAGGCAATATCATGAGCAAGCCAAATCAATCATTACCCTTAGGTCAGGCAAGCAGATTGATAACAGAATAGAGATGCCTGGGGATGATTCAAATTCTAAAACAGAAGATCAAGATGAAGCAGAGGGGCACACCAATGCATCCAAAGTCCAAAAACTCTCTGACTCTCCAAGAGCCGCTGACGTGCCACCTTACGTGCCCAAAGCACCTTTTCCTCAACGTCTGGCACCAATGAAGAAAAGAAACAATTTTGATGAAATCCTGGACGTGTTTAAAAAAGTGCAAGTCAACATTCCGTTGCTTGACGCTATCAAGCAAGTCCCTCCTTACGCTAAGTTTCTTAAAGATTTATGCACTCAGAAGCGTAAGCAGAATGTTCATAAGAAGGTCTTCCTTGCAGAAAGCTCAGCTCCATGATTCAACATAACACCCCTCCTAAATTTAGGGATCCAGGAGCCCCCACCATTTCTTGCGGCATAGGAGATCATAAGATCGGGAAAGCATTGCTTGATTTAGGGGCGAGTGTTAATTTGTTACCTTATTCGGTTTATGAGCAGCTAGGACTTGGTGAGTTGAAACCGACTAAGGTAACATTACAACTGGCTGATAGATCTGTCAAGGTTCCCCGGGGTGTTATTGAAGATGTGCTAATCCAGGTTGATAAATTCTATTTTCCAGTGGATTTCATAGTTATAGATACTCAGCCTGTCCAGAATCTTCACAGTCAGATCCCAGTCATCTTGGGTCGTCCATTTTTGGCCACATCTAATGCTATTATAAATTGCCGTAATGGAGTTATGAAATTGTCCTTTGGTAACATGAATATTAAACTCAATGTTTTTAATGCAAGACAACAATCCGCAGATTTGGATGACATATTTGAAGTGGACATGATCGAGAGCCTTGTGCAGGACTCCTTCCGTACATCTTATGAAGATCCACTTGAGACCTGCTTAGCATAAGCTGGCATGGACTTTAACATCGATAGTCCCATCCATGAAGTCAATGCACTGCTCGACTCTACTCCTATCTTGGAGACTGAAAAATGGAGAGCCAAAGTGGAACCTCTTCATCCCTCTGAGACGCCTCCTGACAGCACAGTTTCGAACTCTGAGAAGACAAAGATGCAAGCAGGCTGCTTAATTTTCTTAGAACATATAAGGCAGCAATTGAAAGGAAGATAGTGGAAATACAGGGAGTATGTCCCACGATATGCATGGATCATGCTGTGGAAATGTCGCGTGAACTGCAAGGGAAGCGTGATCCTCACATGGAAGAAGTCGTGCGAACAGAAGTTCTTAAATTATTTGACGATAGTGTCAGTTACCTCATTGCAGATAGCACAGCTCATGGGAACTCACATCACTTGTCTGGGATCGGTTAATCAAGGTATTGAGGTAATTTCTTTGGCGGACCCTGGTTATAAAGATTTTTTTTCATGGTCCGTTCTTGTCTAGCTGAAGACGTTAAACTTAGCGCTCCTGAGAGGCAACCCAGCCTTTTTATTTTTCTTTTCATTTTTCTAGTTAGTTAGTTCAATGTTTGTGGGTAACATTACTGCAAACCCTCACGAGACTACAACTCGTCCACTAGGGGTAACCTAGGGGTTTAAAGGCTTGTTGCATGCGCTAAATGCAATCGAGAGCACCTGCGAAAGTGGTATAGGTAGGATCTTCTTTTATTTTTCTTTTTGTTATTTTTTCTCATGTTGATTTCTCTCTTGTGCTAACCTGTTCTGCGATGATATTTTTTTTTTTCTCTGAGGAAGCTTCTTGATTCTCCGTCCAGGTACTATCTTTCCCTCATTCCTCTTTGATTATTCATTGTCCCATGTGCATTGTTTGCTTATTTCTTTTACATTGAGGACAATGTTGATTTTAGGTTGGGGGTGGGAGATTAGGTTACCTAATCAGTATTTTCTTGGTCTTGAGCAAAATTTGTGAAAATTTTAAAATTTTTCCTGGAATTTCTATTGAATTCAAAGTGATTTTGAAGGATAGTTGTGATTTTAACATTATAAGATACGTGATAGGTAACTTATGACTCTTGGATTCGGCCATCTGCTTGATTTCACAGTCAATTTTGACTTGTTAATCCATGATTAGAAGTTGTAAACATTGATTGAGCCATGATTCCACATATCACATCTTGCTTACACATTAAGTGTTGGTTCGATAACTGAATGATTAACTTAGTAAAAAGAAGAATTAAAAGGCTAAATCTTCATCATAGGTTTGCTCCCTATAGGTGTGGATTTGATTCTCCATAGTTGACATATGAAAAAAAAAAAAGTTAAGCGACAAGTTTTCGCCATAGGTTTGCTCCCTATAGGTGAGAATTTGATTCCCCTCAGTTACTGCTCGTAAAGAAAATCAAAAGATGGTAACATGAAAAGTTAATCTGTGAGATAAGTGTTGGTTTCAAGTTTTGATTGTCACGAATTATCACGAAATTGACAATTGGATCTCTTACTGATTGTAAGTCGAGATTATACTTTACACTCGTGGAACTCAATGTTTAGGAATGCTCTAATTGATGGATTAATATTTTGAACTTGATTATGAAGTTTACTGTAAGCTTGATTCCGAGAGAAAAATTCCACACACCAGTCATGAATCTTAGAATTTTCACATCTCAGCTATCTGTTCACAAGTCACTTGAGTTTACAGGAATTGTCTTTTATTTCTGAAATTATTTTTCGCATGTTTTGCTCGGGACTAGCAAAATGCTGGTTGGGGGTTGTGATCGGGTCGAATAATATGCATATCGGACCCCAAAGAATTGCCTAATTTTACATACATGATAATGTTTAATGTCGATTTTAATTATATTTTTGTTACGGAGAGGAAATCGGGAGCGTTAATTGGAAATTAATGTTAAAGGCATGGATTTGACGCTCCGAGTCTCCAGAGCACGGGATGGACTCTAGAGAACCAATGGTGAAGAATATACACGCCTGGGATCGGAGGAAAGCAAGCCAAAGGGGCCCGAAAAGGGTCCAGAATGCAAGATCACATGGTTCCCGCCATCCGATCAGTTCGAGACTTCATACATAAGATGAGGGCAATAAATTAACCATACATATCAAGTTTCAGCTCTTGGATCACTATGGAAGTGCCCCAACGGTCAGATCAGCCCCCTAAAATCATCACTTCAGGCCCACCTGATATCTGGAAGTACTTCAATTTTGGTGTCAACCCTTTAAACTAGAAGCTACAGCAAATGGATGGATTGGATTTAACAAAGACATTACAGTGGGCCTTGTACGTGTGGCATGTGCACGGAGCGCAGGTGTAGCCGCGCCACACCGGACCGATTACAGCGGTCAGCGAGCCGCTGACCCGCGCTCGACCTCTCCTTCTCAAAAACGCACTCGCCATTACAGCGTTAACGCTGCCCGATCGGACGGTCGGGTTGTGGGTCCACACCGTCCATCAAACCTCCAATCCAGACCGTCCATTGTCCCTCTAAGGTCCATATTACCGTTGCCTAGGTGGCGAAATTGCGAGAGGGAGCGACGATCAGAATCCATCCATTCAAACGCAGGTTGGACGGTGAGTTTAGAACTCTAGTGGGGCACACCGAAAACAGTTGAAACTGGACATCCCTGGACGGTTTTTAGCTGGGAGTCGAATGAACGGAGTGGATTCCGCTGTGGATTCCGATCACGGACCCCACCAGGACGTCAGCGAATCCACGTCCCTGTTTCCGCGTCCGCGTAACCCGACGGCTGGTCCGTTTTGCGAAGAGTTGTGGGCCCCACACATGGCCCGTACGGACAATTTGATCCGTCCATCGCGTAGAGGGCCATGAATACTACAAAACCATGCTGATAGTTCACTCCCATGCGTACACACGTGTGCGGTACAGAGGCCACAAAAGGGCTACCCGGCGACGTTCAAATCTGATCTTTTCGAGATTTCTTCTGTGGGCCACGCTAATGGACCTTCAAAACCACCCATTCTTGACTGAAATTTCGTCCTGAATCTAATGGACGGGGTGGATTTTCCAGAAAACACCTCTGTGGGGCCCACCGATCACGGTTGCGAAAATCTGCACTTCGAGTCCGTCTACGACTCTGCCACCGATTCCAGCCATCCAGCAGCTATAAAAAGGAAGTTTTGGACGTGGGGAAGGCATTCAGATTGAGGGAATTTGAGATCCAGATCCAGGGAGAGGAGAAAGAGAAGGAAGAAGAGAGAGATTGTTCGGTTTGGTGTTTTATTTTATGAATTTTATTTAATATTTTTATGAATTTTATGGGTCACTAATCTCTCGGCTTTGAAATTTGAGATGAAGCCCTAATTTGATTAACTCTTGTATTGGTTGATTTACTTTGAATTTTATTAATTTGTTTTTTTTTCTCTAAGTGGGCTTGACGGGTTTAAATTCCATACTTCTCCATCTATGAACTTGATCAAAGTATATAGATGGATGTTGTTTGGATGCTTATTACAGGTGCTTGGGTCTGATCAAGAACAAGTTTCCTATAGAGGAAGAAACAGGGTGCTTTAATGAATGTACATTCCATGTGCCCGACCAAGGACATGGGATCTGTTATTCATGGCATTGCTCAAAAGAATTAGACAGTCTGTATGCCCGATTTAGGACACAGATTGTGCTTTCTCTATTTAAGTGGTATCAATCTATATCAAGGTGAATCAACAGACAAAACAAGGGTTAGGATAATTAGGGGTGGATTCGAAAGTCCTAGTGCTTTCTCTCTGATTGAATTTTCTTCCCTGTTCTTAATTGTTTTTCCTAAAATTGTGCTTAGCAGTTTAGTTCATTATTCATTGGATTAGTTAAGAAGAATCATAGATTTGAATTGTGACAACCAGTCCTCGTGGGATTCGACCTCGATCTTACCGAGTTTATTACTACATCACAACCCTATACTTGGGGAGTGAACAACGTCCCACTTTCTGTTCCTTGTCTCCAAGTCCATTTGCCTAGAAGGGCCCTGTTCATGGTTTTTAGATCTCTGACCCCTACGCCACCTTCTTGCACTTGCTTACACACCTCCTTCCATTCGACCAAATGGAATTTCTTGTCCTCCTTTCCATGCCACAAAAAATCTCTTCTTAGTCTATCAAGAGTTACCAAAATCGACACCGGGCATTTGAATAAGGACATGAAATACAGTGGCAGATTAGACAGGGCTAATTTAATCAAAGTAAGATGACTCTCCAGTGATAAATATCAGCATTTCCATCTGGCTAGGTATTTCTCAAACCTTTCGATAATTGTCCCATAAGCGCTTTGGAGGTTTTCCTATACATAGAGGAAGGCTGACAAACGTTGTCGGTAAATTTCCCATCGGACAGTCGAAATTGTCAGCATAGCTTTGAGTCTCTTCATCCTTCATGTTAACGCCAAACATCTTGGATTTTGCTAGATTGACTTTGAGACCCGAAACTACCTCGAAACATCGAACTATTGTTCGCAAATTGCTGACTTTACCTTGCTCTGCTTCACAAAATATAAGTGTGCCATTAGCGAGCTGGATGTGGGATATCGAGTTCTCCATTCACTTCACCTTAAAGCCATTGATAATGCCTTCTTGACCCTTTCTCAGCATTCTGGATAACGCCTTGCCGACTATTAAGAATAGAAACGGGACAGCGGGTCACCATGACGCAACCCTCTTGAGCCGCTAAAGAAACCTTTTGGGGATCCATTGAGTAAGACCGAGAAGAAAGCGGATCGAACACATTCCCCCATCCATCCTATCCACTTGTCTTCGAAACCCATTCGGCCCAACATGTATTTGAGGAAAGTCCAATCTACGTGTTCGTAAGCTTTTTCGAGGTTAAGCTTGCACAGAAGACCCTTGGAACCGGATCTATTTCTCGAATCCAAACATTCGAACGCTATGAGGGCACTATCTATGATTTGTCTTCCTGGAATGAATGCGCTTTGGTTGTCGGAGATGAATTTTCCTAACACCCCTTTTAGGCGGGATGCCAAAACTTTAGCCAGAATCTTGTAAGGGCCACCTAGAAGGTTGATCGGTCTATAGTCTATCAAGGATTTTGCTCCCGAACATTTTGGAATAAGCGCAATGAAAGAGGTCCCCAGTTCTTTTGATAAACGACCTCTGTCATGAAATTCAGAGATGAAGTCCATAACATCTCCCTTCAAAACTTCCCAGAAAGTTTGGAAAAAACTTATTGGAAAACCATCTGGACCAGGAGCCTTGTCTCCATCCAAAGCATCCAGCGCTCCTTTTACTACTTCTAACGAGAATGTCGATTCGAGGAACCTGACTTCCTCAACATAAATACGTTTGAACTGGAGACTGTCTAACTTGGGTCTAGACCACCCTTCTTCTCGAAACAGACTTCTGAAATAGCGAATTGTTTCTTCTGCTATTCTATTTTTGTCCTCTGTACGAACCTCGTCCATCACTAGGCTGATGATTTTATCGTTTCTAGCACAAGCAGAAGCTATAGAGTGAAAAAATCTCGTATTTTTATCTCTCTTTTATCCATTTGCTCCTCGATTTTTCCCTTCATGAGATTTCATCTTTGAGAACCTTGGCAGAATAGTTTTGGAGTAGCTGTATTCTAGCCCACTGGTCTGATGACTTCTGATCTTCTTCAACTTTGGAGTCTATTGACTGCAATTCGGCGAGAATGTCGCTCGTTTCCAACTCCCTCTTTCGGAGCTCAACTGCTTTCCACTCCTTTATTTTTGTTTTCATAAGTCTCAATTTTCTGCACAGTCTGAATCCCGCATAGCCTTCTACTTTGATTTCTGACCACCAATCTTGGATTTGCTGTTGAAAACCTTCTATCTTCAGCCAAGAAGTATCAAACTTGAACGGTTTTGGGCCCCAGTTTTCCTCATCAACTGAAAGGATGAGTGGACTGTGATCGCATGTAGGTCTCGGGAGGAGGGATTGAGAGACCGAAGGGAAGGCTTCAATGCAATCTGGCGAGACTAAGAATCTGTCTAACCTCGCAAGAATCAGGTTCGTCCGTTTGTTTGACCAGGTGAATCTGGACCCTATCAATGGAAGATCCACCAATGCATGATCGTCGATCCAGCTGGAGAAAGTCCGCATAGCAGCAGAGATAGGACCCCCTTTCGATTTGTCCTCTGCAAATCGCGTTGTGTTGAAGTCTCCCCCTATGCACCAAGGCCCGCTGAATTTTTGCCTAAATGTGGGAATGTTAACACAACTGATCAAATAGCCTAAGCTGGCTGAGTTTTTAAATTTCAAACAAGTGTTCCGAAAGCCATGCAGGTCTCCACCATCAATTGCTAGTGAAGTTGAAGAAGACGAGCTATAAACGATGATCTTTGCAAGAGAATGAACACCAATTTAAACTCAATGACAAGCTCTTTTGGAGCCGAGTGGGATTGATGCAAGAAAATGGCCACACAAGCTGATTAATGAAGAATTTAAGAATCAAACCATTTAAATTGTTTATATTGATGATTTGGACCAAATCCGTGATTTAATGATCAATAGTTAGATTATATTGTGAGGTTGAGACGATCAATGGACAATTATTATATTTCTAGGATTTGTTATATTTAGTCATCAAGGTTTGATTAAGTTTTTAATAATATTCCTTTTCTTTTTGTATTTTCGTCACTTTTTTTTGGTGGGCCACTTTTGAGGCACCAAACGATGTCCGAATGATATGAGTTTGGTTCCGTTTGATAGTCCATTGAGTTAGCTTTCAAACGAAGGTAAGATCATGCAATTTTGATTCCATTTGAGTTATGGCCCCTTCAAACAAGGCCCATGTGGTAGTAACAGGATTAATGGGATTCAGGGGCATTTTGATCATTTTTTGTTATTGGGGCTTCTTTACTTGGTTTAAGCTATATAAAGCTATGTTATGGACATGTAATGCATTACCATGATAATTTGAATAAAACTTCTTTGTTTTGTTGTTTCTTTATTTGGTAGAGGATTTGGAGAGGGGTTTTCGCAGTCTTTATTATTCGGCTAGAGGATTGTTGGATTCTTTCCCACAATCTCTTTCTTCTTTTCTTTGATCTATTTGCATCCCATTTAGCAGTTTGCATTAGCTATGATGATGGATTTATGTATTTCTATTAATGTCTCCTATAGATCTTCCACATTTTCTATATAGGTAAATGGTACTATGAGTTCGACCTCATGGGAACTTCCCATGAGGTCGAGCTGTGAGGGCCCCACCTTGATGTGTGTCGAACATCAACACCATGCATTTGATGGGTCCCCTTTAGGTTAGGGGATATCCCAAAAATCAGCTGTATACAGAACTCATGTGGGTCATACCATCTAAAACCATGTGAAGACATGCCTAAAACTTATAAAAGTACTTGGTGGGGCCCACCTGAGTTTTGGATGCGGCTGAAACTTGGTTTGACCCCTCATCCAATTGGGACACACACAATGGATGGTCTGGATTTGTGAACCACAACTAGGTGGGCCTAATAAATGATTAATGATGTTTTAATGGGAGGATAACCCCTCTCAACTGTTATATGTGGTGTGGCACACCCAAGTCATAGATTGACTTGATTTTTAAACCCATCGGCCACAATGGAATGATGCATCTGACTGATGGGGTTGATGTTTTGACACACACGGTGGGGCCTACACAGCTCAACCTCATGGGAAGTTCCCATGAGGTCGACCTCAGTACCATTTCCCTTCTATATATTCCCGTCATTCTCAATGAAATAAACATAATACGTTCTACAAAATGTAGTCCCTAAATTATAATGAGTTGAATTGGCCAAATTCTGTGTCAACTTAGCAACTCGCTAACACTGATTCACACCAAGTAGCACATTACTATATCCTTTTTACAACAGAAATTTCATAATCACATCACATCTGCTAAAAGTTACCTTCCAGTTTTCTTTCTTTTGCTTCTTTATCACCTCCAAAGGCCACTCACTCCCCAACCTCTGAAGCTCAGCTGCAATGTGTTTCTTTTTCCAGTCAGGAAGAGTCTGTTGCACAAACATAGTAATTCAAAAGATATCAACTAATCATTCAATATCTAAAATGATATCAAGTGATTACGGATTTATGATTCTGTTTTGTTCATAAAAGAATAAGAAATAAAAAGTGTATCCAGATAACTACAAATATATGAATAACATATATATAAACAAAAATTTTCCCTCATGGTTATGTCAACATGTGCTACATGGGTGTTGAACATGATGTTTCATCCCCTAGTGATCAGGGTTATCAAGACCCTAAACTGATTTACAATTTACAGTTAGAAGTTACTTATTATGAAAAAATAAGAATAATATCAGTAATTTTCACACATAATATGAACGCAAGTACAAAAAAATATTCACCTGGTTGAGCATGTGAATGATGGTAGCAGCATTCTCAGGTTTATGTTCAAGTAGATATCCCTGCAACAAATAAATAAATAAATAAAAAGGAACACGAAATACAAGTCTTTGGAAGCTGACCACTGATGCACTATCAACGTAAGATGTGATGCGATCCTAATAACGTCATCTGATTTTGAATGATGATCAGATTCACACAATGCCAGTATGGAACGCGTGCAAGATCCAAGCTTTCCATTAGGTAGGCCACAATGTTTAGATCCTCTGGCTTAAAAATCGGGCCATCTACACTCTTCAGGTGGGTCACAATGTACAAACAGATAGGCAGTTAAAACTAGCCATCCATTTGTTTACTACACTATGGCTCACCTGAGTGAAATAGCCTTAGGCTGGAAGAACGGTGTGCCCCATGGCCACCTGCTGTGAAGATTGCATCTTGCTCACGTGGCCATAATGGCACGTGCTTGTGTGTGGATGGGCAAGGTTCCACTACATGCGTGCGATCTTCGTGAACTTCTTATAAACATTTTACTAAAATATAAGAACCACTATCTACACCCACTTTGACAGAGAAATACCCCCGTCCTTTCAACAATTGGTTATACAACAGGGTACTATCTTTTTATTATTGTATAACCAAAATCTGAAAGGATGGGTGTACTTAGCAGTTTGAATGGGTGCTGCTAGAACTTCCTAAAATATATATATTTACATAATGGATAACATACACATCAACTTCTTAAGATGATTACCATTTACTGACTTAGGTAATCTCTTATGACATGATACAACATTATTTAGTGAAACTCAATCCACTATCTTTATGGGAGGGTTACCATTTAGAATATCATTTGCATGAATCAATATAATAGGAATATCTATATTCAGTTGTGAGACACTACCGAAACTGATTTCATCTTCGTAATTACTTGATTGTCCCCGGAAAAAGAGTGCAAAGAAATAAACCATGATCAATGGTTCAATGGTTATAATATTCACTCATCCTTCCAAAAAAAAAAAAAAAAAAAAAAATTCAAAATCTTTCAAGATGCTAGACCAAAAATCACAATGTAACTTGATTTTCTTTGCATGTAACAAAATAAAAATTCAGGTCTACCTGGTAGCAATTCCGCTATCCAGTCCCCAGCCTGAGTAGACGATTGATGTCAGGTGGGGCAGTCGATTGTTGAACTTTCACCAAGCAATCATAAGAAGTCCTGTTTTGACAGGATTCATAAAGCCTACCAGAAATAGCAGGGACAATGCTATGATAACGATGATGATGATGAATCACGGCATAATTGTCAATCCCAAGTTTACAGGTGCCAAGTTGCGGCTTGTCGGTGGTAGACAGATTCTGTTTCAACACTGAGATCATGGGATCGGGTGCCCATGTAGTGTGGGTGTGTGTGTAAAAAAAAGAAGTTCCAGCTTGTCAAGAGACTGACCCCAAATTCACAGCATTAGCACTGTAGCAGTTGAACCCATTGAAACTGTCATCAATAGGGCAACTTCATTACAAAAGCAACTACATCACAGAGGAGGTGCCGTTTTCCAAGCTATAGTAGCTCCTACATAAAATATGAATCCCTGAGTCGGGAGTAGAATCCACTGGTATCTAAAGACTTCTTGCTTTTTAAGTGTCAAACTACCATTGGAGTGCCCGCCTTTTTTCAAGCTCAAATAGTTGAGCCCTAAATCAAATGCACGTCAAATGACAAGTGTTCGCTGTTTGCAACAGAGTCGGAATTCCACCTTGAAAAAATTGGGCAAACTCAACCTCGTAACAGGTGAGCCCCACCATGATATACGTGTTATATGCATGCCATCCATTTTTTTCCGGATCATTTTAGGGCATGAGCTCAAAGATGAGGCAGATCCAAAGCTCAAGTGGACCACACCACAGAAAACAGTGGGGATTGAACGCCTACCATTGAAAACTTCTTGGGGGCTACACAAGTTTTGGATTTGCCTCATTTATGGGTTCATGCCCTAAAATGATCTGACAAAATGAATGGACGGAGTGGATAAAACACAAACATCATGGTGGGGCCCACAGAGTTTATGTGACACAATCGGAGTCTATTAAAAATCTATCCTTACGGGTTTTTACTAGACGGAAATACCGAAGTAAGTCATCATTACTTATTTTCCACTGTTTACATGTCATGCATTTACAGCTAACCAAACAGGCCCTAACGGTAACAGTGTAAATGGAAGCACTATTGATTTGCCTTCACTTTAGTGACTAAAGTGAAGGCACCAAGCACAAAAGACAGGCAATTTCATAAAGAAAAATGATAAAGTAGAGCCAGTTGAACTATGTTAAGGTAGAGAAACAATCAGAGAGGCAGGTGGCATCTAAAATCACTTAAAAAAAACTCCTCTCTTTTTTTTCTTTTCTTTTTTTTTTCCCTGAAAAGTGTTTTTAAGATGTCACATGGAAAAAAAAAGAAGAATGGTGCTCTGCCTCATTATGGTTCTAATAGCTCTTTTGTATTATTTTCCTCAACAAAATTCTCCATGGTTAACCTAAACCTGTCAATACTCTAAAACTAGGCAAGACAGAGAGAAGTGATTAAAACTGAAGACTGAAAAATGAATTTGAACATGAGCAGGTTTAAGGTAGACAAGCAAGATAACCTTAGCGCAAGAAAACCCACTTGCAAGAGAGTGTTGCTTCCAAGAATTTGATCTCAGCTTCTCAATTTTCCATATAGACTCAGCATCTCCTGCAAAAGTAAATTTTAGAATGTCACTGATACAATTATAAGCTTCAAACCATTTTGGTGATAATTTAAGTTTGCACACATGCATTCACGCATGCACACAGATATATAGTCCTCACCTGCGAACTGTAGCTCAGGCATGTTTCATGTGAGCAAGTATCCTGACCGTACAGAGAAACTAATGGCCTAGATGGAGCACACTTTCCTAAAAATATTGGGAGAGGCTTGTGTGAGAGATGGGCTCTCCAAAACTCTCTCCACAATATTTCGTTCCCTCTCCGGACTCTCTGTTACGAACCAGAATCCTCCATAACCACGGTTTTACCCAGTGCGTAAAACACCTAATCTACTTGGGCCCACAAAGCTGTATATGTAACATCCATCCTGCCCATCAATTGGGTCCTATCCTTGAACCCAGGCCCTGGAGGAAAAAATCAGCCAGGCCCACCACAGGAATGATTCCTTTATTTTTTATTACTATTTTTTTAATTTGAACATTGGAACATTTTATTAAGAACAGGCCACGTCCTCCATGATCATAGAGGAAACGACCACCACGACCACCATCTTGACCCCTACCATGACCACCTGATCTAAAGTCATGCCCCAAACTAGGAGATGGTGCTCAAGATCCATGAAGAGCAGAAGGGCAATCCACAAAAGAGAAGAATGTGAGAGAGGAGAAGAAGAAAGATGAGAGTTTGGGGAAATGTTTTGCGTTAGGCTACAATGTTTTATTAAAATAGAGCATATAGTACACTGCAGGAGAAGAGGAAAGTGTGCACATGCACTTATATTAAAAGAGCCACTAACCACAGACACTATATACTAACACTCTCTAAACTCCCCCTCAAGTTGGAGCATAGATATTGATCATGCCCAACTTGTCACGAATACAATGAAGAGCATCTCGACTCAAGGACTTTGTAAGAACATCAGCAAGATGATCCCCAAATCGAACAAAAGGGTTGATGATTTCCTTAGATTCTCCCGAATAAAGTGACAGCCGACCTCAATACGCTTAGTTCGCTCGTGGAAAACCGGGTTGAGCAATATGGATGGTCGCTTGGTTGTCACAATGAAGGGAAATATGAGCCGAAGGAGGATAGCCAAGTTCTTCAAGAATGTTGAGAAGCCACACGAGCTCACATGTCGCATGAGCCACAATACGATATTCTACTTTAACCGAGGAACGGGTAACAACCGGTTGCTTCTTGCTATTCCATGTTATCAGATTGCCACCTACGAAGGTACAAAAGCCGGATGTAGAGTAGCAATCATAAGTACTACCTGCACAATCAGCATTAGAATAGCCAGAAGATAAATATGACCATACAATTGAAAGCGGATGCCAAGACTCGGGGCTGATTTTAGATACCGAAGTATGCGGTATACAATTGTGAGATGGGAAGCACGGGGACTTCCATGAATTGGCTAACAACGCCCACCACAAAGGAGAGATCTGGGCGATACATCCCAGGATCAGAAAGGAGAGCACCATCATTTGATCGAAGATTCTGCGAAGTATCCATGGGGCTGGTAGCGGGCTTGCACCCTAACATGCCGGTCTTTATGAGAAGATCGAGCTCATATTTTTGTTATGACAAGACCAGCCTGGATGAGGAGTGACCAACTTCAATTCCAAGGAAGTAGCGAAGAGGACAAAGATCCTTGATTTCAAACTTGGTCTTCAAAAATTCTTTAACCTCCCATATTCCAACAGAATCACTACCGGACAGAACAATATCATCCGCATACACAATGAGAACCATGATGCCCGTTGATCGACGACATATAAAGAGGGAATGAACGGCATGATTACGAACAAAACCGAACTCCAAGAGAGCCTGATTAAATTTTTCGAACCATGCACGCGGGGATTGTTTGAGTCCATAAAGAGCCCTCTTAAACCTATATACAAGCGCAGAGTTGTGGGAAGCAACAAAGCAAAGAGGTTAATGCATGTACACTTCCTCTGCAAGGTCCCCATGGATAAATGCATTCTTAACATCAAGTTGAAACAAGGGCCATGATAAATTAACGGCCAAGGAGATGACAACGCGAATCAAATTCAGCTTAGCCAACGGAGAGTGTCTCGAAGTAATCCACACCATGAGTCTATGTGCAACCCTTAGCAACAAGACGGGCTTTATAGCGATCAATGGAGCCGTCTGGAAGAAACTTGATCATATAAACCCATCGACATTTAACGAGTTTATGCCCTAAAAGAAGTGGCACACGATCCCAAGTATGATTCTTCTCAAGAGCAGACATTTCTTCTATCATCGCCTTCGTCCAGTTAGGACTTTGAAAAGCATGTGAGAGAGACCGAAGAATAGTTTGTAATTAAAGGGAAGCTGCGAACGACTAAAAAGACGGTGAAAAATGATCATGTGAAACGAAAGTACTAATGGGGTGTTGAGTATAAGATTATGACCCTTTGCGCAAGGCAATGGGGAGATCTAAACTCGAGGTAGGAGAGTCACCTGAGCCAACATCCAAAGTGAGCAGAAGGGTGATGGCTAAGCGTGTGAAGATTTATCTCGATGATGATACATCCGCAGAGGCATAGAGTCACCCATATCACCAACGAGATGCTGAACAGAGGGGAGAAGAGTTTCCCTCTAATCACTAGTGGAAAGAGGAAGGGGATAAGAGTCATGCTCCCCTTGACTCGTAAGAGATTCACAGAGGAATCGACCTGTAGCTGAGAGAAAAGAAATATCCTCAAAGAATGTTACATTGGCAGAGACATTTCTTATGAGTCAATGGGTCATAACATTTATGGGCTCGAGTGGGGTTGCCTGTTGGATGCAGGGGCACACTCGGGGTGGGTGACCCATGCAATTTGCGGCCCACGGAGGAGGTCTCGTGTTCGAGACTCCTCACCGGGGGTGATTAATGCGCACACCAGGCTCGAGTGGGGTAGCCCGTGGGATGCGGGGACACACTCGGGGTGGGCGGCCCATGTGATTTGGGGCCCACGAAGGGAGTTCGGCCGAGGTCCTAACCCATGCGATGTGGGGCCTGGGCTATGAGATAAAGGGATTAATTCGCCATACTCTAACAGTTCGAGCTTTTAGAGCAAGTGGTTAATTGTCCTGCATCAAATTGGTATCAGAGCGGGAGGTCTCGTGTTCGAGACTCCTCACCGAGGGTGATTAATGCAGGGGCATTTTCACACTGGGCTCGAGTGGGGTTGCCTGTAGGATGCAGGGGCACACTCGGGGTGGGTGACCCATGCGATTTGGGGCCCACGGGGGAGGTCTCGTGTTCGAGGCTCCTTACCAAGGGTGAGTAATGCGCATTTCACACCGGGCTCGAGTGGGGTAGCCCGTGGGATGTGGGGACACACTCGGGGTGGGCGGCCCATGTGATTTGGGGCCCACGAAGGGGGTTCGGCCGAGGTCCTAACCCATGAGATGTGGGGCCTGGGCTATGAGATAAAAGGATTAATTTGCCATGCTCTAACAGTTCGAGCTTTTAGAGCAAGTGGTTAATTGTCCTGCATCACTTTCTGACTCTGAGTGTATCCTAAGAAGACACATTTAATTGCCCTGGGGCTAAGTTTATCATTACTTCCATCCAAAATTTGAACAAAGCATGTGCAACCAAAAACTTTAGGTGGTGGAGGAAATGGATTATCATGGGGATACAGTATAGTAAATGAAGATTTATAAGACATGATACATGAGGGTATACAATTAATAAGAAAAGTAGCAGTTAGAAGAGCATCACCCCAAAAATGTTTAGGTAGGTGCATACCAAGAAGAATGGTGCGAGCAACTTCAAGAAGATGACGATTCTTTCGTTCTGCGATACTATTTTGTTAAGGTGTGCGAGCACACGACGTCCGAGACAAAATACCATGTTCCTTCAAGAATGACAGAAAGGCAGTAGTAGACAATGTACCCCCCCCCCACACACACACACACACACACAATTATCAGAATGGAGGGTTCTGATGGAACATTGAAACCGAGTACACACTTCATGATAAAATACTTTGAACGCATCAAATACCTCACTTTTAGATTTTAAACGATAAACCCAAGTCATGCGTGAATAATCATCAATAAAGGTGAAAAAATATTTAAATCCAAAAGTGGAGGTAACCGGAGCTGGTCCCCAGACATTCGAGTGAACTAGAACAAAATGTTGAGATTTCCTCCTAAAAGAGTTAGGAGGAAACGTAGCATGATGATATTTAGACAATTCACAAATATCACCACATAACAGTTTAGTGACAGATAAGGAGGAAAATAAAATTCTCAATCTAGCTATTGATGGGCGGCCTAAGCGGCAGTGCCACCGTGTCATGGACTCTCGATCCAAAGAAATGGTATTAGAAGCAGCAACGGGTGTATCATCGAGAAGATAAGCGCCTCCTCGCTGATGCCCCCCACCAATCACTCTCTTCATTTGTAGGTCCTGAAACAAACAATAAGAAGGGAAGAAAGTAATGGAACAATTTAATGATTTAGTAAGAGAGCTAACAAACAATAAGTTTAATTGAAAACGAGGCACATGCAAGACCGAGGACAGAGACAAGGAAGAAGAAAAAGGGATATAACCAATCTCAGAGAAGGGAGTTTGGGTTCCATCTACAACTGTGGCATACTGAGTGTGGAATGAGAATAAGAGGAAAAGAATTGTGACTTACCAGTCATATGGGAGGAAGCTTCATAGTCTATGACCCAAGAGGTAGGAGAGGGTAACCCAAGAAGAGCAATACCTGACTGGGCCGAAACTGCGTGAGAAGGCTTAGGAATATCACAAACGTGAAGCCGGATAAGGGTATCATATGTAGCTCGAGAAATGAGGACTCCCGTGACGTAGACTACTCAACTGTCGAGGTAGAAGACTGTCCCTTAGGAGCAATTGCGAATACAACAGAAGCAGCGGCATACGTAGGACGACCATGGATCTGTCAGCAACAATCAACAGTGTGATTGGTTCCACCGCAATGCGAACAAATGCGGGAACCATCACGTTCTTGTCCACGTCCACCACGACTATGAAGATTACGACCGCCACGACTACGATCTCCCTCGCGGCCTCTACCACGACCACCATAACAAAAAATGCACCCTGAACTTAAGGATAGTACCTGAAGGCCAAGAGAGGACTAATCGCAAGCAAGACGTGCCAAATGCTCTGGTGACACAAATGAATGAGAAGAAAGAGCAGAGACAGTAGCGCGCTGATACATGGCATAGACTGTTGTCAATGGGGGGAGATGATACTGCATAACAACCTAATCTCAAACATGAAGATAATCGAAGTACAACCCAGCTAGGAACTACATGATATGAGTATCATCCTATTGCTTATAGGCATGTTCATAATCCTCTTTACATTTGGAAGGAAGAGGCTGATACAAGTCTAACTCATCTCACATGTCTTGAAGCATCGAATAGTAATATTTTAAAGATCTCGAGTTTTGTTAAAACAGACCAATTTCTTGAAGTGTATCCCAAATGCCTTTAGCCAAGACTCCGAGAACATATCATGAAGCATATCCCAAATGCCTTTAGCCGAGGATAAAAACATCACTGAGTGGCTAATCGAGGAATCCATACTATTCAACAACCATGCAATAACTTGATAATTCTCCATTGTCCAAGACTTGTAGGTAGCATCTGTAGAGCTTGGAAGATCATCCAAAATATACGACAACTTCTCACGGGCTCTAAAGAACACTTTTACAGATTGTGCCCATTGAAGATAGTTGTCACCATTCAACTTAATGGAGGTAATCTGCAGGGGGTTGGATTCAAGAGACCCCATGCCAAGAAATGAGGGCCCTTTGTCAGCCATAGGAAACTCCAAGTAAGAAGAATTGATTCAAACAACTCTTTCTCGCTCAATCCTTAAAGGGAATAAGAGATAAACCTCAAACAAATAGTAATCATCCAAAATAACAAGAAACCCAGTTAGATTTGACGCAACCGAGTGAAAAACAGCCTAGCCGCACGTCCATTTGAGGTTAAAATCCACTTAAACATGGATCTTAGGTATAAAAATAATAATAATCCTCCATGAGTAGCTTGGAAGGAAGATTTCGGTCTATCTTGAGCAAAGAAACCAAAGAAAAGCTTACCAATTTGAGGTAGATTGGAGAAAGACGGATGAAGAGCCTGATTTTCGAATTTCTCTATTTCGCCCAAAACACCATGAAAGGAGGTCTAACAAATTTTGAAAAATCCTTTAAAATTAAGATCTATCAAACCCCTAAACTTTTATCTCAAATGGAGTCTATGAGTCTGTACAACGCTGACATCAGCCGTATGGTAGCTGACGTTGGCAAGGTGACGTGTCGCCTCTCAACTTGTTGAATGCGGAATGCTTGGATCTAATCTCTGATAACAAGTAGAAAAAGGTTTGACGATTATAATGTGGAGAAAAGAGGAGAAGAGAGAGGAGAACAAGAAAGAGGAGAGTTTGGGGAAATGTTTTGTGTTAGGCTAACATGCCCTAACACACAATGTTTTATTAGAATAGAGCATATAGTACACTGCGGGAGAAGAGGAAAGTGTGCACATGCACTTGCATTAAAAGAGCCACATACACTATACACTAACACTCTCTAGAACAACAACATGAGTCGACCACTCTGGAGGCATGAGGGAATAAGAGGAAAGCACAAAAGTGGAAGCCCGCTGACACATGGCATAGACAACTATCAACAATGGGAGATGATCCATCACAACAACCTAACTCCGAACACTATGATAGTCGGAGTTCAAGCCGGTTAAGAACTACATGATGCGAGTGTCGTCGCGCTGCTTCTGGGCATGTTCATGATCGTCTTGACACTTCGAGGGAAGAGGCTGATAGATATCAAGTTCATCCCACATGCCCTATAAGGTCGAATAATAATCCTTCAACATTATGGACTCTGGTTGAAACTAACCAATATCTAAAATAAGCCGGAACACTCTTGAGAAGTTTTGAGCCTCAAAGAACATATCATGAAGAGTGTCCCAAATGCTCTTAGCCATAGATAGAAACATAACAGAGTTATTCACGGAAGGCTCCATACCGTTCAACAACCAAGCGATAACTTGATAATTTTCCTTTGTCCAAGTCTTGTAACTAGCATCCGGAGTGCTTGGAGGGTCATCCAATATGTAAGATAACTTCTCACAGGCCCCCAAGAATACTTTGACAGATTAAGCCATTGAAGATAGTTGTTGCCATTGAACTTAACTGACATAATCACCATAGGGCTGGATTCAAGAGATGCGGCAGAGGAAGACTATGCCCTTTGCCTTCCATGGATGACCCAAACTAGAAACTCACGAGAAGAGAGGAAAAATGGCCCACACATAGACCAAAAGAGGAAAATGGCAGCCCAAAGCTATATGGCAGCCACCAAACAACCAATAAGGGAAGAACAACAACAAGAAATAGGATTAAACAGTCAAAGGGACCATACACAGCAGCTGGGTGAACAGTAAAATTCAAAAAAAAAAAAAAAAAAACCCCACAATCGGCCACATTTTTTGGGTAAAACATCACTCAAAAATGATTTTTTTTTTTTTTTTTTTTCCTTAGAAAACCCTCTATGGAAAGATTGGGGGAAGTATTTCGACCATTCATGTTGAGGGGATTTGAGAAAAAGCTTACCGATTGAGAGAAATTGAGAAAATGGAGGATTGGGGCATGCTTTCCGAAAAACCCTATTTTAGGAAAAACTCAAGGAAAGAATGATTAAAAGAAAAAAAAAAAAAAAACCGAAAACACCAAAAATCTTCTCACACCATGTTCTCCCAAAATCCAAAAGAAACCTCTTCAAACCATGCCATACATTTGTACGATGCTGACGTCAGCCATATGGTTGCTGACGTCAACAATATATTGTTCATAGAAACAAGGTTTGATGCCAGAAATCCGCTCTGATACCAAGTAGGAGATTAAAAGAAAGAAATAATGGTGAAGGGAAGAGAAGAAGAGGAGAGAGAGTTTGGGAGAATGAGTGTCATGTGTCTCTTACCCTAACACCGACACTTATTACAATAAAGGTACAGAGTTCTGCAGGAACATGAATGATGGTGCACATGCACTAATACAACAGGCAAACAATAAACATACACACGCCAAATGCTAATATATATATATATATATATATATATATATATATATATATATATATATATATATATATATATATATATATATAATCTATACGAAAATAAGCCTGATGAAAAACTCTGGGAGTTGGGCCACAATATGTGAAACTTAAGAGGTTTTAGGAGTTGTTTTACATAGTTTCCATTAAAGGTTTCAAAGAAGAAAAGCATGTGAGTGGGCTCTATCCTGGCCGTTAGTTGAAGGCAATGGCATGGATCTTAGCTCGCAAAGAACTCCCTATGGTTTGCGCACACGCATTTGTGTGTTAGTTCGCGTGCATAAATATTTAAGCCCCTCTATTAGGAATCTTCAAGGATGGCAAGAATATGCTCAATGGCAACAAAAAGGAATAAGAAGCATTACCGACTTTTGCAGCAAACTCCATCCATATGTCAAATGCAGTTCGACGCAGTTTCACTCTATCCTTAATAAATCTCTTTGAATATTTTGAAATTAAAGCCCAATTATCTGTATTGTAACAGATGCTGCAACAGATAATCGAAATATGAAATAAAAAGCGCATATGAAGTACACCACTTAAAAAGCTTGAAAAAGGAAAAAAAAACATCAACCATTGATAACACACAGATGGAAAGAGATAGAGGCCATAATCAACCGGAACAATGACTAAGAGTTTGAGATCTCACAAATCTTATGCACTAGAGGTATGAAATCATGCAATTCAACTTAAAGGTGGTAGACTAGTGAAGAAATAATGTACAAGATGAAACCCGCAGGCTAAGTTTCTTAGCATCCAAAAAACATAAGCATCTCAACACATTTCAATGGGCCAAGATCTTTGAGAGGTACCTTTATGAATACACTGTCCATTTGTTAAGAATGTGACAGGTGTTTTTCGCTTAACCACACTCAATATCAGCAATCAACATTAATTTTTCACTTATTAAGTTCCTTTTGTCCACTGAGATGACAAAAATATATTAATAAAGTACATGAGACATATGTACTGTATTGCATTGATATTTTCAGTACAAGATCACAAAGTAGTACCTCCGATATATGTGTGTACCCATTCTTTAAGCTTCAAAATAGCAAAGAAATACAATTCAATGTGCTTTTGTAGATTTTATTTTATTTTTCCAGGAGAGAACCTTCTTTTGTTTGATGAATAGATATAACTAAAATTTTATTAAGAGAAAATGAAAAGAAACGAGGAGCAATGATGAGGAATCATCACTACTGATGCAACAAATTCAGACACCAGGCAGAAAAAAAAAATAAAAAAAAAAAATCCCAGGAAAATTAACTAAAAAGCCTTTAAAGATTTAGCCCAAGTAACTGCATTCATTTTAGCTCTCCGAAACACATCCACCACCACCACAGAGCTGGATACATTCTGAAAGCATCAATTATTGTGCTCCACCCATATTGCCCTTAGCCATGAAAGAAGGGCTACCTTCCACCAGGTCTTCCCTTATGGGTCATGAAATTCGTCATC
The DNA here is from genome assembly GCA_030180095.1 of Magnolia changhungtana. Taxonomy (NCBI): domain Eukaryota; kingdom Viridiplantae; phylum Streptophyta; class Magnoliopsida; order Magnoliales; family Magnoliaceae; genus Magnolia; species Magnolia changhungtana. The sequence continues at coordinate 632,209 of JASAUF010000369.1, read as the reverse complement.
CCAAGTTATGAAGAAGGGCCTGACTGAATGAGGGATCACCCAACAGGTCTTGAAGAGGTCAAAGAACCTCAACCCAGTGAGCTAAGTATCAATATCATTACATATATCAATGACTGGGGACACGGAAACGTGTGTCGGTATCGCCAACATTATCGACGATACTCGGAAAATAACACTGTCTAAGGGAAACATTGGGGAAATGTTGGGGAAAATGTGGATATTTTCGGTGAAACTCCGGGAGATTAAAAGACACATGTTTACACGTACAAATCAAAATATTGTAAAAAAACAGCGATGCATAATAAGTTTCCATTTTATAGGTGCCTAAACATGTGTTGTCAAAAAAATTAGTATAAAATAAATATATAAAATTTGTAGCGAAACAATTGATTGGCCAATGCTCATTAATATATAAATTTTCTATATTAATTAACAGTAAAGAACACATATTGTCCAATATAAATAAAATAAAATAAAAAGAAGGAAAAAATTAGGATTTCCCCCATTTGTCACTTAATGTTATTTTTCTCCACGACAAATCCATGTCAATGCATGAGAATCACACATAGACATGGATTTCCATTGCAATCTATATTAACATTTAAGGGGAAAAAAGAGAGAGAGAGAGAGAGAAGTTTCTATGGATTTTTTGTCACCTTTGACTTTCAACCTATCCTTGTTTTGAGTCAAAATTTCTCCCCAAATCCAAACTTTAATTCAATAAAACCAAGAGTGATCGATATCACCTAAAGAACAAATTTTATTTTATTTAAAAAAAAAAAAAGAAAATGGAGCTTTTTTTGTTGCCAAAATTTTTCCCAAAATTTAAACTAATTTTCTCCTATTTACGGATATTTCCTAGTGTCAGGGATATTATTGCTAGTGGCAGAAATATTATCGATGGTATCATCGATATGAGGGAACCTTTATTTGGGATTCTTCTCAAAGTATTGTTGGTATCGATAATATTGCCAAGTATTGCATATATTATCAAAAATATCATCAATATTTGGAATTTTTTACACTTCCAGCAGTTTCGGTATCGTTGACCTGGCGATACCAATCATATTGGCAATATTATGAATATTTGTACAACGACATGAAATAGAGAGGACCCTATTACTACATTCATAGATTCCAACACCCTAATGCCTACAACCCCATCAATTGATGGCTTGCATACTTCCTCCTACTTAAGCAAACAGAATTTATGCTTTTCTTCCACCCCTTGCCATAAGAAATCACATCGCAACTTGTCTCATCTATCCAGAACTGGCTTCGAACATTTATACAAAGGAATGAAATAGAGAGGAAGATTGGAGAGGGACGCTTTGATAAGAGTGATGCGTCCCACCATAGACAAGTGTCGACTCTTCCACTAAGACAACTTTCTCTTGAACCTTTCAATGACCCTACTCCATAAATGTTTTGCTGGTTTACCCAAACACAACAGGAGCCCTAAAATAAGTAAAAGGGAAAGAACCAACTCCACATCCGAAGACATCTACAAAGATGGACACTTCTTCTTTGGATAGCCCAGTTCCTAACATCTCACTTTTCTTGATATTTATCTTTAGCCCCAATACCTCTTCATAGTACCCTAGAACCTTAGATTATCCACCCTAGAAACATCTTCCTCGCAAAACAAAAGTGTATCATCTATAAATTGTAGATGAGAAAGTTGGACCCTATCTTGTATTCCACGGAAGCCACAAATAAGACCCGCCTTTTAGCTTTTGGCAAGCATTCTATTCAAAGCCCCATTTAATTCGTGTAGAATGCTTTCTGGCTTTTCGGACCTTCTACTTAGGACTTCCTTCCAATCATTTAGTTTCCCCTTAAGAGACTAGAGCTTTTGAGCCAAACGGAAACCAGCCACACCTATGACATTGAAAGATTGCAACCAGTTTTTAATAAGATCAATGAATCCTTCCCCTTCCAACCACGCAAATTCAAATTGAAAAGGCTTTGGTCCCCACTGTCCTCCTCGACTTCCATTAAAATAGGTCGATGGTTTGATATCGGTCTAGGAAGACCACACGTTATAACAAGTGGTGGGTATTTGTCAACCCAATCAGTAAAAAGCATAAATTTGTCCAATCTAGCCATAACCAGAGCCTCCCTTCCATTCGACCATGTATATTTAGGCACACCCAGTGGAACATCTATCATTTCATTTTGTCTCACCTATTCCTTGAACCCTCTCATGATTCCAGTAACTCGACCCCCCATTTGATTTTCATGTACAAACCTAACAACATTAAAGTTGCCCCCAACGCACCATGAAGCATTGAATGTAGCTCTGACCTGATTAAACTTTGCCCAAAATAAGTGCCTACAAGTCAAAAGACAAGGCCCATACACTGCTGCGAAAAGCCACCTGAATTGTGAAGAAATCTCCCCTATCGAAACTAAAAAGCACCTAACAGAACTACCTTTTGAACACCATATATGCTTGTCCCAGGCCATCACTACACCCGTCGAACCTTTTGCATTCAGCATAGATCATCCCTTATTCTTAGGGCTGAAAGTTGGGCGGGTTCAACCCGACTGACCCGAAATTAGGTTGGGCTTGGACAGGACGTATTGGGTTTGGTCTCGGGCTTGGGCCATACAAACACCAACTTGAAAAGACTTGGGGTAGGCTTGGGTTGAGGTCTCGGGTTGCCCGACCCAACCCGAACCCAAAGAATATATAAGTTCCTTATAGATTAATTATAATTGAGTGCGGATCGTCTGAGTTGAAGGCACAGTAAATTCCAATGCCGTCGGGTTTCACTGGTCCACATCATTTCCGATGACTCAAGCTAACAAGATATGTCGGATTTCTCTTTCCCAAATAGATTGCTTGATACACAATACGACTTTTTAAGGAGTAGTTGTCCTATATTTTAGCTGGTTTGTTTAGAAAAAATGAACTTCTTTCTGATAAATAACTACATATATAATTAATAAAATTATAGGTATAAAAATAAGATGTTTATTGAAAATATAATAGACTAATATAATAATGAAAATATTAGCATATATCTACCCGACCGAGCCCACTTGGTTGGGATTGGGTTGAGAATTCCCAACATGAGGTTGGGTTGGGTTGGGTTAGGGTTGAGGTATAGGAACCTTGGGTTGGGCTAGGGTTGAGCACCAACCTGACCCAACCCCCCCGACTTCCAACCTTACTTATTCTTGACTCCCTTACTATGATGTATGCATCGCGTCAATCGTTGTTACCACTATCAGGTTCAAACTCCACGTGGGACCATTTCCCCGTTTGTGATTTCTCTCTTTTGCTAGGTGGACCATCTATTTTCCAAGCCTCTTCCAAACCTGTCGAAAAAAGCAAATGACTTCCTCAAGCAAATACGCTCCTGATCCTCGTGTTAAAATTGATAGACTTGGTTGTCTTCTTAGACACATGTTCTTCGAAGATTTAAAAAACCCGTCGCCTCCTGACTCTGATGCCAAATGTTCACTTCACCTCGACACATGCCGCTCCGATGCATACACCGAGTCAATCATTCATGCCATGAAACCTCCAACAACCCCCCCCCCCCCCCCCCCCCCCCACACACACACACACACACACACACACAAAATTTGAGCCTTCTCCCGAGCCTAAATCGTTGTCTAACCATCATGCGTTCTCTCCTCAATGATGTTGTAGCCCATTGATGACTCCAAACACTTGGATGGCCCAACATCTACAATGACAAAACTTGTGTTGACTTCCCACATGTGCTTCATTAGAGTGTGGCACGTGCTTATCCACAACCCTAACTCTTTCATGTGGCATGAGCCTCAACTACGATGCATGGGTCACATCAATCGCTACTACCACAACCAAGTTCGGATTCCAAGTGGAAGCATCTACCCATTCATTTTTTGAACAATGCATCTACCCATTCATGATTTCGCTCTGTTGCTGGACATACCATTTGTTTCCCAAGCCTCTTCTGAACCTATGGAAAAAACATACGACCCCCTCGAGCAAAGACGTGTGTCCCAATCCTCGTGCTGAGCTTAACAAACTAAACTTTTGTCCTGGACACGTGTTCTCCGAAGATAAAAACCCTTCACCTCCGACTCTAACGCCCACCAATTTTCGTCAATAAGGATGCTCCCCTCATAAAAGCCTCTTTGATGCAGGACTGATGCATGAACTCAGTAACATGTGAGATCAAATAGCCGAATTACGATATTTAACAAAAAACACAAATATCGCTATAATCATCACAAATATCATGAAAATCAAAAGAAAACCATGCATAATCTAGCCTAAGCTACCAACATCGTAACACAAGATCATTAAATAAAAAGAAACTAAGATCTAATGGATGTAGGGACATCCAATTGCATAGGGTATAATCTATTTCAAAATAGGAAACCTAATATAACCTAGGGTGAAAATTAGGGTTTGGGTAATTTGGGAAAGTAAGAAAATTAGGAATTTTAGGTTTAGGATTTCGGGGATGAAAGAAAGGGATTTTAATATAATGATGGTGGGAAACCAAAAGGGGCAGGTGGGATTTACACGTGTGGCCGTACGATCACACCTGTGGCGTAGGAGGATGGGTTTAAGTCAGTTAGGGTTTGGATTGTGGATGGGTATGTGAAAGTAAGGTTTGGGAGAAGACAAAGATCTGGAATGGAGAGAATGAAGAATATGAAGAAAATATCTGAATGGGGGAGAAAAAAGAAGATGTGGGGATAGATGGAGACCTTGCACCTCCGTTGATGAAAATTAGCCTCGTGCCAATTTGCCTTCCAAATTGCATATAAGTATATTCAAATCGCATGAAGATGGGAGAAGAAAGCAAGAGCTTTTTCTTTTTCTTTTTTTAAATCACAAAATCCAATGGGAGAGAGGTCACGCGCCCCCCTCTTTTATAGATCCAAGTAATTTTAAAAATTACAATAATCTCCGTCTTGTGAATCTTAACAAAAATAGCCCTAGTCGAAATAAAATTAACCAAAACACTCATAATGTGTCTAAATATAAAATAATAATAATAATAACTAAATTCTAAAAGATGAAAAAGTCTAAAACTGATGTGGACGATCAACGATCAATGGCACGATCGTCGTGTCTCTCCGATCCAACGGTCTGGATCATTCCATAAAGCATCCCATGTGCATCTTCCCAATGTGGGGTTTTCCAGATGCTCGCACATGCACATGGGGTCTTCAGCACGATCACGGGTACTCACCTAGCCACAGGAAAATTGGTGCGGCCTGCCTCCTCTGATACGTATGTAAGGGTGTACGTGATGTGATGTCCTCATCACTCTTTCATTACATGTCAAGAAAATGTTCGCTTCACCTTGGCACGTGGCGCTCTAGACCTAAGGATCAACTCCGATGCATACACTAAGCCAATCATCCATGCCACGAAATTCTTCCCCCACAGCACCTATAATCTGAGCCTCCTCCTGAGCCTAAATCATCGTCCAACCCTCCTGCATTTTCTACTTAATGACATTACAGCCCACTAATGACTCCAAACATGTGGATGGCCCAACATCTACCACGATAACCTTCCCCCCCCCCCCCCCCTAAATTAAAAAAAAATTGAAAATTTTTATAAATTTAGGAAAATTTATGGCTAATTATTACAGGTGATTGCATTGGGTTCTTTTACCTATTTCATTGTAGTTTGAGTATTTGAGACTATTAGACCATCTATAAAATAAGTTATAGTTAATCACTTATATTATATTTACATAAAATTTAACAAAACACAACATGTTAAATTAGAGAATTAATTATTAAAAACTTCGAACATAGAAATTTTATTGAAAAAAACTTCGAACATAGAAATCATTATAACTTATAAAAATACATGACTTGCAAAGTATGCCATCGCATACTTGTCGCACAAAAAAGTATGCCATAACATACTATCCTAGATCACATGTGCTATTAGCATATGTGGTCCTTCTAAAGAAAATGGCATATGCGATCCTTCTAAAGAAAATGGCACACGCAATCGCATATCCGCATATGCGATTGCACATAACAATGATGGCCATAACCTCACCTAGACACAATCCCCCCCCCTCCTCTCTCTCTCTCTCTCTCTCTCTCTCTCTCTCTCTCTCTCTCTCTCTCTCTCTCTCTCTATTTTCTCCTCCTACACAAAATGCTAATGATTTGGGGTCGACCAATGTTGTTCGTCTCCTCATGCTGCTCCTAGTGGCACTGATTTCGTCTCCGTTCGCAGTCGAAGTGTCAATGGCCATAACCTTGTCTAGACACGATCTTACAACCTTGAACACCTTGATAACCCATATTTCCAATGAAATCCCCCCACAATAGATACCACGTTTCCACATCTCCAAAGAGCCTATGGACCTTCATGACTAGCCCATCTTTGAACAAGGTCCTTGCAATGATGATCTTATCGATGCTAGCATCAATTCTAATGGATACCCACAGCTCCGCCTCTTCTAAGGGTTTGATGATGCATTCGTCTTCCCAAAGCCTGCAACATGCTCTAGACTTCCTTCAAAGAAGCTCCAGCTCTTGGGATGACGAATAGGGTATGTTGCAGCTAAGCTTGAGTCCTCTTTAGAACTATTGGGTTAACCTTCACCACCGAGACTCCCTCCTCCTCTTCCTTCCAAGCCCATTCCTCCACACCTTCATGAAGCTTCAAACCATTTCGTGGGAACTCGAAACTACATCCTCGTCTTTCTCCTTACCCACTACAGCCTCGACGAATGACTTCGCTACCCACACCACTTTTCCTTTCCCCCTATCCACCGACTCCCTAACCCTCCATTCTTCCCCAGTAACCTTCCTGCTCTACTTGGAACCTAGACTTCCCTACTCCCACTGCTTCGCTCCCTTTTCTTTAATCCAAACCCTCCCCAGCTCAACTATTTCCTATTGATACTTATCTTCAACTACCATATCCATACCATAGTGTGTTTTTTGCACTAGGACCCTCGTCCCTTCAAAAACTCGGCCATGGATCTCACCAATCACTTGCTCCAGCTCCTCCGTCCGCATACGCATGAAGGCAAAACCTCAAAATGCCTTCGTCTTCTTGTCCTGAGGAATCAGAAACTCCATGACTCTCCCACATCGACCAAATACACTAAAGCAATGATACTCCATCCAGTTTGATGGAAATTTCTCGACATAAAGTGTTGGGTAATCTCACAACGAAAAACCTCGATGCTCATTCTTGGCCTTCTTTTTCCTCACAACAACAGTCCATCCCTCGTTTTAACCTCCTGAACAACTGGGCTCGCTTGCGATACTGATCTTCCCTTTACCTTTTCTCATCTTGACCCAACCTTTTCCCTCTCCAACTTTCACCGCAGCTACCTTATCAGAACTTCAAGACTCCAGCGTTGATGCAGGACTTAGATCTTCTTTCAGACATGAAGATTCCTCATCTTTTGTCTGGCTAAAATTCATTTGAGCATTTTATAGTATTCATTATATTCAAATTTAAAACTATTTTGTGCTCTCCTTGCTAGTCCCAAGATCAGATAAAGGAGGAGGGTTGCGTCAGGTCAGTAGCCAGCACCAAACTTTTGCCATAATTTTCATCATGAATCCGAACATAGCTGACCCCAATTAGTGGGGATAAGGCTTAGATGATGATGATATTCAAATTAAAGATATTGATGTGCACCTCCAATGTATGCATATCTTGATATTTGAAAAGCCATGTCAGACAACTTGCACCTTGACACATGATTTTCTTTTTCTTTTTTCTATTGATTACAATAATACATGAATTGAAGTGTAGGTAACATAAATCATTACAAATCAATTCAGATAAAGGAAGGTTGCGTCAGGTTGGCAGCCGGCACCAAACTTTTGCCATAATTTTCATCATGAATCCGGACATAGCCGACCCCAATTAGTTGGAATAAGGCTTAGATGATGATAATATTCAAATTAAAGATATTGATGTGCACCTCCAATGTATGCATATCTTGATATTTGAAAAGCCATGTCAAACAACTTGAACCATGACACATGATTTTCTCTTTCTTTTTTTTCTATTGATTACAATAATACATGAATTGGAGTGTGATGGGGACATCACGCGCACACGCACGCCGCCTCCCTACGTACGCACGCAAGGAGGGCCCCACCGTCGATTTGGATCGATGACGACATCCACGGAGGGCCTCCTAGCTAGAAGATTGAGTTTTGGTTCGTTGGAATGGGCCCGGTAGTCAAGTAAAGCCCATCATGGGATCTCATGATCATGGCCCACTAGTCGGATTAATCTCATATTTTAGGTTTGGCTTATTAATGTTATTTACAGTATCATGGACGCTTTAGATTTCTTTGATTAGTTTTTATTTTGGTTTACTTCATTGCCAAGTAATAGGTTGCATACAAGGCGCGAGTTTTGGGGTATGGGGTTTTCTTATAAATAGGCACCCCTTGTAGTTCTTTTTCTCATTAAAGATTAATAAAAATTCCTATGTTTTTCTACTCCTCTGAGTTCTTAAGTTGTGAAAATCCAATTGGGTGCGAAGCGTGCAAAGCCACATCTATCCCGATCCACCCCTATCTCCTATAACCATTCTTCTCACCTTCTACAACCATCCTCGCTTCGAATCCATCAGCTTTTGCAGCAATTCTTCTCCCTATAGCCGATTTCTAGAATTTGGCCCTGCAGAAGGGCTAAAACTTCAGCGGAGCACCACGCACAAACCGCGCATCCAATCGACACGAAACTTAGGGGTTTTGAAGCCCTCCCCTGGCCGACCAGAGCCAAGGAGGCTTTTTCCGCATTCGGGGCCCCCTCGCACGTGCGGCCAGGCCCCTGCGCACGTGCGTCAGGCCTAGCCCGCTATCCGCACAAGTGGACTGTCGCCAGGTTCAGAATTTTCGACTATTTTATTTCTCTCATACCTATTTTCCGTAACCCTAACCCTAGATTGTATTATTTTCAATTTGTTTGCCCCTTTTCTAATCCTAAAGTTTTCTGAATTGAAAATGGTGAATCTCTTGGATTAAGGACTGGTTATTGTGCATGTGTGGATGATTTCTATTTCCCTTTGAGCATCGTTTGGTCCATAATTTTACTAATCCAGTCCTAGCTTGTGTAGGCCTGGACCCGCACAGATTCCCCTTGCTTGAATGTTTGGACTTTTGTGTGGGATGTGGAATTTTTATGTTATTGTTTCTGAATTAGTATGATCTAAGCCTGAAATCTTGCATATCATATTTAAATTTCATGTCCTACATCAGAGTGTAGGTAGCATAGTATCATAAGATTACCAACATAATTTTTTTAAGACAATGCTTGGTGTAATATTTTATAGACAATGTTTGGTGACTGTTATTCAGCCAAACCAAGGTATTCAAAAATGGCTAACGGTGGGGACCGTTATGCGTAATGGCCTGTATAAGTTCATTATAGAAAAAATGGCCTGAAATGGCCGCATAACAGCCCACAACAGCCCTGGTCCTGTTATAGGTTATGTTTATAAGTTGATGTAATTTCACTAATTCATTAAAAATAAATAATGTCCAGGTATTTCACTAATTCATCCAAGTATGCAGACAAACATATAATATTTCTGAGCATACAACATGATGTAAACTTATTAGATGCAAATATCTATCAATATTTGACATCGTACAACAACACACAAATCAGAAGTCAAGGGAGTTGAGAGAATCAGGAGGAAGCTCTCTGGTTGGAAGGGCCAGTATTTGTCGCTCGGAGGAAGAATCACGTTATTAAAGTGGCCATATCCAATATGCCTTTGTATTTCATGCCGCTTTTACAGTGCCCAACTAGTGAGCAGAATAGATTGGAAAATATTTCGAGGGATTTTTTTTATGGAGGGTGGAAGACAATCATAAGTTTCACCTTATGCAATGGGGTGAAGCATGTAACCTATCAGTGAAGTCTATAAACTTGGTCCTAATGGCAATATATTTGTGGAGATTTGGGGTGGAGGAAGTGTGTTTATGGAAACAGGTGATAGCTAATAAATACATGGTGGAATAGGGAGGCTGGTTCATTAAGTCTTCTTCTATATATCAATCATCTGGGGCTCGGAAGGCAATCTTCAAAATAGTCAACCCCTTCAACAAAGAAATCATTTTCAGTTGGCGATGACGCCTGTATTCAGTTAGGGGAGGATATTTGGTGTACTGATACTTGGATGTTTGGCCTTCCCCAGACTGGCCAACATTCGTCTACAAGAGAGATGCCCATTTCCATTGCTTCTCAATTAATAGACACGAAGTGATTCAAGCTCCTCAGTACCACAGGATGATCTCTCATCTTCCCTTTTCTGTACTTTTCGTAAATTATTGTGAATTCTGTAGTTGCACAAAGCAAAGCAGCCACAGATTCGGGTGCAGATTCAGGGAAGTGTAGCGCAACTTTGAAGCACAATTCAAAGCAGGAGTGACAGCTAGTTAGAAGGATCCTGAACACACACACGCACACCAGAAAAAAAAAAAAAAAAGGACCTATGGTAGAAGTTGCAATTCATCATCATCAAATTATGACTCCTCTAAAAAACCTTCTTCCAAGAAAAGCAATGTAACATGAAAAAATGGCTAACTAGATTACAAACCTTTAAAAGCAAGATTCGGAATCTTAAAATAGATGATTAAAACAGATGGAATCCAATATTGTCCACTATTAAGGATCCATTATCTCATTCCAAAGACGTTGATCTCAATCAAGAGCTTTTCTATGTACACATGGAATCAAAACTCAGACAAAACCGAGTTGACTTGGTTTTGGCAAGTCGTGTTCTGAGTAAACACCCTGAAACACACGCGCGTACACACGTTAGACTGAATCAGAATGGTTTCTGGCTATGGGTGGTTGCCTCCGAAACCAAGTTTTGATTACCTATAAGCACACAAGCACCTTTACATATGGATGCACATGTGTGGAATATCTGACCATGCATGGAGCAACAAGTCGGCCCCATATTATGTTTGCCAGGCCAAAAAATCTGATCAGACAACTCTTCAGGTAGGCATGCATATACAAAAGCAATGGAGGTCCCCAATCACCATAAGCAAGTGGCCAGCCTGATGAGTAGACTGGCCATATTTTTGGTTCAGGTCATCCACGCAGTGGGGCCACCTGATGCATGGGTTGGGTTTCTAGCATGCATGCCAAGTTCGCAGTTGGACCATGTCTAGATATGTGTATGGACGTAGCAAAATTCTTCTAATCAGAACTTAGCAGCAAGGATTTGCCACATGAAATAAATTAATCTTATGATTTTCTAGTAAAGATATCTCAAGAAAGTGGGTATTACAATCATGGCACCTGAAAACTATGTCCGCTGTACCCGGTTGCAATGGCAATGAGTTCTTTTTCAGCAGTTGCATGATTTCCACCATGAGTTTAAAGTCATTGTGTTCTTTGCCATAACACTGCAGCATCATAGCCCCAACATCAGGCACAGCCGCACAGGTAACAAATAATAGCAAACTCATAAAAGTGCTCAATATCAATTCATTACAAGTAAATGATGAGCAGAGCAGATGCTTGGAGTTAACCCATAAACATTATGCTCCCAGAGAGTCCTCATCCCTGCATACCACAATTTTTCTTCAGAATATCTTGAGTCCAACTAACAGGTTCTTTTGTAGAGATTTGCCAACCCTTCATGCTTAAACCTACATGCTGGCACACTTACGAACAGGTATTCATGTGTATGAGTCCCAAGCTGCTCATAAAGTGGGGACTGCCATGGATGTGACCAGTTCCCAAAAGCAGGTTGGCTAGACAATCAACTGCTGGACTAGAGGGGAAAAAATGGATGGTTGGAAGAAAAAATTAATAAGGGATCCACATTCGATGCTTAAATTCGGCAGTTAGGATTTTCCAACCAACATGATTTTTGGACAACATAACATCCACGTTAAGGACCCACATGAGCAGCTTGGATCTTGTACATACGTCCAATGTCCACACGAGCCATCATGTAGGATAAGCAAACCTCTCTTTTGTATATGATCCACATATCTACGTAAACTGAAGGGCAAGTAATCACAGACAATGTCATAATCATGCAAAGGAAACATTCAGTGGATCCATATCATTACGTGTGACAGTCAGAATAGCAGCGTAAACCTAATTTTGAATTCTTAATACTAACTGAAGGACAAAGAGATGAAAAACTTTCAGAAATGACTTCCATGAAATAAGTTATTAGCAACATATTGAAAAATGAAAAACATCAAGTTCCAGGGCCGTCTTTATAGGAGGCTATGCATGGGCCTTCTTTTCTATTTTTTGAAAGGTAACTCAACTTATTAAAACATGCCAAAAGGCGAAAAATTACAGCAAGAACCCAGCCATCTCTAACCACTCACTTTCATTAGAGGCAAAAATACATCTAACCCACTCCAACACCCAAAATAAAAAAAACTTGGCCCTCTTAAAGACCTCCAACTCAGATGCACAGATATCCAGAAAAATCCTATTATTTCCCTCCCCTGACAAAGACCACAAAACCACTAACAACAATAGCCTCCACCCCTTGTGCCACGCTTAAAGAAGAGCTTCAATAGATCCTGGTTTCACCTAATGCATCTTGAATATTGCTAGAAATCTATCCCAAACTGACCGAGCCACTAAGCAGTGAATGAACAAGTGGTTCACTGACTCCACATCCCCCATACATAAAGAGCAACAGTTGAGGATCAGCATTGCACACTTTTGCAAATTACCCATAGTCAGCACTTATTTCTTCCTGCTAGCCACGCAAAGGCCGCCACCTTAGGAAGAGCCCCATAGGACCAAAAGTAGGAATTAGACACACCCTGCACTATCCAAAGCTAGGCTATAGCTCCTTGTATGACTTAACTCAGAAGCATCTGGATTTGGAATTGGAACACACCATGGAATCCCGCACATTAGGCAGCGGGCTACTACCATGGATATGCAACAAAAACCAAGCAAACTCTCCCACTTCCTCATCGAACAAATTCCTTCTGCACGGAGGAGGCCAACCACCGACGCCACTAGAAGCATCGAAACAATGATCAATAGTCGTATTCTGATCCGGGGCTAGGCTCGCTAACCCTGGGAACTCATGAAGAGGACAATCCCCAATCCACGTATCAACACATAATCAGATTCTCCGCCCACCTCCACTGGAAGCCTTGTAGACCAATGAGTCCTTAACCCACCAGCCACCTTCCCACATACCATATTCGCACGCAATTATCCCCCACACTAAACGCACTTCTTCCCACTTCAAGAGATGAAATTTATGTTTTACCTTGGCTCCTTGCCATAAGAAATCATGCCACAATTTTTCTAACCTTTCCATCACCACAGCTAGACATTTGAAAAAGGACATATAGTAGATGGAAAGGTAGGATAGAGCCATCTTGATCAAAGTGAGCCTACCCCACAAGGATAAGTGTTTGCACTTCCATCTAGATAATTTTCTCTCCACCCTCTCAATAACATTATCCATAAGTGTTTAGCTGACTTGCCAATACACAAGGGAAGCCCGAGATATGAAGATGGGAAAGAACCATCAATTCATGAGAACCAAAGATCGCTGCCAATCTTTCCACCTCCTCATGAGGCATGCAAACACCGAGCATCTCACTCTTCATAATGTTGACTTTCAGCCCAGAGATCACTTTGAAACACCTCATGATCTTCCTAAGGTTGTTTACCATCACCTCATCCACGTCATAAAAATGTAGAGTATCATTGGCAAACTGGAGATGAGATATATGAAACCTTGCATTCTCCAACCCAAACCCCCTAATCAACCCTGCTAATTAGCATCTTTCCAACATACTACTCAAAGCTTCTACCACGACAATGAACGGAAGGGAGATATAGGATCACCTTGCCTCAAACCTCGAGACGATTGGAAGAAGCTTTTTGGAGACCCATTGACTAGGATAGAGAAGCAACCGGACCGAATACATGCCTGCACCCATTTCCTTCACTTTAGACCACACCTCAACCTCCTAAGCATGCAGTTCAAGAAGTACCAATTCACATGATCCATATGCCTTTTCAATGTCCAACTTACAAATTACAACTTTTTTTCTTGCCTTGTGTCTCAAATCCAAGCACTCGTCTACGATCAGAGCACTATCCAAAATTTGTCTCCCCAACGCAAATGCAGCGTAGGCTTCTGATATCATTTTGCTAAGAACCACCCACAATCTCAAAGCCAAAATCTTCGCAAGGATTTATAGGAACCCCCTATTAGACTGATTGTCCTGAAATCATACAAGCTATTAGCACCTTCAACCTTTGGAATAATGGCTATGAAAAATGCCCCCATATCCAGTGATATGTGACCTCTTTCCCATAATTCCCACAAAAATTTAACCACATCTCCTTTCACCACATCCCAAAACGCCAAGAAGAAAACTATGGGAATTCCATCAAGACCCAAGACTCCTTTCCAACAAATCTACTACTGCTTTGATCTCCTCCTCTATGAAGGGATTTTCTATGCATGAGCCTTCTTGGAGTGAAAGCTACACAAGACGCCATCATCCGAGCTATGCTCTACGAGCGCGCAACAATGAAGGTGGAGCCATGTGGAATCACGGTTGTCGAATTCACAGACTGCATATCGGAGCTGAGGAACCGACTGGGTGAGTATTGAAGTGAAAGACGAAGGCATCATCATCCCACCAGTCATGCACAGAAGGGAATCAGGCAATGTGCTAGTGATAGATATTCGGCCACCTACCAGAGGTCCCCACGAGAAATTCTGAGGATCACGTGTGGCAAGGGCACAACTCATATTCCTGGTGGTTTCTTCCCTGATGGCACCAACATCATATCACCAAATCTTATTCGTATAGTGCTTAGATCTTAGGTGATTATGAAGTAGCGCAACCAGTTAATTAGTATTCCAGTGATTAATTGAATTTAAGTCAAAAAACATAGGTTTTGTTGGGAAGCTTGAATAAAAGGAGAAATGAGGTTTGGATTTGTTCAAGAATGAGGTATAGTAACTTAATTTTATGGGCCATAAATGTTAAAAAATGGAGTATCTCTTTGAGAATTCAAAATTTTTAATTATTCATTTAATTTTGTTGAGATCTTCAAAAAATGAGAGCCACTAAGTTCCTTGCTGAAAAAGATACCCTTTTTAAAGGGTAGCCAAGTATTAGAATCTACTAGTTAATACCAAATAATGGTGATTGCGCCAAGTCTAAGCAGAACAAGTCAAAACTCAGTGCTCTGAAAATGTGATCCTTTAACACAAGACGAGCAACATTACCCACTCATTTATTCTTTTATTAATCAATCGTTTAATTGCAACAAAAATAAGATCCAAAGACCGCAAGCTTAAACAGTAGAGTGGGTTGAAGACCTGGATGCAGAGTTGTGGAATATCAATTGCATCTATTTTGCCAATGAATATGAAAGAGAGTCTAATGCTTTGAGGGAGCATGAAGATGAGACATCCATCATATCCGATATCTCAAAGGCCTTAGCAATCCTCCAAACAAAGTTGATCATCTTTCTGGCCTAGTAATTACATTGAAATTTGAAGGAGCTTACCTCCATCATATGTAAATGTGCTTGTTAATCACATTCTGGCACAGCATATCATACTTTTGTGTTAGTATGGATATACTAAGCATATACAAGTATCTGGCTATCCTATTATATGCCTTAGCCAAATGGTAGTTATCTTGTTAGTTATGACCAATGTTCGAATTATCTCTAATATTATTGAAATATCTCCAGCTCAGTGATACCGATAACACCGGTAGTATAAAAATTCCAAGTATTAGCAATGTATCGCTAAGTATCGCCAACGTACCAATATCGCTAATGTAATCACCAATATTTTCAACTATGTAAATTCTAGGTGTCACTTGTATTGCCAATGCATCAATATCGCCAATGTATCACCAATATTTTCAATTATGTAAATCCTAGGTAATGCTTGTGTCATAAGCGTATTGACAATATTTCAATAATATCGCCAACGTATTGATATCATCAAAATTTTGTTTATTAGAAAAAAAAAAAAATCAATTTTTTTTCATAGGCACATGGTTGTATGTAGTGTTCAATTTGTCATTGATAATATAATATCTCAATATTATCGATATTGCAACATGCATGATATTGAGACCATAATCTTTCGTTTCCTTTACGATTGTTGATGATTTCTTGGGGAAATATCATGTGTTGTTGATATTTTACAATATCGATGGATGTTTGGATGGAAGGTTGGATGGCTAAATAGGCTAGATGGGATGGTTGGACTGATTTCTTACAACAGCACATGCTTCTAAAGGCCCATTAAATGGAAACTTGTTATGTATGCATTCTTTTTTATTTTAATTTTTTATTTCTAAATATGCAAATATGTACATTTTAACATCTCTTAAAGTTTCATGAAAATTCCACAGTTTTTCCCATGTTTCCCCGCATTTCCAGTTATCAGTGATATTATCGGCGATATCGATATTGTTTCCGTATCCTTGGCCAACGAAACTTGTACCGATACTTCGAACATTGGTTATGACATGCTCAATATTGTGTACCACTATCAATATTGTATCATGTTAGTAATTGTATCATAAGCATACATACAAACGTCATTGTCAGGTATTCGGGGATATGCTTGTGAGGTAGAATTCAAAACAATTTTGTTATCTTCTTCTTTTTTCTCCTTAACTTTGTGAAAGGAAACAAAAACTATTCAATTAACAGTTACACCAAAGAAGGGAGAAGGAAAAAAGTTTACACAAAAGGAAAGAAGGCCATTGATCAAAATTTCCATTCCCACCTCAAGTCAAAACAAGTTTAGTTCTTCTTAACTAGATATATAATGTCATAACTGAATCCAGGTTTTCATGTAAAAATCTTGCTTCTTCTCATATTTTCTCACCTTCTCCTTCTCAATCTAACTCAAGGAAAAGAGTTCTTATGAAGAAAACAATAGCTGCCTACAACCTAAAATCAAACAGAAACATCACGGTTTTGCTCAAGGTATGATCAGCCTCTCACAACTATGTCACAATAAAAATCAAACAAAGTTAATATAACAAAAAAAAAAAACTATCAAAGGCGTACCAAAGTCAACAGCTCCCACATGAGCACATGCCCTAGCTACTCTTAAACAAAGTTGGCAATTGAAATTTGCAAATATGCGAAGGTTTGATAGCCTCTGCAGCCAAAACACAGTTTATCATGTCAAATATAGATGGTCCCAATTCTAAATGAAAACAACATCCATGTTGCGAAAATATTGCACAAAAATTAGAATAAGAATGTCAAGAATAGGGAGTGAACTTATTAAGCAGCCGAATATAACTAACAAATCTTTGAAGCTCCTGCAATATTTGAAATAGAAGCATAATGTCCTCCCGATTTCCACAGTTTTCAATTAGTGAGCACAACCAAGCATTTGGAGGCATGGTTTCAGTTTCCATGGATTTAAGCATCTTAATGTATAGCTCCTTCACTATCTCTGCAGTCAATATCAAGAAGGGATGTGATTAAAAGAATTCTGCGAATGTTAGCATATTTCATATTTACTAATTGGAATTCATGCAAGCAAATAATAAGAAACAAGGTTGTTGAATTTCCCACAAATGGTCAGTCAATTAATTATACATTCCATCCATGACACAAGGTGCTATTTTGACAAATAAAAGAAAAGGGACAAGAATCAAACCTTAGGGCCTGTTTGGATGGTATTTCACCATAATGTGCTGTATATATGTAATGATTACTGATTAGCATTTCAACATTGTTCGGATAGAAGCTGTCATCGCTGTAATCCAGCCACCCAAGTACTGAAATGTCCCATTGTGTAATTCACTGCATGGCTGTCCCAAGATTGACATTGACAGGGAGCTCATTCAAAAAGCTTCCCACTTTTGAAAATACAATCGTACGGGTTTCACATATAAACATTGTGGGGTCCACCATAATGCATGTATCTTATCCACACCATCCATCCATTCCGCCAGCTCATTTTAGGGCATGAGCCCAAAAATGAGGCAAATCTGAAGCTCAAGTGCACCACACCATAAAAAATGGTGGGAATTGAACCCCTAACATTGAAAACTTCTTCAAGGCCACAGAGGTATTGGATCAAGCTGATATTTGTGTATGTCCTTCATGCATGTCAATGTAATCTAATGAACAGGTTGGATGATAGATGCACATCCCTGTGGGCCCTAGGAAGGTTTAAATTTTGAATGGTGGATGTAATTAACCCCCCATTTCCTGCAGTGTGTTTCACTTGAGCTTCCAATCTGTCTTATTTTTTTGCTCATAGCTAAAATGAGATGATAAAATAGATAGATGGTGTGGATCACACACATACATTACTGTGGTACCCACAGACTTCAATGGTTTCCAATCCCTCTTGATTTCAAGCTTTTGGACATGGTTTTCAAGATGTAATTACATATTTACTTTCCCCTCAAACAAACACCCTTCAACATTAATTATTAGTTATTTACCCGCATTTACATATGTAATTAAAAAAACAAACTGATGTAGGACCGATGTATGATGCTAAACCATAAGTAAAGATCAGTCAACAAATTAAGTTAATTAATTAAAAGTCATAAGCATGCTAAAACCATCATACATCTCATGATCCTAAGAAGAAATTATGAAGAGTTCAAGCCTAAATTAGCAAGCAACGTCCCGCATGAACAATAAATACGAGAAACAATGATCTTATGGATGTAGGGACATCCAAATAGCATAGGGATAAGTATATTTTAAAAGGGAAAACCTAATACTACCTAGGGCTTGCTAGATTTAGTTATAGGTACGGCTAGCGTTAGGGAAATTTTGGGAAAAGATGAAACTGGGGCTAAATTGGGCTAATTGGTTAAGGGGATTGATGAATTTAGGTATTAGTAAGGGGGAATTAAGGATTTGGGTCAATTAGGTAAATTAGAGATCTAGGGTTTAAGAATTTGAGGAAATTGGGAGATTTGAGAATCTAGGGTTAGGGTTTAGGGTGAGAGGTGATAGGGTTTTGATGGGGAATCAAAGGGATGTAAGGGGGAAGAGAAGATGGGCCGTACGGCCAGCCTTATGAGTTCACACATGCGGCCGTATGGTCACACGTGTGG
This sequence comes from Magnolia changhungtana, assembly GCA_030180095.1. Lineage (NCBI taxonomy): Eukaryota > Viridiplantae > Streptophyta > Magnoliopsida > Magnoliales > Magnoliaceae > Magnolia > Magnolia changhungtana. The sequence continues at coordinate 613,132 of JASAUF010000369.1, read as the reverse complement.
GCTAGATGGGTTTGGGTTTTGGGGTTCCAATGTTCGAGTTGTGGAGAAAGGTGTAAAAGAGAAGAAAAATGAAAGGTTCTAAGGGATTTTTGGGGAAAGGGAAAAGAAGAAGAAAAGAAAATCGAAGAAATACCATGATTGTTGATGAATATATGCAAGTATGGGGATAGAAAAAAGCCTCGCACTTCCGTTGATGAAGATAGGCCTCGCACTGATCTTCCTTCCAAATCGCATGAAGATTAAAGAGAAAGTAAGAAAATTTTCTCTTTTCAATGAGCAAAAAAACCAAATAAGAGAGGTCACCCCCACCCCCTCCTCTAAATAGTCTCAGAAACTTTTCCAAATTACAATAAAGTCCCTATCTAGTTTGATCAAAATAACCCTACTCTAAACAAAACACATAATACCCTTCATAAATAGTTCAAAAACATAAATCAAGCTGAAAAATAAACCCTAAGACACTCCTAAGCCTATGAATCATCTATCGGGCCGCACAAGTGGCCATGCTCATGATCCAATAGTGATGGTCCCAATCACGATTCGATGGTCAGAAAGAGATGACAATGAAAATCAACGGTCCGATGCTCCTCTGGAAGATGTCATGAAGATCTAGGCCCACTAGTGGGCCCCATATATGGGTCGTCCATCCACAAGGACACCAGTGCTCTGCTCCTCCTCACGTACACTCGAACAGGCATGCGGATATCCTCATCAACTCCCATCGGCTGAGAAGAGTTCGCCTCTAGCAAACTAAAACTCCTGTAATGCTCATGGATGTTTGGGTCCAAAGTCTACAACTCTACCTTTGTTATCCACATGCTATCTAAAATCAGTCTATGCTTCCACTTGACAATGAAATACGCCAATCCAAACAGGCCCTTAACATTGTCAGCCCATGACCCACTTGAATAGTTTATACATACATCATATTCTAATATCATAATACATTTGATAAGGGACTATTTGATTTTCCAATTTCCTATTAAATGCAAGGTAAACGAACCATCATTATCATTTCTAGTTGTTTGTTTAATGGGGAATTATGGCTCATAGATTGAGAGTCAAATACACTTGTAAAAGGAGGAAAAGTAAAATGTAATCATTACATTTTCACATTACAAAACCATCATTTTTACGGTAATTTCTTCAGGGTGAAACAAACAATGTAACAAAATCATCATTACCGTCAAATGCATATGATATGACCACCGAATTACAAGAGTAAATAATCATGATCCATTTACAAACATTAACCTTTGTAATTGGAAAACCAAACAGACCCCAAGGGGTCGTTTGGATGGTGGTAAATGGTTTAAGTTGAATCATTTACAAGCTATAAGCAATGTTGTCAAAAGCGATCGCATAATCGCATAATGCCATCCATATGGCATATGCGATAGTTGCATATGCCGTATGGATGGTATGAGATCTCATAATGGCATATGCGATCGCATACTTTCCATTTTTTTTTCAGTTTTTTTTTTTTTTTTAATAATTTTTTTCAAAAAAAAAAAAAAAATGTGCAATCACTTATGCGTGCGATTGTGCGATGGCATAAGTGATCGGGCATAAGAGATCGTACAGGATCGCTTATGCCATTTGACAACATTGGCTGTAAGGCTTTAAGTTGTAAATGATTTACTAGTAAATCATTTATAGTGTTTGGATAGCCAGTAAATGGCTTATATCCTGTAATTGTGTTTCACTTGAGATAGTTTAGAGAACTAATTCTTTAAAAAAACACTCAAATGCCATATGAGAGTGGATTTTAAGTGGATCATTCTTTGGGTTAAGCCCATCTAACTAAAGCTTAGGGTTGATCCTCATATAAAACCAACCGGTAGGTGAGCCATAGAAGTAGGCCCACGAATTCAAATGCTCTTTTATAAGGCCGGTAGCAAGATCTATTGTCGTTGGTGGAGGGAGGGAGGGAGGGAGAGAGAGAGAGAGAGAGAGAGAGAGAGAGAGAGAGAGAGAGAGCCATTGTAGTTCTCGGATACAATGGAGAGAGGGAGGTGCGTATCTCCCAACCTTCAAAAAAAGAGTCGTTGGAGGCTTCTTACAGGTAAATCATTTGCTGGCAAATGAAATCCCAGCTTTTTGCTAGCAAATGAAAAGGAGAAAAAGGTGGTAAATCATTCACAACTAATAAATGATTTACAAGCATTTTAGGGCATCCAAACGCAAGTTGTAAATGATTAACTAGTAAATCATTTACAACTTGCCTCATTTACCACCATCCACATGACCCATAAGTAAAAGGGGAAATGATATAACATTTATGATTTTTTTTTTTCCTAGCATTTGTAGTGAGGAAGTAGAGCTAGGCTGACCCGATCCGGTGGATCCGACCCGATCCGAACCAATCCGACGGCCTGGATCGGTGTGGATCGAGTAGGGCAGTCCAGATCCAAAAGATTTTCGGGTCGAGTTCAGATCTATACCCACTCGAACCGATCCGATTCAGAATCTGATCCGATTGGATCCGATTCGATCCGACCCGACCCGATCCAGCCCCATCATCATGTATGTGTTTCATCCATTCCGTTCATCCATTTTACATATCATTTTAGGGCTTCATGTAAAAAAATGATAGTGATAAATCTCAGGTGGACCACACCACAGGAAAACAATAATGATTGGATATCCACCATTATAATCCTCCTAAGGTCCACTGTACAGTTTATTTGACATCTAATCTGTTGATTAGGTCATAAGGACCTAGATGAAAGGAAACAATAAATATCAGCTTGATCAAAAACTTTTATGGCCTCCAGAACGTTTTTAATGGTCAACGTTCATTCAACACTGTTTCCTACAATGTGGTCCACTTGAGATTTCTATATACCTCATTTTTTTTTGTCATAACGTAAAATGATCTATGAAAATAGATGGAGGGCATGGATGAAACACATACATCATGGTGGGGCACACAGAGCACCGACCATGAGCCATTTACTGGTGGCAGGGGGAGTAGGCGAGTAGCCCATACGGCGTCTGTGCTCCTCGAGCTCCGAGTTGTACGAACGTTTCAAAGGAGATCAAAGTTATATGGGCCCCACAGTGATGTATTTATTATATCTACACCGTTCATATATTTTAAGAGATCATCATAGGACATTATCCAAAAAATGAATAATATCCAAAGATCATCTCGACCACACCACAAATAGCGGTAGAGAATGATTTTCGCCGTTAAACAATTCGTGTGGTCCACTTGATAGTTAGATCTGTCTTATTTTTCGTCTCAAGCCTTAATACGAGCTCACCAAATGGATGGACGGTTTGGATATAACACATACCCCTGATTAGACCCACACAACTCACTAATGTCGAAACAAAATCACAACTGTGATGGCATGAAAAGCAAGTCACAAGCAACGTTCAGTAAAAACATGAATACGTAGGTGGAAAGCTCTTTCAGAGCCATGTGGGGCCCACCTTGATGTATATGTTTTATCTAAGCCGTTCATCTATTTTGACATATCATTTTAGACCTCGAGCAAAAAAAAGGCATATATTAAAGGTTGAAGTGGACAACATCACATGAAATAGTTGAATTAAATTTATACGATCCGAATCGTACCCAACTCGATCCGACTCGGACTCGGTTCGGATTAGACGAATCATGTATCGGATCGGTTCGGGTCAGGTGACCTGGATTTGGTTCCGGATCGGATCGAGTTTGAGTCAAACCATTGCCATTTCGGATCGGATCGAGTTGAACCCAATCCGATCCGATTCGGACCGTTGCCCAACTCTATGAGGAAGTAACCCCATCCACGTCCAACTTGAAAGTAGCACAATTGCAATTTGGAGTTGAAACCTTCAAAATAAACACTAGGGAACAAAATTACAATTTGGACATTTCCACCTTATCAGATTGATAATTACAATGTGGGTCCATTTGTGCATCCAAACACAGTAAAATGCAGTAATCTCGTTAGATAGCTTATTACATATTATTATACGCAGAATATAATGCTTCTGTTCACAATTGGCAATCTTCATGTATCAGCTTTTAATTCCTACGATATACCAAAAGTTATAAATTTATTTCTTCCAAGAAATGATAAGGACATCTGGAAAAAAAAAAAAAAAAACAGTAAGATACAAGCTATGCATACAAACCCAAATTGTAACGGAGTTACAAATACTCCAAAATGTGAGTCTTTCATCAAATAGGAAAAGAGCTAACTCAGATGAAACCCCAAATCATCTCCTTTAAGATTTTGAGACGAAGAAGAACTAGAATCACTCTCTGAGATCTGAAATGGTGGACGGATGGAAACGATGGAAAAACATTCTCTCTAAGTCTCAAATGGCGGATGAATGGAGACGAAGACAAAAAAAAAAAAAAAAAAAAAAAGCACTCTCTAAGATCTCAAATGATGGACAAGTAGGGATGAAGAATAAAAGCACTATCTAATATCTCCAATAGTGGACAAATGGAGACAGAAAAAATAAATAAATAAAAATAAAAAATAAAAAATGGAAGCCCATTCTTGCAAAATCCTCCTTTGAATCTCCCAAAAAATCATCATCATCTAAACCTTATCCCAACTACTTGGGGTCGGCAATCTCCCTCACAAATCAAATCTCTGAGACACTCAACCTTCAAGCACTTTCCCTTCAAGTCTCAATTCCTCTAGGTTCTCAAGATGACCAACACTCTCTGTTAGATCTCAAATGATGAAGAGGGAGGAAAAAAGAATGCCCTTTGTCCCCCCTCCCTCCCTCACAAATCTAATCTCTGATGATAGTGGTGGTGATTGTGATGGTAGTAGTGGTGGTGGTGGTGGTGGTGAATAGTTTCAGATGTTTTTTTTCCAATTTTACTAAATTTCCCCTTTTATCAGGGTTCTGAAATTTTCACCAGTTTTCTATTTAATAATGCTTTTTTACGAGAATATCGTATTTTTTCAAGTATTTTCGAGTTGATTCGGCTCACTTGGGTATTGAGTCAAGTAAGTATGTTACATACATGGATTTAAGACTCAGCCTGATTCATCCTGTCTCGACTTGAGTCGCAACTCATTGAGTCGAGGACGACTTGCAGTATTGAACTGGATCTGGTACAATGGAATCCAAGTTGACTCGGACAAGTCATATCATATTCGTCTGAACTTAAGATCATGATTACAGGAAACTTGCACTTCATATAATGTTTGAAGTAAATATGTTATAATACAAAGTATATAATCCACTATAATTCTGTTCAATTTCAGATTCAAAAAAAAAAAAAAAAAAAAAACTAAAACAGGATGTTAGCATATATCCAAAAACAGTGAGCAAGGAACTTGAAAAGGTAAGAGCGTAAAGCCGTAAACAAGAAAAACTAACAGATAATGAATTATAAAGAACCTGTCGGAACTCCATTCTCTTTGGAAGTTAAACAAGCACTTGTTGTCATAGAGCACTTAGGACGTCGATCCACGTGTTGAATACTGGTAGTGGAAGGTATGCAGATGACATGAGTGGTCCCTGGAAGATAGACAAAAAAGAAAACCCAAAAAGGTTGCTCAACAACAGGTTGAAGAAGGTCCAAAGGAATCAACCACACTCCTTCAACAGATGATTAATACATAGAAATATTGAAGTATTGTCCTTTTCTTTTTACTTGAATTTCTTGTTATTGGTAGAAATAATATTCAAGGGCCTATCCATTAGATAATATCAACTGAAAAAATATAGATAAATGGCCACAAGAGTTCAGTCGCACTCTCACATTGTATGAATAGTAGGGCATGAAGAGCCAAAATATTAGAGAGATTAATCACTCAAGGATCATATATGAAGTGGATAATGTGGTTGTGGTCAAAGGATTATAGCATTTCTCTTTTTGACAATATATGAGGTAAACTAATCAATCACTCAACCATTATTCTACCCAGTGTTCAAAATATCGGCACCACGTTACGAATCGTACCCTTGGGATACAGATATGTATTGATTATCGCATGGGATATATCGTTTGTATCAGAAATTTATTGCACTTTTTTGGAAACATGGGGCAACATTAGGAAAATGGTTGAATTTTTCAATGAAACTTCAGAGATTGTTAAAAAAGACCTTAATACACACTTTTAAATAATAATATCTCAAAAAAGAAGTGCACATAATAGGTCTCCTTCGTATAGGGTCCTAAGCTGTGTTGTCTGATTGAACTAATGCAAACTATATTCAAATTGAATGCATAACCTTTAGAGTGTATGTGATGATCATTTCATCAAACACTCCTAAATACTTCGAAATTAGTCTCAATTGACAACCTGTAGAAGGGAAATTTCAAAAAAATATATTATAATATTTTATTAAAAAATAATTTTTATTTTTCGAAAATTGATTAGGACTTAACAAATCAATAGATCGGCTCTCATACATGCTTGATTTCATGTTTGGAGCGCAACATTGTAAGCAATTCAGGAGAAATTGGGGCTATGAAAGAAATTCAAACCACCAACACACAAATTTCGAAATTATAGTGTATATGATGATCATAATACTCATAAATACTTCGAAATTAGTCTCAATTGACAATAGGTTGAAGGAAAATTTAGAAAAAAGCATGGAGAACATGAAGAGCCAATGGATATCGAAATCAAAGCTCCAACTCCATGATTTTTCACTCAAAGCATGAAGAACCAATGGATTTGTAACCATTTGACACTGATTTAACATAATTTCAACAAAAAATGGGATGTGAAATTGAAAATGCTCTCCAAATAGAACATGTGGAATATATCGGCACTTCCTATGCGTTTCATAGAGCACAGCTGGGATACGAGATATATTGTAGGATATATTGGCCGATATCGTCAATATTTAAAACATTGATTATATCTTCACTTTGTACTTGTCAGTATCCTTCTTCTTCTTTTTTGAGAGAGAGAGAGAGATAACAACAAGTTATTAAAAGCTCGCAAGAAGCGAGGAAAAATACAACCGAAGGAGAAAACCACAACTATTCAGAAAATAGGGCCAACTGGCACTTCTTTAACATACACCACCCACTCTGACACCAGGGCCTTAACTCTAGCAATGACCGACTTGCTTGTTACGAAAACAGTGCCCATTTCCGGACTGCCAAAATGGTCTAGAAGACAGCCATGATAATCAACCTCCACGCCACTTTACCAACTCCACCATGCCATACCCCAAAGCAAATCTTCAACTGACTTTTCAGTATCTATTAACATACAAGTGTGTGTGTGTGTGTGTCTGTGGAGAGAGAGAGAGAGAGAGAGAGAGAGAGAGAGAGAGAGAAAGAAGATAGATAGATAGATATACATCTATATATATTGAATGCCACGATACTACAGCAGACTATGGTGGATAATACTCGCATCGGCACACACAACCAGCATTCAGATGTCATACATTTACTAAATCCAGACTGCCAAATCATGGGCCCCACAGTCAAAGAGGTGGAAACCAAAAAAATTCTTCTTCTTCTTCTTCTTTTTTGTGGTCGGAACCCACAAAATATCCTGACCGGACAATTGCGAGTCTAAAAACTCAGTTAATAAATGGAAAATTGAAACAAATGGTCAGCATTCAAAATTCAACAGAAAAATGTTCATCAACTGGATGACTAAGAAATGTCAAGATCTATGTGATTTTGGGCGATGCACCATCCATAGTAGGGCCTGAGATTTGGAGAGTCTGGTTTTGGAATCAACTCGTTGATTGTTATAAACCTATGTACTAGACTATTAGTTAGCGCTTGATTGAAATCAACCTATGTTTAGTCTATTGCATTGCACCTATGGGAGTTTTGTGCACTATTGCCGGTCCGAAGTCCGGATAAAGGAGAGGGGTTGTGTCAGTTGGCAGCCGGTGTCGAACCTATGCCATAACTTCCATCATGAATAGGAACTATACCAGAGTTTCATATATTTCCTTAAACATTAACGTAGACACGCATGAGTACCATAATAATGGAAATTCTTATAGTGCTTCTAGAGAATTTCGTGGAATTTGGGATGTTTGATCTTGCCATTCCAAAATATAGTAGGAACATGAGGAAACATCAAATTCTATCATTTTCAGTCATGCTATGGCATTTTTATTTGGAAGAAAGCAAAAAATTTATTTATCTCAAAGGGCCAATGGCCTAAAAAAATACAAGAGGCCAAGAGCAAAAGAAGAAACCCACACCCTGGGCCAGGGAAGCAAAAAAGGAAAAAGTAAAGGAAAAAGAAGAAAGCCCATGCCCTGGGCTGAGGACTAGAGTAGGAGCCAACACCCCAGGACAAGGAAGAGAAGAATTTTTATAAAAAAAATTGTCACACGCATGGGAGCTGATTTGGCATCATAGGTTACATACAAGATGAGTCAGATGTAGGGTAGGATCGTGGGTCGCCATCTGTCCAATAAATTGGTTATAGTTCACAACAATTTCAGTTAATGTAATGTATCTTAGTTGATTGAATGGGTTGAATGGTTGTTAGGTTGTTGAGCAATTTATGGAGTCTTAGTCAACAAGTAGGAACGTGTCAAACGTCTCTTGTGGATGAGTCTTTATAGGAGTTGGTCAACTGAGTTGAATCTAAAAAGTTGCATGTGAACGAGATTCTCATAGAGAAGAATTATCTAATTATCTGTTATTGGAGGATTGACTCCCTCAAAGAAGCTTACTTTTTCTCTTACTTCCTTAGATAATTATTAGTATATTACAAATTGGTATCAGAGCCTTCGACGATGGTTGAGGGTACCCATTTGTTCCGGTTATCTGAATCTGTGGGTCAACTCAAGGAAATGCAAGAATCCCAACATGTTCATGATGAACTTGTGCAGCAATTGAGTGTCCTTGCTTCCAACTATGACACTTTGACTCGAACAAAAGTACAAGGACATGAGAACTCACTAGGTAGTTTAGTGCACTGCCAAGCCAACAACTCTTAGCCCAACTCCTTAGGAGGAATTCGGACAAGGGCACTCCATTTGGACTTTCCCAAGTTCAACGCGAGTGATCCAATACGGTGGCACTATCGAACTCATCGGTTCTTCACTTATCATCAAACTCCTTCCCAACACAGGTCGTTGGTCGCCTCATTTCACATAGAAGGTAAGACGCTTGGTATCAGTGGATGGACAGCCCCCGAGTGCTAACAAGCTAGGACAGCTTTGCCAAGGGTCTCGAGACTCGATTCAGCCCAATTGCATATGGCGACCCATGATCCTACCCTAAATCTAACTCATCTTACATGTAACCCATGATGCTCAATCAGCTCTCATGCACGTGACATCATTTGTAATGTACTAATAATTGTCTTTGGAAGTAACAGAACAAGTAGACTTCTTCCCGGGAGTCAATCCTTCAATAACAGATAAATGGATAATTTTTCTATATGAGAATCTCATTCACATGCAAATTCTTAAATACAACTCAGTTAATCAACTCCTACAAAGACTCGTCTACAAGAGATACGTTTAACACGTTCCTACTTACTAACGAAGACTCCACAAATTACTAGATAACCAAACAACCATTCGACCCATTCAAACAATTAAGATACTTTACACTAACTGCAACTATCATGAAATCTAACTAAGTTATTGGACAGATGGAGACCCATGATCCTACCCTACATCTGACTCATCTTGCATGTATCCCATAATGCCGAATCAGCTCATATGCACATGACATCTCTACCCCATTCAATTAACCTTGTCCTCAAGGTTAAGAAATTGCTCTCTTAGTTTGTTGTAGTTCTCCCAAGTTGCATCTTCCACCTCAACACCTTGCCACTTTACTAAGACCTTCATGATTGCCCGATTCCCCTTTTTAACCATTCACTGTTGAAGTATAACTTATGGTTCCGGGTGAAGAACGCCTTCTTTGGTAACAGGCAAGAGTATGGGTTGTACTGTCATATACTTGTATTCACTCCCAACCAGTGTTCGAAATATCGGTATCGCACAATGTATCGCACCCTTGGGATACAGATACGTATCGGTTATCGCACGGGATATATCGTTTGTATCGCATAGTTTATCGCACTTTTTGGGAAACATGAGGAAACATTGGGAAAATGGTTGAATTTTTTAATGAAACTTTGGGGATTGTTAAAAAGGCCCTTAATACACACTTTTAAATCATAATATCTCAAAAAAAAGATGCACATAATAAATTTCCTTTGTATAGGTTCCTAAGTTATGCGATGTTTAACTGAACTAACACAACTATTTTTAAATTGAATGCATGATATTTATAAATATATCATAGTCATGTATGAAAATAGTGGACCAAATTACAGGAAAATACAAAGCTCAAGTGGACCATTACATAGGAAACAATGTGGAATAATGATTTCCACCGCTGAAACCTTCCTAGTGTTTAAAGTAATTTTTATTCGTCATCCAACCTGTTCGTAAGATCACAAAGACATGGATGAAGAGAAACCACAAACTTCAGCTTGATCCAAAACTTCTTTGGCCTCCAAAAAATTTTTAATGATAGAGGTTCAATCAAATTGTTTCCTGTGGTGTGGTCCACTTGAGATTTTAATTTGCTTCATTTTTTAGATCAAGCCCTAAAATTATCTTTTAACATGGATTAACGGAGTGGATAAAATAAATAAATAAAAGTGGACCCCATACAGTTTACTCAGTACCCTAACGGTATTGAGTTACTCAGTATGCAATCCGGGAACAGATTCGCTACTCTTCTCACGACACCAAATAATAGTGGTGGTGCTATGTGGGCCACACCATGATGTATGTGTTTCATCCATGCCATACATCTGTTTTTACAGATCATTTTACGGTATAAGTCCAAAAATGAGATATATCCAAATCTCAAGTGACCACATTACAGGAAATAGTGTTGAATGAGGGTAGACCATTTAAAACATTTTGGGGCCATAAAAGTTTTGGATCAAGATGATATTTGTTTTTTCTCTTCATCTGGGCCTATATGACCTAATCAACAGATTGGATTTCAATAAACAGTATAGTGGACCATAGGAGGATTTTAATGGTATATCCAATCACTATTGTTTTCATGTGGTGTGGTCCACCTGAGATTTATATCCCTCTCATTTTTGGGTTCAAGCAATAAAATGATCTTTAAATATGGATGAACGGAATGGATGAAACACATACATCATGGTGGGGCCCACAGAGCACCGACCACCAGCCACGGAGCGGTGTCAGGAGTAGCCAATCCGTTCCCACGCAATCCGCTTCTAGTGTGGATTATGAAGTCACGTCACCAAGTTACGTGGGTCCCACCATGAAGTATTTTTTCTATCCACACCGTCCATCCATTTGAACAGATCATTTAAGGGCGTGAGCCAAAAAATGAGTCAGATCCAGAGCTCGAGTGGACCCCACCACAGAAAACAGTGGAGAGAGTGACGTTTACCATTAAATTTAGATGACTGATAAACATCACTGTGGGGCTCATATGATCTTATTAAATTCATATTTTCCTTTCATCCACGTCCATATGCTGTTATTAACGGTTTGGATGACTGATAAACATCACTGCAGGGGCCAAAAAGGTTTCAACAGTGGAAATCAATGTCACCACTGTTTCCTGTGGTATGATCCACTTACCATTCTAAGTTTTGGGATCAACCCCTTAATTTATATGGGAAAATAGATGGACGGTGTGGATGGACCACACACATTAAAGGTAGGCCCCAACTGAGTTTACTAAGTACGATAGGAGGGTGCTCAGTAAACCACACCGCTCCATTCCCCCATTTTGCGGCATGCGCACCTACGCACCTACGCACATGCCCACCTTTGCAAACGTGTCATTGATGTCGAATCCGAACGGTCCATAAGATGCGGAATCTCATGTAACCTTAGAGGGTGAATTTTCACCTTGATCTAAGATTCTGGTGGGCCATGGAAAAGAGAAATTCAAATCAAAGGAATAAACTGTTTGCATTTTTCATGGCCCACCGAAGTTTTGGATCAACGTAAAAATTCGTACTAGGGGGTTTCATGAGGTTCTGCTTCATGTAGACCGTTCAGATTTTCGAGACTCATCAGATATGATGAGTTCTCAAAAAAGTTCGTATGTAGTGCATACGAACTGGTTCGGAGGTGAGCGTTTCCATCCCCATTTCACCCCTCCCGCCCCCATCTTCTTCATTTTCCCTCTGTCACGAGCGCTCTCCCTCTCCAGCCTGATTTCTCGCCGAATCTCCGAGAAATCCGAGAAATCCGGCCTGATTTCTCGCCGCATCTCCGAGAAAGCCTACGGCGACAAGTACTCTCCGATCTCTATCTCTCTCTCTCTTTTCTAATTCAATTTTTTTTTTTAAATTTTCCGCAACCCACGGCATCGGCTTTTTATCGTTGTGGGTTGTTGGCAATATCGGCGATATGGAGGCAGAAATACCGCGATATGGTGGGTTATATTGGCGATATCGGCGATATCGACGATGTATCGCATGATATCGACGATATATCGCACGATATCGATGATAATATCGCACGATATCTGGATTTTTGGATTTTTGGTATCTTCCGCGTGTTATCGGCGCAGTTTCGTCTTGCACTGGTGCGATACCGATAATATCGGCCTATAGTATCGATATTTCGAACACTGCTCCCAACTTTTTTAGGCAAGAAACGTGAAACATAAGGTTATGCGAGCCTCAGGTGGAAGATAAGCTTATAGGCGACTAGTCTCACACGTTGGATAACTCAGTACGGTCCAAAGACCCTAAGAGAGCTTGAGAGCTCTTCTTACAACAACGAAATGTTGTTGGTAGGGTTGTAGGTACAAGTATACCCAATCGCCAACTTTGAATTCACATTTAGTCCAGTGAAGATCGGCAAACTTCTTCATGTGATCTTGGGCAGTTTAAAGATTCTCCTTATAGATTTTGAGAATTTGATCTTGAATCTTCAATCCATCTTCAATAGTTTTGCACTCCTGTAGTGTCGGGTATATGTAATAAGAGGCATGGAGGAGGAACTCCATAGACAACCTCATGGGAAGTATGCATAACCCACGATCATGATGCCCCTTCATCTCCGACTGTGTGAGCCATTGGATTGGTATGGTAGGTTACCTTGCAACGTCGGGATTGTTAGGGATGACAGAACAACTCCCATCCATTTGGTTCTGTCTGCGTCTAGTAGTCACCTTCTCTTCTTGTATTCG